>CM042014.1:32813948-33178948 GCA_023525715.1 Cichorium intybus
CCTTCACTCTAAGCATACAATAATGCACATCGTTAAGTCAATCTACTTACACATGCAACATCACCCATAATATAGTGATAAAACTCACCTGATCCGCCCAAGCTAAAAAGCACTCCACGCGCGTGTCCTCGGATCCCGACAACAAGAACCTCCTAGTAATAGTGGCGAATCTAGAATCAAAATTCACGTGGTTCCCTATTTAAGTAAACCAAACGAAATGAAAGAATAACAAATGCAAATAGCAGGTCAGGTCATGTCTTAAAAAAATTAACCGTAACTTGAATAGTTATATTAAAGTTCTTCAAGTACATCACAAATGGAAGCGTATATGGTTTGGATAATTAATAAAGATGCATAATGAGAACCCCATCGAGACGAGGACAGAGGACGTGAGTCTGTGTTGGGTTGCTATCGTATTAGGCTAGTTTATTTGATTAGACAAACAAGTAGAGACTTGATTCTTTTAAATGAATTGACATTTATTGGGCTAAGGTAGGTTCCTAATTATTTTTAAGGTGGTTACAACTTTTTTATATATATAATATACTATAGAAATTAAAAAAAGGTAGGTCCTAAGACCCACCTAAAGTATATATGCATTCGCCCCTGCCTAGTAAGGATAAACTCAACTTAGAAATTCCTAAACCTCAAACAGGATAAACCTCTAAGACCGGTACTTCGAATCTCCCAAGTTTGACCAAAAGTTAAACTGGTCAAAAAGTCAACAGTCAAAGGTCATAGTCAAGGTCAATAGTCAACAGCCAGATAGCGGCGCTATCTCCCTAAGATAGTGTCGTTATTTAAGAATCTTCCCAAAACTTCATTAAGCATTAAATCCATTAGGTTAGTGGCTAATACTCTCCGGAACTCGTCCAAAAGGTCTGAAACCTCATAAAAATTCAGACTTCATTAACATGCATGACCCATGCATGTCAAATCTCACACTTAGGTCAAAAAATGAAACAATCCATGCTTAAACATTCAAGGGAGCTTGGCTTACTCCCATAGTTAGTTCAAAAGCTCCAAAGAAGGCTCTAGGGACATAAAGTTCAAACCTATATCATTCTAATCCATAAACAACACAACAAAGGGACCATTTCTCCATTTAATGTCATAAAACACAACTCAAACTAAAAGATAAAGCCTTTAATCAACAAAAGGTGGAGACTTTGCACTTACAATGGTCCAGACCAGAAGATCTTGCTGATTCCCACAAGTAGAAGAGCTTCCTTGCACTAACACCACCTTCTTCCAAGAAATTTTCCAAAGAGAGATATGGAGCTTAGAATCATCAGAGGAGGCTAGGGTTTAAAGTGAGGGAGTTCCAGGGGTTGCAAGGGAGGAAAATGACAACTCCTAGGGTTTAGAGCCCTTAAATACGACCCAAAACTCGAGATCTAAGGTTTTGTGCAAACAGTGGCAGATAGCAGTGCTATCTCTTAGGATAGCGTCGCTATCTCCAAGATCATGATAACATGATTTCACAAGATAACGTCGCTATCTCCAAAGATAGATGCGCTATCTCTCACTTTCCTCAAGATCAACTCCTTTAAGTCCCAATTTGATCATTCCGGGAACAGGGTCTTACATAAAGTCTATAAAACTTAATTCTAATTTCAAATATGTTTAATAATATAACATAGTTTCATGGTTAATTTTATTTTAAAAGGAATAAATTTGGTTGATTACATTAAAAAACACATTGCAATTTGGCTTACATAGTGCTAATTACCTAAAAATTATATTATGATGACAAAGTTATTAGAAAAAATCATCAAGTGAAATTAAGTTTTTATTGATATTAATATTTCACTAAATTAGTAACATTCTATTGCCAAAAAGGTCACAATATACATCTTAAACAAGCATATAAGAAAAAAAAAAGTTGTTTAGTGTAAGCTATAAAGGCTGTAACTCGATCTTGAATAAGTTTTGCTTGAAAGTCAAATCAGTACAATTCTATTAAAGGCTTACACTCAGTCATGAATAAGTTTTTGTCCAAAATTAAAACCGGTACAAGTATATTAAGGACCAAAATCAGTCCATAATAAGTTTATTTCCAAATATAAAATGGAGAAAATATATTTGTGATCGAATTTCAGTCTCGAATAGGTTTAGTCAGTCTTTAATGATCACTCATTAAAATCTATCCCAACTAGTACTAGAAACTGATTCATCAGTCCTCAATACATGGTATGCTGACTAATTAACCAGGCTCAAATATTTTAGTCACTCATGTCCGTTTTTATTGTAATAAATGCGGTGTTATATGAAGTCCTTCTCATCAAAATGAAACAGATCGAATTCGATGATAATATTGTTAACTTTAGTAAGATGTAAAATGAAGAGGAGATTTTTTAATGATGTGGGGAACATGAAGAAAATTTTCTAAGAAAAAAGGAAGGATATGGAAAAATAAAGTCTCGATTCCCGAATCAACAACTGGAAGTTTATTACCATTGCTAACGATGATGTTTTGATAGAAGAGTTGGTCACATGGGATTTTGCTCATGTCTCCATATACCAATTATTTTCCAAGTATTTAGGGGACATCGTGTACATATCATGCTCGATGTCGGTTGGAAAATAGTCAACCAAAGGTGTCGTAAAAGCTTGTTGTAATCGAGATCCAAGGATGATGGGAACGGGTGAGGGACCATTCGATTGACCAAGCCTTTGTGGGAAATAGGTAGGGTGGGAAAGCCCATAGAGAGGTTTGTAGGACTAATAAGATTTTGAGGCCCATACTAGGATGTGTTGGGGCCGAGAATTATCGCATGTTGATAGGCCCCTTCCAGGGTCTGCATATACTATTCCGACTGTGAGTAAGTACATGGCCTAAGTTAGGTAGTATGGAGTTATTTGTGCAGCTACGGGGAGGAGGCATGATGTTATTAGAGTAACATTAATTATCGTCGAATGGAGTCATGGAAGTGTGGAAGGCGGTGTTGGAGACAATAGACGACGAATAATGGTTGTCTGGCCTTCCGTGTTTCTTCGAGTATCAGTTTAGAGAGAGTATCATATAAATCAAGAAATGGGTCACTATGATTGATCATCATTGAAATGTCAATATAATATTCTTTGTTAACCCAATGACGAGTTGAAGAACGAGGCGTTGGTTGAAAACTGGGGCATCCATGTTGGTTAATTTATCGGTTAAGAGTTATAGTTCTTGAGAGTGGGATGCTATGTTCGAAACACTTTTAAGGCGGGTGTTTGCGTATTGGTCCTCTAGATAGACCATTATATTTTTTTTTTCTTATCTTAAAACAGGTTCTTTAATGCATCCAAGGCTTTTTATGCAATATAATTCTAGGTTTAAGGATAGTATGTAGAAGGTTGTTAGATTTTGTGCCATAAATGCATTGAAGGACTATGGAATCAACGCGGGACCACAGGTCGAGATTAGTGATTGCAATTGTTTTTTTATAAGTTAAGAGAGGCTTTGCTTGGTTTTGAGAGGGAGAATGTGGTCATCAACTTGGTATGCCTTGCACTGAAATTTAAATAGGTCCACCTGATAGAAGCATTTTCATGCATGATTTGTCACGTTTTTCACTTTCATTTATATTGCATTTCATGCATTTATCTCATGCATATCATATCATTTGGTGAAATACGTGCTTTGGTGGAACACAATCTACTTTGCGATATTTTTGGTTGTTTTTGTAGGCTTGGAGCAATGGCATAGGATAATAGAGGACCTTGGGATTATTATAGACGCTAAAGGAAGCTTGAGACGTGATTTTGGACATTGAAGTCGAAGTTGGAAATTCTGGACAGAAGTGCAAAACGGCCGTATGGAGTTTTGCAAAGGAAGGCAACACGGTCGTGCTGACGCGGATGTTGGACACTCTTTTTCTGGACCACACGGCCGTGTTGATTTCTTGCCTATCCAATGACACGGACGTGTGACACAAAACTGCTTGTAACCACCTCTTTAAAACACTTTTTGGGTCTTTTTGGCACACGCTTCATCTAGAGGACGAATTTTGGAGCTTCTCTTTGGGAAGTTTCATCTATTTCAAGCGAAGAACACTAGTTTATTTTGATTGTAAGTGCAATTAATAATTTATTGCTTAAATTCTTTGTTGATTTAGTCACTATGTGTGGCTAAATCACAACAATTCCAACATTAGGGTTTATCTTTTGATCTTTGATTCAAGTACTTATGTGAAGTGATTATGTTAGATCTTTTTTAATGTTTTGTTTGTTTGAATTGTTGTTTTCAATTCCGGAATCCATTCGGAAACAAGTTAGATTGTTAATGAAATTTATCACTTTGTTAATCTTTCTAATAACGTTCTTCAATATTTGAAACCCTAATATAGTTTTGACTCTTGAAAATAGGAACAAATAATGGTGTAGTGTTTTAAACGATTTCAATTCCATTATAGATTTATACAATATAATTAACCATTCCGGACGACGTGAATGTTAATTATAATTGACATCTCCATCATCACATTTGCAATATGTATTCTAAATTCAGAACCGCTAGAACTTAGAGTGAATGTTAGATTTAATCAATGAACTGTATGTGGTTAAATTACATAAATTGGAGAAATGTTAGAACGGCTAAACATTTCATGCCATTACAATTCATTCTTTAAAGGGTCATAGCCCCATAATCATTGATGATCATAAATTGAATCATTTGAATAGATAACCTTTGTGTTGGAATTCTTTTATTATTTGAATTTGTTATTAATATCTTTCACGCTCATAGTAGTAATTTCTAAAATCAACCCCCACGTCTTTGTTATGTTTAAACAACAATTGCATCTGTATTTGAATATCTTTGGTATAAACTGTTAATCTGTATCCATGAGGACACGAACCTTACTTGCATTCATACTAACTCTTAGTGTGTTCAAGTTGGTTCACTTTTAATCTTTTGATTATTTGATTTTGTTGGTTTCGACATCCAACACCACCTAGGGTGTTTTTTATATGGTGTGGTGTGGTTTAAAGCTAAAAATACAAATCAGACTGCATAATGCAGCTCTGAGATTTTTGAAAACCTCACATCGCAAAAGGGTTCTAAACTGCGTTATGTGGTGCGACGTGGTTTGGTGCGATGTAGGTGGCTTTCGTGGTCTATGAAGCAAGAAAAATTACAAACATCAAAACAAACTTTTTTACATAGACAATTTCAGCATCCAATATGCAATGATGAAAAATCATCATTTTAATTCGGATTTTTAGCCATCAAGACACAACGTCCAACATACATACTTACTATGACCTAGATACGGGTGGATCTCCTAAAATGCAAAACATGAAAGTTGTATCTAACTGTGTCATCTTTTCTATATCATTTTGAATTGTTTTAAGCAGTTCTATGATGAGTCAGATATGATCAAAATACTCTAACATGGTCAATTTGTATTTTGTCTAAAAATTTCATAATTTTTCGTCTAACCCGTAATTTCCAAGGAATGGTCAATGTATATTTCCTTAGTATGCGACGCAGTGTGGTTCGAACCGTAGTTTTATAATTAAAAATCACAAACCGCAGTGCATAATATGATTTAACAAATTACAAACCGCAAACCATATCATAAAAATTCAAAACAACATTATGCATCGTACGCGGTCTCCATCTCAAGGGTAATAAGAATGAAACCATGAATGTTGTTGAGTGTAGTGGATGAGGCTAACTTGGATACAACAATTGTGGTTGATGGAGATGAGGGATGGTGAACGAGAAGTGAAGAGATTGTCAAAACTAGGAGAGAGGGCTAACAACTTTTAGGGTTGAGACCAATTGGACTATGATACCATAAATGGAATCTAATCATTGACTTTCTTATTGCATGGTTTGTCGATATATACAATTACAATCTTTATTATTGAGAAAACCGCACCACACCATTTGTAAAACTGTATATCAAAACCCGCACCGCAAACTGCATCATATGATCTTTTAAATATAGTTAATATATATTGCATATTTAAGTTTTTTGAAATAAAGTTAACTAAAAAGAAGATAATAAGCGGATATCACTTTCAATCTAAGTCCATAACATAGACGAAGATTTAGTTTCAAGACTTAAAATATGTATTTTTAACCATGTAAATATTGTTTTAAGTATTCTCAAATATGTTTTAGCCATAATTTTGATCTATTTTTAGCAATTTAACAACTAACTCCTCATAAAGTCGTTTACATTTGTGTTCGATTGGTTATAAGCTCAAGAAATATGATTATAATCTATCGGTTTTGAGATTTTAAAACCACCTCAATATGAAAAACCGCACCGTAGCTATTGCGGTTTATAAACCGACCCGAACCACACTTGAAACCGCAAAGCACACCCAATACAAAAATCGAACGGTGCGATTTTAACAATAAAAAACTGATCTATGTGGTTGTAGCCTAAAACCGCACCACGCTTCCCTTAGTAAATGACCTTAAAATCGCAATACGATGGATTACAGTCATATATCTTTGAGCATATAGCAAGTTGAATACAAATGTAAAACAAATTTGTAACGAGTTAATGACTAAAATGCTAGAATGTATGAAAACTATGACTAAAACATATTTGAAAAACTTAAAATAATATTTCGTGGCATTATATATATATATATATATATATATATATATATATATATATATATATATATATATATATATATATATATATATATATATATATATATATATATATATATATATATATATATATATATATATATATATATATATATGGAAGTGTTCAAATGAGAACCATTAAAAGGTTGAGAACCGTAAGAACCAATCTCGGCTCTTGACGCAATTCATCGGAAGGTTATATATATATGGAGGTAAACTAGTGTGAACGCGCTGTAGACGATGAAACCCCACAACCCTTACATCAAAGTAATGTGTGGCTTAAATTAGTTCTTTTAGTTCTCAATCTTTTAATGGTTCTCATTTGAATATATATATATATATATATATATATATATATATATATATATATATATATATATATATATATATATATATATATATATATATATATATATATATATATATATATATAAACCAAAGACTTGTCTATGTTAAAATGAAAAATGAAATTCTGTTTCCTGATTTTAATGAGAAAAAAGGATAAAAAATAATATAATTTATAAATATTAAATATGTAATATACACAATATTTATATGTTTAGGAGAACATAATATGCAGATTTACGGTGTGATTTTGATATGCAGTTTTTCGAATAACTCGATGCAGTATATAGCATAAAACTATATTACTGTATTTTTATAATAATGTGTGTGTGGGGAAGTACGTACTCGCGTCCTGCTGAGGTGACACCGAAACACCCCTGGAACGCGGCCAAACATCATCCCTTCCGTTCTTTCTCACACGTTTCCGGGGGACGCTCCAAAACGCTCTATTCCTCTCTTCTCATTGGCTCTCCTACTTCTCTTTTTTCCCGTCCTCGCGTACTCTGCGTCTTGATACCGCATAGCCTAATAGAAAACCTCATTATCAATTATTTATTCGATTTTGATTCCTTCGATTTTTCATTTGCAATTCGAATTTTCTATCTACAATACAAGGCCAATCATTTTTCGAATTTCAACATGTATCAAAGGATCGTATCTATCTATTATAATAAAAGAATCCATTATATGCCACATGACATTTTTTTAAAGCTATGTTTTGCCACGTGTCACATGTTTAGAACCCTTCCTATTGAATTCCCGCTTAAAACCCTCGATACCGTATTAACTGTTTAGCCAAAAAATCAGGAAATAGAAGCAAAAAACTAGGAACGGTTTCTTTTGAAATTAGGCTCCGAATTGTTCTCTCCGTTCTTTCCTTCCTTCGAACAATCATTCTCCGATCAACAGTTCAATATTTCTTCGTCCTAATTGCAAAACATCTGGAAAGAATTCTTCTTTGATTTTGAATCTTATACCCTTTTCTCGATCGTTCATATATATGCGCACACCTTTTTAATACAATCGTTCAATCAAGATGTTCTCTACAGATGCCTTCTTTTTCATTTATCAGCCAATGATTTCTATAAACCCAAATCCATTTTCTGTGATTAAATCCAAGCTCTCAAGAATACAACTATGTCTCTGGCAGTCATGCAAAAGTTGAATCGTGATTTGTTTTTGTTTGATTGATTGTACCGGTTGTTGTGATAGATCAAATCAAGAATCAAACGGATAAAAAGGAGATTTCCAGTAATCGTAAGGAGAAACAGTGTCAAGAGATGTCTCTCCTCTGTACCATATGCCCTTTTCAGGCAATCAAAGGTATAACTTTCTAAGTTATATATGATCCTTTGTTTGAAAAAATGACTTCCTATCTTTTCTTTCGTTTGGAGAAACCATTAGAAATAAAGCCTAATTTCATCTGATACTGGCAAAATTAAGAAATCCTCAAATGTTTCTTGATCTTTGCTCCATAAAACTACAGTAAAATTTGGATTGATTTTGGATTTTGTTTTGAGATTTTCCGTTTGTCATTGTTGCTTAAATCACTATTATTGCCGAAATTTTGTTATTTGATGCATGTGTTGTAGTATAAATCAAAATTCGACACGTATCGAATGAATTCGCCGCTGATGAAGTTCACCAATTAGGTCATTTTCTGTTAACGAAACGGTTGCTGAAGAAGATGATAGCGACGGCGAAAACAACAGGCATTGAAGGATGAATATTGAAGGTATCATCTGACATCCATACCTGGTTTTCCGACAACCTGCTTCGTTCTTTGTGTCAATTAACTCGATTTAAAAGGTATGGTACAAGTATTTACAAAAACCGAGAATATAAAATTTGTTGCATGCGTTTGAATTCAATTAATAAAGTGCTAAAGATTCAATCTAGAATATTCTACCGGAAATTCCAGTTTGATTACTGCATCATTAAGAAAAAAGCTGTACATAATTGAATATAATCATATCAAAATAGAAAAAAAATCTAAAATTTATTTTATAAACTTCTGCAACTGAATATAAGCATATGCAATCTTGAAGCTTGCTAACGTTTTGCACACCAAGGAACTTGCTCGCAGACTCCAGGTACTATTACATGCTCACGATGATTACAATCGTACAAATATATTTCTGGATCACTATTAATATATTTCTAAACTATAGCAGAATTTTGTTTTCTTCCTTTTCCATTATATACTCTTCTATTTCGCTGGATATTGAGCAAAGAGTATTGTATTTTTGCTGGCAGGAAGTGGATTGTAATGTGATGGTAAACTGTGTGCATCATGGGATCGTTAGAACTGGTCTTACACGAGACCATGAAGGTTTTATTATAGGTAATTTTGTGACATGCATTTGTATATATGAAATAATTAATTATAGATATTTTTGTTTTAAATCCTGAAACTTATATTTACTTGCAGATTTTGTATTTTTTATGACATTGGAGCTCTTGAAAACGATTCCTCAGGTATTATTTTTGTCCTAATAATAAATTCATTTCGGTTTTGATCCTACAATATGAAAACGATCATTTATAAAATCTTGATCTTACAAACGGTTAGTTATAAATATGTGTCAAGAAGTGATTGACGGAATATTTCAAGCTATTCATTATGGATACCAGTTGAAAACCATTTTAGGTAATTTGCATTAATTTTAAAAGAAAAATTACTCTTAATTCTCTAACCAAACGCCCCTTAGAGTGTCACTTGTGATTGACATTTGGATATGTTGCATTTTGTTGCGAGTTTTGTTACGGGTAAAGGTTAATGTTTATGTTTTATCTTGGTCAGGTTGTTGACTTTATTTGCTTACATGCTTTCTCTAAAAGGAATGCTTCTTATGATGGCAGAATTCATGTTTGGAACTTCCAATCAGGAAAAGGTATATATATCCATAATTGCTGAAAATTCGGTACTATATGGAAGCTCCTTGAGGTCTGCGTCAATGATACACTTTGACCAAATATATTGTTGATTTTAGGCTCACTTGAAGCAGGTACTGGAAACAATTTTCTCATGTAAATAATTAACTCCTCCCCAAATGATTCTCTGACAACAATTTGAGAAAATTAAATGTTTCCTATTTTTTGTGTGTATTCAAATTCATTGACATGGATCAATGTCAAAAACTTCATGAAGTTTGTTGCTGGTATTTTTGTGGCCACCTTCTTTTTTGTTTTTAATTTCACAAAGTGACATTTTTAGCAAGTTTTAAATGATATGAGTTTCACATCTTGGCAACCAGTATTGATTTTTTTTGCTTGAATACATTATAAAGTGGTCGGGCAGTGGTGTCTACAAAAGTTTCATCTCTTTTACATTAAACTTCATTTATAGGACATTGTTTTGAAAAATAATATTGGTTTTAGCATTGAACTTTGCAAAAAAAAAAAAAAAAAAAAAAAAAAGTTTATTAATAGCATCGTACTTTGAAAAAATGATATTTTTCAAAATCTTTTTGGATGATCTAAAAGGTTTCATCTCTTTTACATTAAAGTTCTTTTATAGAATATTTTTTTGGTAAAGAATATCAGAGTTTTGACATTGAACTTTGCACAAACGTTCATTAATAGCACGTATTTTGAAAAAAATGACCTTTTCCAAAATCTTTTTGGATGATCTAAAAACGTTTCATCTCTTTTACATTAAAGTTAATTTAAAGAATATTTTGTTGTTAAAGAATATCAGTTTTGACATTGAACTTTGCAAAAATTGTTCATTGATAGCATCGTACTTTGAAAAAATGATTTTTTCAAAATCTTTTTAGATGATCTAAAAATGATTCATCTCTTTTACATTAAAGTTCATTTATATGACATTATTTTGAAAAAGAATATCGGTTTTAACATTGAACTTTGCAAAAAAAATTCATTAATAGCATCGTATTTTGAAAGAATGACTTTCTTGAAATCTCATTAGAGGATCTGTCAAAGTTTCATTTCTTATACATTAGAGCTCATTTATACAACATTATTCTAGAAAATAATATCAGTTTTAACATTGAATTTCGTAAAAAAGTTCTTTAATAATATTGTACTTTTAAAATAAACTGTTTTCTTAATATGTTTTTTTACTTGTCAACCGTGTGTTACACGGGTTGTAAACTATTAATATAACATAGCTAAGCTAACTAAGAAAACCGATAAAATCATGGAAGTTAAGATGCGCGTAACATAACCGCCTACTTCGATATAAAACATTATCCGTCCAGAAATCCCGTAACACCATCAATAACCTTCTGACACGTGTCGCACACGTGTATAGTACACTACTCTCACATCGCAACACGTAGCAACCTAGCTGCCACCGAATCCATTATAAAATTACACAAATACCTCTATATATAAAGGACCAAACCGCCACTTAACCATCATCTTCTGCAAACAATTAACGGTGGGAAGTTCTGATTTGATCAGTCTGATTCTGGTATACACGTCACGTCAGAGTACAAGCAGATACAGCGAGCAGCTAAAAGTAAAGATGGTAGGTGGATTTCCGATATGCGTGCAGTGTGGGACAAAGAGTAACCCGTGCCGGTGCAAGGTTATTGGTCCGACAGTTGGGTTCTTAGCATTTGCAGCGGCGGCCATAGTGGAGTGGCCGGTGGGGGCGTTGGTGTATTGCTTCCGCCACATGAAAGGCCGCCGCATCATGGCTCACCCTGCCACCGTCGTTTATCCAAGGGTCAATAGGGCCATTCCTATTTAAGTATATCACTAAGTATTACGTAACAACTGTATCTTAATGCATGGTGTTTAAATAAAACTTGTGTGCTGAGGAACTTCTATATAAATTCTTGGTTTTCTTAATATTCTTTGGCATTTGTCTTTGATTTGCAAGCCTAATGTTGCATTATGGTGGTGTTGTTCTTTAGACTTGCGTTATGTCCTCTTTAATAACTAAGAGAAAAAAAAAAAGGGCATACAAATAGAAAAAGAAATAAAAATATATTGTATATTTGGTTTTTGAGTTCAAAAGAAAGAAAAAAGAGTTATATTGGTAAAATTTAGAATTACCTTTCCACCGTTTAAAAAAAATTAAAAATTTAGAATTGCCTGATAACGGAGAACGTCGTATTGGAGCGGCGTGGAAGAAAATCAAGATTTTGGAGACTTTATGATTTTTTTATATTAGGTCGATAGTATTGTATTTATCCTTTTTTTAAGTTTTTCTATTTTAAAAAGAAATTTTAAAAAATACAAAAAATCTTTTTTTTTTTCGATGAAAAAATTAGAAAATATGATTTTTTATATTCTTTCATTTTACTTTTTGATAAACAAGAGATACAACGTTGATGAATGTAACGAGCTAGGAGTTTTTCCGGTGCGCTACAGCGGAAACATAGAAGTTTAAAAATGATTATTGGACTGAAGTTTAAAAATAACTAGTTTATTCCCGTGCTCCGCACGGGTTTTGGTTAAACGTGGCAAGTTTTTTTTCTGTAACTGTTTTTTTTGTGGGTAGCGTAGTCTTTCAGTAATTAGGTAATGCCAGTACTCAACTCTTACCTCATCCTTGCACTTTATCCTTAGGGGTATATTTGTCCATCAAGTCGGTATTACACCCTTCCTCCAAGTCGATCTCTTCCTTCCAGTGACTGCTTTTCATTTCTGCCTTCTTCTCTTCATGCAATTTCATCAATTTCTCCCCCTCTTCCTCAAACTCTTTCATCTCTTGAAGCTTCTCATCCCTGCATATTTCATACATTAAATACCAACGTACTTCCATTCAGTCCTTCACTATAACATTCTACTTTCACATCTTTCTATTAGAAACAGCAAAATGCTAAAACAAATAACAAAATGAAACTACGTTGCTATAAAAAGGAGTCGATACCTCTTTGGGGGTAGGGGGTTTTTCGGGTTTAAAGGGGGGTGGGGTTGTTTTTATTCATGATTTAATATTCAATGTAGAAAATGACGTAACTACCCCGAAGTTCTATGACCACCAATGTCGGATTCCAAATACCCAGCCCTATTTAGATGATTCACATCCCCCCATGACTGGATCTCCCATTGGTCAGTTTCCAATAAGTGAAAAACATTGACCGAAACGTTCAGTATCCTTCCTGCCCGCTGCCCGGTTCCTGTATACGCCCGCTGCCCGAGCGCCCTGATCACACCGCCATGTGTCACCACCACCACTCGCTCTCCTGTCAAAAGTTAAGAATAAATTACAAATTTAGTCCTTGTACTTTACAAATTTAGTCCTTGTACTTTCCCAAAGTCGTCCTAAAGTTTGCATTTAGTTGTGGAGTTGGTCCTTGTGCTTTATCAAAATTGCAAGTTTGGTCCAAAATTATTTCTATTACAACTTCGGGAACTTTTAAGACCAAACTTGCAATATTAAGTAAGGCACAAGGACCAAATTTGTAAGTTAACTCTAAATTATATTGTATATATTTTTAATTTTTTATAAAAGATTCTTAAATTCGACTAAAATGGACAAAGACATCAATATTACCTCAAGTGATTCCGAGTTATAAAAGAAATGCCAAGCACACGCACAAAATGCTCCTCCTAGCAGCAGAGGCACCTGAAGTAATTAAATCATAGTGTGAATATCATACAATTTCACCTAAGGTTGAAAAGATTTACGGATTTTGGGAGTGATAAGTGATAGCTTACCATACTCCGTGAAAGCCCCTTCCAAGATTCATATCCAGATTTCTCCCCATATTGCCATACCAAAATCATTGCTGCAATCCTTCCAAATTTGACAAACTTTAATAACTAATCAATAAGAAAAATCACAACCATATGTACATACAATACAACACAGCTTGTATTACTTCACCGATTCCAAAAAGGACCTGTATTGAAGAGATTACCTCCGAGGAAGACGATCAAAGTGAATCCAAAGTTGACCTCGTAAATTAGGTTCCGTTCTTTCTCTCTTCCAAAAATTAAAACCCAATAACCCAGAAAAAACCCTATAAACTCAAATCACCAATTCAAGCTCCAAAATTTAAACTCAAATTTTTGCTAAATGTTTTCATAATTCATGTGCACATTTTCGTTTTAAAAGTTTCTGAAGGTCTGTGTTCAGAACATTCGTCTACAGTTCTTTTCAGAAAATTTAAGTCTTTTTTTGTTATCTTTTTTTGTAAGTTTTTAACAAATTTTACAGTGTTTCTCTACCGGTGAAAGTGGATCTTTTATATTGTTTTGTGAGACTTTTGTTTGTGTTTATGTTGGTAATTAACTTATAAGACATATGATGTAAAAAGTGAAAACACATGTCATGGAAAGTTTCAAGCTTTATCTTAAAAAATCTTTTCTAAAAGTAACCTGTTCTTATAAACTGTATTGACTAAACTACCCTTTATCAGAATCCCGCAACTTTCATTCAGAAAATAAGATCATCAAAAGTTTCATGCTTTATCTTGAAACCCCTTTTTTTAAAGGGACACTTGGCTCTTCTTGTTAGTTAGTAGGTTTTCCTCGAGAGTAAAATAGAAATTACGAAAAAGAATACATAAACGAATGATCACCTGATAAGCTTGTACCACGATCAAAGTTGCAGCAGCAAGTAAGATAAAGAAATCAATAAAAAGAAAAGTAGCAGCACCAGGATGTTTAAAAATGACATGATGAATCCAAGATTCTTCACTTTATAATGAGGGTATTGATGTCCAAATTCCTGTCATTTTGAGAAATAAAGATATTTAAATAAAGCGCCAAAAAAACACCATTCAAGTATAGGTGGCTGCGAGTTATTGGTTTAGATTTTAGACTTACTATGAACAGCAACCACTCCACTTATCAATGAAGTCAAAGTTCCCAAAAAAAGAAACACAAAAAGTCCCATTTATTTTCCTGCCAAAAAAGAAAAATATTCCAATGAGTTTTATATACATAAAACCACAATGTACTTTCACATTTTTATCAATTTAGTCGCATAATTATTTTATGATATAGTGATTAAACCGTTACACCTTTTTGACCGTCTATAAAAATCGTTTTTCTTTCACTTACCAGGTTTTGAAAAAGGTTAAAGTATTGGTTTTTAGAATTATAAATCTATAAAATGACGAAAGTACGTTGTCATTTTCTGTATTTTTTTTCATACCTTTCCCACACAATTTGAGATCCAAGGGCAGTGATGGTCAAATTGTTCCACACAGCATTTGCGTGTAGGACAATGCTTGGAGCAAACAGGTATTATTATCTAAGAAAAAAAAGAATTTAGCACCAATATAAATTAAAAAGAATTTAAATAAAAAACCTAAAGAAAGCCTTTTACACAAACCTTGCAAGTGGGACAAAGTTGAGACCAATTATCTGCAAAGGGGACAAACTTTTGCATGTAGGACAATGCTCGGTTTTGAACAGGTATTATTATCTAAGGAAAAAAAAGAATTTAGCACCGATATAAATTAAAAAGAATCTAAATTAAAAACTTAAAGAAACCCTTTTAAACAAACCTTGCAAGTGGGACAAACTTAAAGAAACCATTTTCCGCACGGGTTCGGGAAAGCTGGAGCACGGGTCCGGATGCGCTGATTCTTTCCTTCCATTTAAAACAGAACTTCATCTTGAGAACCATTAGGAAATTAGCAGCCATAAAAGAACTAAAAAACAAAAAGGGGAAAAAGGATGAAATTTGATATCACATTTTTTATATCACTAACCCACAGAAATCAAATAGTTGCTGACATCTGGAAGGAGAATATCTTTAATTTCCTCTTCATGTGCGACTACATTTTTTCTTTGCAGAAGACGTCATGAAATCTCTGTTCAAATATTGAATTAGTCTACGAACCTTTGACAACGAAATCATAAATGCAAAAACTCCAATAGATGTGATTAAAGAATTCGATTGTGCGTATGTTGATAAAGATGTTAGCTTTACAAAAACTCCAAGTTTAAGACTCTCTATTAGCTTGTAAAAGAGCAAGTCATTTCAATCGTTTGCAAATATGTCAGAGGAATGCCAAATCATTTTTTGATCCTAAAATTCAATTAGAAAACCATCTAATTTATTATTGCCTTATTATACATTTATATATCTACCTCCTTGAAACCGATTGCAAGCTGAGTAGTGGTAGCTGGCAGAGCTATGGTTGTTGAGAGAGAGAGAGAGAGACTGAGAGAGAGAGAGAGAGAGAGAGAGAGAAATAGAAGAAGAAGCAGTAAAAGTGTAAGTATCGTGAAGACTGATAGTGGTGTTACCTGATAATATCAGTTCACAGTCTTTGGTTTATGATAGCTCTTACACAGAAATATTGATAACGATAACATATATGTTGCTCAGATACCAAATCCATGAAGTTCTTGAATAATTACAAAAACCGGGATTAAGTTCTTATAATAGTTTCACTTTAGTAGCCAATTTATCGAACTCAATAGAGGCATATAAAACATAAGCAATAAGTCAAAATTAGAAAAAGAAAACAAATATAATTAAGTTGGTTTACCTTAACACAATTTCTTCTAATTCATGATAATAATCATCAATTTAACTCCTTCAGCCTTCAAAAACCTTTAATTGTCCTCCAATGGCATCAACAAACAACATAAACAATCAAATAGATTCTCAACCATCTGCTCTTCATCTAAAATCCTTGGATCCCTCGACTTGTACATACACAACTGATATAAGCTTTTTATTCCCAAATTCGGATGAAAAAAACCCACAATTCAGTTTCAAGAAACAAAAACATACATAACTTATGAGGTATGAGTAATGTCAAGGTTTCTTGAAAATTCTATTCAAACTCATCTGGGTAGCTCTATATACCACTTATTAACCAACGAATTCAGTGATGAATGTTATAAAAGTAATCCAACGGCTTGGATTTTTTTGGCACCTTAAACCCTCTTGCGTTGAAATATACCCAAAAGGAATCGGAGGATATATAGAAGCGCCGCATCCTCCATTTGCTGCTTCTCGTAAAACCCTAACATCGTTGAACCCCCAATTCCAAAACCCCTTGCTGACGAAAACCTTGAAGAAATGGCTCTCAATACTTTAGTTCGCCGATCAGCTTCATCAGTCACGCCTTTCGCCGCTCGATTATTGGGCGGTCAAACAAACTTAAACCACCCCTGTGGTGGTGCTTTGTTCACCGCCGTTAATCACACTCGGAAGATCATTTCCGATAACAGCTTTTTGGTTCCTTCAGTTTCTAAGAAGAAGTCAAAGAAGATGTGGGACTCACCAGTGGAGCTTGAAGTCGAAAACTCCTTTGTTGAACGTTAGGAGACCCTTCAGGTTCAGATAATTGAGCCATCCAAGTCACAATTCCAGCAATTTCACACGATTAAATAGTTTTTCTTCGGCCACGCACACGGGAATCAAATAATCAAATATGAGGGACTGTTAAACCCTAGACAATAAAACGAAGGGGAAAGGGTTTCTGTTGTTGAAATCTCTTCTGATTTGCAGATTGCTTTGAAGCAAAATCGGTAGTATATCGGAAGCGTATTGCTTATTGCTATCAAACTGTCGAACCTTTATCTTGCCTATAATCAAGAGAGGGCGAGTATGTATCATTGGGAGAAGAAAAAACTTCTGTTCGCTGCAACAAAGAAGGAAGACGAACAGGGGAGGTGTCGTCCATAGAGGGAGCGGTGTAAGTAGAGATGGCGGAATGCTATTGGTAAAAAAGAAGCACCCCGCTAAAATCGTCCAAAACCCCCCACCCCACCCCAAACCTTCTAGAAACTTACGGTTTTTAATATATAAGGTAATTATTGGACTGTTGAACTTGTTGTTATGAGAAGGTATAAAAATAGATTTTAAAAATAATTATCGGACCATTGAACTTGTTGTTATAAGAAGGTTTAAAATTGGATTGTTAATAAAGAATTTTAAAACTCTTAACTAAAAGTAGGTTCAATGCAAGAAAAAAAAAACACTTCTTTTAATTTATTTGTACATGTCATCCAATTTTAAAAAATATAATATATATGAATAAAAAGAATTATTATTTTTTAAGCATTATTATGATATATTGATTGTTTTCTATTTTACAGAATCACATCTTATATTCTGGTTATCGCTAATATTTCAATTTAAAACAATTATATATGTGATATTTATCCTAAAACACACACACACACACACACACACACACACACACACACACACACATATATATATATATATATATATATATATATATATATATATATATATATATATATATATATATATATATATATATATATATATATATATATATATATATATATATATATATATATATATATATATATAGGGTCCGGTTTCGGTGAGAACTCTTTTTTCGGTAAGGACTCGCGAGGACACCTTAAAAAAATTGAAAAAAAATATAAAAAAAAATACAAATCATAAAATCGAGAATAGTACTATATCATTATCAAAAAAAATTTGAAAAAAAGATTTGCATCATTGCAAAACGTAATGATGCAATTTTTCTGTTTTTATTTTGGATCATTATTTCATTATAAAAAAATAATGATCGAAATGTTTTTTTTTTTGAATCTTTTTTTTCTCCGATATAGTACTATGATCTATTTTATTATTTATATTTATTTATATATTTTTTTCAATTTTCTTGAGTTGCCGATTCCTAGCAATGTAGCATTTATTGGAGAAATTGGGCTTGGTGGTGAGCTTCACATGGTACCAAAAATGGAGAAGAGGATAGCAAAAATAAAGCTATTAACTTGCCTACTTCCATCATCAAACTATTACATTTTCAAATAGAGAGTAGAAAAAAGGGTCGATTATAAGATATGTAAATATATTTGTACATTTTTTATGAGTTGTGTAACTTTTGTCTAAAATGTTTTTTCTATTATATAAGTTATTTTATCGTCATCCGTGTAACACACGGGTTTGTAACCTAGTATATATATATATATATATATATATATATATATATATATATATATATATATATATATATATATATATATATATATATATATACACACGTGGTTTTAGTTGAAGTTGAATATCACAAATGTATTATTAGAAAAACCTAGACATTAATATTTATTTAAGTTCGTTATATAAACTGATCGAATTAATTATATACTTGTGTTAACCATTCTAGTTATATAAACCGATCGAATTATATACTACAATAGCATATGAATATGTATTTTATCGAACCCGATTATCATAAGCAAACAAATAAAAAACAATAACCCAAAACTCATAGGTGAATATATGGAATTTTGTTAATTACATATGAATTTTTTAATTTTCATAATCTATAAACCGAGTTGATACAAGATAAAATCTAAATTTCAAAACAGTAAAGTACTTTTAAATTTATTAAAAATATAAAACTACGAAACCTATAAGTAATAAAATATAGCAAAGTTAAAGAAAAGTTATAAATAAAATGATGCTAAAATATTAATACATTAATACCTAATAACATAAATATAAAAAAGGAAAAAAGATGGGGCCGTACATCTAGAAATGAACATATGGACCCGAAAAACCCAATCGAACCGAACCGAAAATCGACCGAAACTGAACCGATCGAGACCAAATGTATATATTCGGTTATATGCTAATTCGGTTTTGGTTCGGTTCGATTCGGTCCCCGAACTATGCTTATCTCTAACACTACTCCTGATAATGAAAAACCAAATCGAACCGGGACCAAATATACATATTTGGTTCGATTTTTTGGTTTTTAAGAAATGTTAATTCATTTTTGGTCCATCCCCGTACCACACTCACCTCTACCAACATCCATTTAAACAAATGTTACCAGAGGGAAGGGAAGCACTTGCAAAAAAGGAAGGGTTAGGGTTTGAACCCAGGTTCCTACCTCATGCTAAGTAAAACACACGCAAATCACTGGAATGAATATCCTTTCCTGAAAAATATTGGCACAAAAAACTTATATCATTTAGTAACACGGGTACCGTTCACGTGTTGCTAATTGTTATATATATATATATATATATATATATATATATATATATATATATATATATATATATATATATATATATATATATATATATATATATATATATATATATAATCCAATACTAAATCATATATATGATTAGTGATTATACTAAATCATATATATGATTAGTGATTGGTCGATTCAAGGAAACATTAAATCATTATGTAGTAATCTATAATAAGTCACAAATAAATTAAGCATTACCCAAATTATCATAGAAAATCAAAATCATAAGTAGTGTAATCAATTAGAGATTATACCCTGCGTGATGCAAAGGAAATCGTGGAAAGGATTTATTAGGAAAAAATATAACGTACTTTTGTTAGTTCGTGTACTGCAAAATCTTACTTTCGTTTCTTCTTACTACTTCAAAAAGTCTACCCAAATATAGAAAGGTCATGTAAACATAATGCGTTAATAAGGAAAAAAAATGGAAAGTACGATGCTTAGATAAGCATAGTTTTTAGTGCATGTTGGCTTAATGAGCAAAGGAGTGAAAGAATAACGTAGTAATAGAAATTAATGATAGTAAGATGCTATATTTTTAAAGTAATATTTATGGGGCAGTTGAACTGTATAGAAAATAAGAAAAGAGAAACATGATAAATTGGTGACCCATATTCGATAGCTATAGATCCAAGTTTGGTTGCTGACAGAGATGAAAGAGAACCAATAAAGACCTCCATTGAAGTTACTACAAAACACGAGAAACATTTATGTTCGTTATGTCATATGTTTTTTTGAGGTCGGTTGAATCTTGGTTGTTTTCAGCGGCCATTAGAGAAGAAGAGGAGGGAGGAGACTCAACAGGAAGACGTCGAAAAAAGGAGAAGGGAGAAGAGAGGAGGCAACGGGTAGACCATGATTTAGTGTTTGAGCTCTGATACCATGTTGCAAGGGCGAAACACAAGAATTCAAACTAGGGGCCAAAACATAAACCTTAAAATGAAAAATATAAACAACTATAATTTAATTAATAGCAACTCCATCAAGCAATCATCAAAATTGCTTATTAACACTATATAAAGTGGTAAATAACTAAATATGGTTAGACTGTTTATTGAAAAACTAGGAAATGATAATCATTCGCTTGAGCCTTATATATGTTATTATTTTTGACAAAGAAAAAAAAGTAGAATTAACAAATAAATCCATAAATCATTACAAATAAAATAGACCATATAATTACTAAAGTTAGCTTGATAAAACAATTAAATCATAAGGATTACTTTTGTGATTCACTACACTTTACAACACTAAGAAAACTGACAACACTCAAGCATCACATCTACTTAATATATCTACTTTATCAGTCAAAACATGTTAGGTTATGCAGAATAGGGTAATAGACCGATATACATCATCACATTGTCACATTCAAAATAACACAAAGTTTTCAAAAAGGCAGGTTGAGGTTGAGGTTGAGGTTGTGGTTGTGGTTGTGGTTGTGGTTGTGAAAGAGTGAAAAAATGTCAAATAAAAGAAAGGAGAGCTCCAGACATGAAACCTGAAGATGACATTTAGCAGTAGCCGACATGAGTTTTGATCAACAGGGAGGGGCGCTTTACCGAAGTACCCGTCGTGACTTATACGACAATTTGGGGTCTTAGTTGTTGACTTTTTGAGATTTATTTTCTCAAATTTTAAAAGCTTGTAGATTCCGATCATGACTTTGTATATTTTTTCTATATTAAACGAGTCTAGAAAATATTAATATTATGAGAAGTGATTAGGATTTGTTAGGATTTGATTTGTAAATTTGGATTATTGATTTTCTGTTGGTTGGTTCTGGATTAGGAAGGCCTTAAAACCTTTTATATTTTTTATTCGATATCTGGTATCTTTAATTTTTGCAACTAACTTCTCCATTTTTAACTTTTGCAAATATATATATCGTATAAGCATTTGAAAATTAGAAGGTTGAAAACCAGAGGAGCCATGGCCTCTCCTTGCCCCTTAGGCTACGGGGTGTGGAGGGATTCCCCCCCCCCCCCCTCAGCAGAGAAGACGTGGCAAACACCCCCCCCTGCGTTATGAGGACGCCGCGTTCCAGGGTCGTGGTATTGAGGACGCACGAGAACGGTCATATGACCGTTTGATTTTAAATTTTCGAACGTTGGGCTGAAAAAAATAATTTTTTCCTATAATACTATATTTACATCTAATATTTACACAACAAAATCACACACATAATTCACATCTTTTACATTCAAATATCACCCACAAGCTTACATCCAAAATGGAAAACGATCCCAACACCCCGCCATCAAACCCAAATCCCTTTCGGTTAGGCGAATATAATGTTAATTATTCGCCTAATAGTACGTTTACGAGCTTGCTTACAGGTTCGTCTCCACCCCAATACCCATATCCATACCCACCACCACCAAACCAATATCCATACCCGCCACCACCTTACCAATACCTACATTTTCCACAACCGTCACAACCTTTTCCGTCACCAACGTCCGTGCAATCACCACCGATTCCATCACCACCGCCACAAGCACCCCCCGATGAAGTCGTCATGGAAACCCAACCACCGCCCGAGTCTTCATCACGAAAGAAAAAGAAGGGTTCGCGAAACAAGACACGGAACACCCAATACGCAAAGGTTCCGTGGACGCAAGATGAAGAAGTGTAGTTGGTGAAATCTTGGCTCGCTATTTCCACCGATTCCCAAAAAGAAAATAGCCAAAGTGCCCAAGGGTTGTGGGAGCGTATTTTAGCCCATTATCATGAAGCTATGGGCCGTGGAACGTACCGAAACAACGACGAGATCACCGGGAAATGGCGGAAACTTCGCCAAGTGTGTACTAAGTTCAACGGAATCTTCAACAACTTGGTCAACATTCGCGGAAGCGGTGTAAACGAATTCAACATTTTCAACACGGCGATGGACCAATACACTCGACAACACGGCGATGGACCATTTTGGACCATACGAGCCGCCTCTGCCTACCCGCTCAATCGGTCGCGACTTAGCGAAACGAGCCGTCTCCGCCTCGTCGCCCAAAGATCAAGTCGGGGAGAAGGTCGATGCTCTCGTTGAACAAATCCCCCGCTTCAACGAAATTCAAGAAACGCGGTTAGATTTTCAAGTTTTGAGCAAATCAGGGAACGAGTGTCACCTCGCGGCAATCGAGGCGATGAAAGAAAGAATTCGGAAAAAATATTTAGATGACTAGTTTTTTTTTAATTTAGGAAATGTTTTATGTTTTTCATTTTAATGTTTTTTTAATTTAATGTAATGTCTTTTTATTTTAATTTTAATATTATGTTTTTTAATTAATTTATAATGTTTGATTTTAATTAAAAGAAAACGTAAAATAAATTGATGACGTGGAAAATAAAATGGGTGTTATGATGTCTTGCATTTCCTGGGATGTGTTATGGGGATGTCATGCTGATGTGTCATTGACGTAACGACTATCATGAGAACTCATGAAGTTACGCACACCCCATAATCTTAAAGGTTCCGCCACTACCATGTGATCAATGAATTTCCTGTAACGACATCATCAATTTAAACGGTATAAATACACACAGTGAGTTTTGAGATACAAAAATAAGTAAAGGCAAATACACGGCCGATATAATTTTTACTAACCTAACAAAAGTGAACATGACATATACAAGGGTGTACGTGGTGCGGGTGCGGCTTAGAGACAAAATCGCAGACCGCATCGCATATGCGGTTTGAGTTTTTTGGAAACCGCAGACCGCACCACAAATGTCCTAAACCGCATTATGCAGTGCGGGTGGTTTGTGCAGTTTGAATGCGATTTTAATACCGTAAATTCCGTATTTTATATATATATATATATATATATATATATATATATATATATATATATATATATATATATATATATATATATATATATATATATATATATATATATATATATATATTGTTGTGCGGTTTGAACTGTGGTTTTGTGACTATAAACCGCAAACCTCACCGCATAGAGCGGTTTACCAAAATTACAAACCATAGACCGCACCACGGAGTTTCAGAACCGCATTATTCGGTGCGGTATGATGTGTTGTGGTGGTTTATGCGGTTTGTACGGTTTGGTACACACCCTTAGCATATACCATTTCCTACGAGTCTTCCCCAAGTCCCTAGTACATATATTTTTTTAAACTCATTTTTTAAGAAAAAAATCTCATTTTTCTCATTTTCAAATGTCGTCGTTTCCACTAGCAACCAAACCATGGACATCCTTGCATTTCGCATCAATTGACTACACCTATAATAGGTTCTCTTTAAGTACATATTTTATTCGAGAAATATTTTCTCCACATGAAATAAAATCAATTATTATTGTGGGCGACCGCCCCGGGCCCCCATTTTTTAAATGTTCTTTATATATTTTGCCGATAAATATTCAATCAGGAAAAGACCCAAACTTTGTTAGAGAGGCCCAATGGGTTGTGATTCGATTACTGATGTTATTATGCTCGTCTTAACCTTGAGTCTCTTATATAGCTGATGAGAATGGTGGAACTTTCATCCCACTAGCGATGTGGGATGAGAGTTTTAGTTGGCAAAATATATATCTTCCTGATACAAAATATCAAAATATATAGCTGATGAGAATGGTGGAACTTTCATCCCCCTCGGGTTGAATGTCATTAGCCTTAGCCATCCAACCAACCTGCCATTTGTGATTTGCTTTCTTACGCAATAACCATAACATAACTTTCGCATATATATATATATATATATATATATATATATATATATATATATATATATATATATATATATATATATATATATATATATATAAAATTAAACGGGTCATTCGTGTCATCTTCGAGTTAAAAGTACCGACCCTAACCGAACCCGTTTAACTTTCGTGTCATGTCGTGTCAACCCGTTTACTTAAATGTGTTGAAACCCCTAACCCAAACCCACTAATTTCGTGTCGGGTTCGTGTCGAGTTATCGTGTCGTGGCTGATTTTTCCAGCTCTAATTTTTTTCAACAGGTGGGGCGTCCCCAGCCTGCTATTGTATTTATTTTCTAAATTAAAAAAAATTTCGGAGGTACCACCCTCTTTTATTATAAAAAAAGTTTATCGCTAGGGCCTCTTTTTATATTTCACCCCGGGCCCCAAATCGGCTTGAGACGGCCGTGGGCCTTTCAAATCTAAACGTATCATCAATAATGTAGACATCTCATGAAATTCTTTGTTCTTGATGACATCGATATTGAGAAATTTATTTTATTCTTTATGTAACAGATGATATATATTATTATAATTTTAATTTTACTATATTATTTTAATTTGATAGAATGTATTGTCTTACTATAATCTTATTATATTATCTCTCACTCTCTCTGGAAGATGATATTGTCTTATGGAAAGATTAAAACATCAATAAGAAAATTACAAAAAAAAGCTGTCAATTTAAAAAAATGGATTAAAAGTTATGAAAAACAATTATTAAAAATAAACTTTGATAAAAAGCTACATATAAAACAATTAACTTCAGATGATATCATCTATCAAACAAATAGAATATATTAAGACAATATCCTTTCCCATACATAGAGAATATGACAAGATAATACCATTTTGTCACACAGAGAATATGATAAGACGAGACCACATGTTAGATATAGAGTGAATACATAACAAACCTAATTGTCGGACTGCCTATTTTTGTATTGGTGAAAACCCCTTTCACCTCTAGCATCCCACCGTTGTTGGAAAAAAGTATGTATCGACTCCTAATCGGTAACTATACAAGAACAACCGTTTACTCATTCGGAATCATCGTCGGAACTTAGATGTGTAGACAACATCATCGACAAACTATTCTTGAACTAGACGATTATGTCCGTCTTCACGTTATCTCCATAAAGGATCGCATCGTTGTCTCGGTACCCGTGAAGTACTTTCGGTTTCATTTTCTAAGTACGCTATCGTTTCTTGCATCATTTGACTGATAAATCCATTTCTGACATCGATTTGTATCCTCAGATGAACTCGAAGATGAAGACGATAACAATTGCGAAAACATTCTAAAATTTGATATTTAAGAGTATTTTGTATATGAGGTGTTGGGTGTGGGTTGTGTAAATTAATATATATATATATATATATATATATATATATATATATATATATATATATATATATATATATATATATATATATATATATATATATATATATATATATATATATATATATATATATATTTGAATTTAAATTTGAAAAAAAAAATCAAAATTTTTATATATCCATTGATACTTAGCCATTGAGGGGGGAGAGTGTAACTTTTTTGCTTGATAACATGCGTGAAAGAGAAACCGGCTGAGCCCGCAACCTGTGGTCACCCACCCAATCAGGGCGTTGTACCCACACGGGGTTTTGGTGCCATAGTGAAACCCGCACCCTATAGGACATGCATACCACTTGGTCTCACACTTACTCCTAGCATGTTGGGTCGAAACTACCAGAGACAACACTACAACACTGTTGTTTGTTGGAGGTAGATGGTAGTGATGGCAGGTTGACGGTGCGGTGAGAGTGGATGACATTGACCGGAGCGATGAACGCTATATAATTTAATGGTAAACTGTCTAAAAAAAGTTTAATAATATATGATATCATGTACTATAGAAGCATTTCCCTCCAATATTTGATCATCATGATATGTTTTTCATTCATTATTTGTTGATCAACATTTTTAATTTTGATTGTCTGTAAAAAAGGTTCACATGATTTTTTGAAATAATACGTACTAAAACACAGAACAGAAATGGCAGAAAATTTAAAAGCTGATATTGACATGAAAACAAACGGGAGCTAACGGACAAAGAAGGAGCCGTGAGTTTTGCGTCGTTAAAGTCTTGGGTCAACCGTCAGTCAGTGATGGGAGTCGTCAAGTCAACTCGGCCCGTCAGATACGTTTAGTCACTTTCGGTCGGCAAAGACGTAACGTTAGTGGAGAAATCCAAATTACCACTCTATCCCTCATTTATTTTAACAATTACTAGCATCGTGAAAAAGAATTTAATAACTTAATACGAATCGCAACTTTGTACTAGATCTTTTTTGACAATTAACCAAAAAGGTATTCATACGAATTGCAAGTATTTACTAGTAGTTTTATTATATAAACGTTAGATGTATAAACTATACCAAACATGGGGTCTTTTAGTAATCTCACTTGACCAACCATGGGGTCTTTGGTCCATTACCTTAACAGTCACTCCATAAAAAGCAACCACCAACGCCATGGTGTTCCATTATATATTGCCACCTACCCCTCACTTATAACATAGAACTAATCTCTCTTTCCCCTTCATATGCATTCGATAATCTTCTCGTAAACTCTAGCCATAGCCATGGTAAGACACCTAGTCTCTATCCAAAAGACCATACTACCCTTCCCGGGCATCGAGTTTTTTGCCGTCCTAGTCGGGGTTATATCTGTTTTCTCCATCGTTGGTTTTCTATGCGGCTCACATGGTGGTTTAAAAAGATCAGATACGTATAAAAGAGAGAAAAATACAGTGCATCTAGGTGACAAAAAGCATGGAATTACTAAATTAGGAAGTGGTTTGAGTAGTAAAGCGCTTTTAATGGCCAAGATGATTTCATGGAGGAAAGTCGATGAAGGAGAAAGTGATATTAATCATGATGATGATGATGAAGCCGTATGGAAACGTGGAATTATTATGGGGGAACGATGTCGTCCTCTTGAGTTTTCTGGACAGATTTTGTACGATGAGAATGGAAAGTCTATCCCTGAAAGTCCTCGTAAACATGTTGCTACGAGTCGTGATAACGTTGTTGATATGCCATGTCCCTGAATTTCTTGCGCTATGTTGTAGGAAACAACCTTTTTACATGTTTATTGGTCTCACTTGTGAATTATGAATTAATATGTTAGTATATTTGACTTGATTTTTATCGGGAAAATATAAATATGAGTGGGTTTTATTAGTTTGATTGTTCGATTGGAATTTGGTTTTAAAGACTAATTAAGCTTATATATGGAAATCGTGTTTGTTTATCTTGCAACATGTTATGTTGGTTGGTTGGTTGGTGATTAGCAAGGATTGTTTGTATGTTTTTTTTTTTTCTAATAGACACTTGATTTTTTCTGGAGATATATTGGTCAAATCTTTTTGTTAATTACATTATTTGTTTTTGTAAGTTTTCAGACATTGGTTTCATGTATTTTCTTTTTAACCATGTACATTTTTGTAAAGCACTTAAGTCATGTACATTTTTGTAAACCACTTAATACCTTCTAGATTTAAAAGTCATGCAAAGAAAGACAATTTGCTCTTGTTTGGCATGTTTTTATTGGTTTATATATGATGCATAATCTCACACCCACTTATATTATAATTCAGAATTAATAATTCATATATTAACCTTTCATTTAATTATATCCAAAATAATCAATAAGATATTATCACCACAAATATATGTGTGACTTCAAGTTTCGAACAACCCTCAAAAGTATTTTGTTTCAAGAAGAATTCCAGAATTTCAAAACCAGAAGTATTAAAGACAATTCCTTTCCGATAAGATTAACTAGTTGAAAAAACATAATTTTGCTTTATTAATAAAAATATTATTTTTTGTTAACTTGGAACACTTGTAAACCTGATATTTGTGATCCATTTGAGTAGTTTAATATGGTTAAGTTACCTTTAAGAGATATTCGTAATGATATAATTCATGTCCAAACCGGAGTTATGTGGATGAAACATACTCTTAAAATAGAGAGAGAATTTCGTATATACCCTTGCTAAACATCAAAATATCGTATTTGCCCAACCTTAAATTTTAATATCATATTTATCCTTCTTAAATTTCAAAATATCGTATTTGCCCGAATTCTTTATTTAAATATTTTTTAACAATTTATAATCAATTTTTATCTTTTAAAATCAATATAATTCTAAAAGAACTTATTTTTATATTATTCGTTCCTCATTCATTGGCACACATCTCTGTGAATTTGAAATGCAAATCGGTATACATCTTATATTGATATTCTTTTTTGATATTGTTTGATTCTTGTAGTAATTGATTAGTTTATTATAAAAGAAAGATGAAAAAGCTACATTTTGACTTTTGACGTGAAATGTAAGGTTTTTCATTTAGGAAATTAGCATGGATTTTGTTGCGTATTTTCCCATATTAACTTACATGTTTTGAGTATATTACACTAGCATGTCTTCATGTTTTGAGCTTCAACTTAATTGCCCCTTTTGTTATGCAAATGAGAAACAGTAAAACATAAAACATAAAACATTAATGCATTGTGAAAGGATCTGTATTCTTGATTAATGGATTGTGAAAGGTGGTTTAATATTTAGGGGTAATATGGTGAATATGTTTTTTCTTTTTAAACTAAAATGATTCTAAAACATAAAATTAATTATAAAATGTTTAAAATATTTATAAAAAAAAGATTTGGGAAAAGACGATATTTTGAAGGTTATAAAGAGTAAATATGATATTTGGATTTAAGGTTAGACAAATATGATATTTTGATACTTAATAACGACATATATGAAATTCTCATAGAATAGAATATAAAACTCAATAGTGAGACAAATAAGTTCATTTAGGTGGGACTTGGGGGAGATAATCTTTATTGTGTTTATAAAGAATAGGCCCTTTAGCACCTTAATTAGATAGTGTGAGTCCAAAATAGATAACATTTATATGCATCATGCATGTAGCCGTATCTCCTGGCAACTTGGGCTGAAACAACGAACTCACTAATTGCCAGCTCCTTATAGTGGCCGGTGGACTTGTTAGGCTAAGTTAGAAATGAACAAAAAACCTATTAAAATCGAAACCAATTAAATAAACGGTTTGACTTTTCATGGGTTTTTTATTTCGGATTTGGTCAAAACGTAATTGGTTTTGGTCGTTTTTTTGAACTAAAGTGAGTTAAAAAAACTGTTTATTTTTGCTGAAAAAACGGTTTGGCTATAAAATCGATTTGAATTTTTTTTTAAACTTATATCAAATCGGCGGTTCGATTTTAATTGTACCAGTTAAGGTAAAACGGTTAGTCTAAAAACCAGCTCCTTTTTTTGGCTTAAAAAAGACTGTTGTTTCTATGCACCTCTAGGTTAGATGCTGGAATCTCTCTAGATCGAGTCCTTTATAGTTATATCATCCCCACAACTTGTACAATTTGAAATTTTCTTTATGTTTCCTAAATATTATTTTTAAACAAATCCCGCAACAAATATTCAATGATAAAAAATTTAAACATTAAATAACAGAAAAAGTTTTAAAATTTAAAACATTTAATAATGTTAAACAGTCGTTAGGGAAGTACTTCCAACATGATAACAGAAGTAAAACATAAATAATTGAAAATATCAGTAATTTATAAACTAAAGCGTCTTCAAATATTCAAGCTATAACATTGTGTCTCTAACCATAATTGTCATTAGAACATCCATAATAAAAAAATTTTCAAAAACTTTTTTAATTAAAAAAGTTTTCAAAAAAATAACAAGCTACAGTGAGAGCTTTTTCAATTCAAACCTTTTTAATTTAGCTTGTTAATTAGCAAGCTTTTACAATGAGCTTTTTCAATCATCATGTAAGTCATTTATCTTTTAAACCAATTGTAATTCGACAACACATACAAACAACTAATAAAAAACATATTTAAAAGGCTCTTCTATAGTGAAGGAAAAATAAAATTTTTATTTTTTAGCGTTTTCATAAAAAAAAAACTCATTCAAAAAGTCATTCAATTGTAGATGTTCTTAATTTCTATTATTTGATGCAGGCATCAAAAGATATGTTAGGCTAAACGGAATACCCCGTGATAGGGGCCGTGATCGCCACGTGTGCAAGCCATCACGGCGTGCACACCGCCCCGTGTGCCCCGTGATGGCCGTGATCGTGGTGTGGGGTGATCGGCTTCACGGTGTATCACAAAGAAATAAAAAAAAATTTTTTTTAATCCTTTTAAAGCCGTTCAACGGCTATAATTTCAAAAAAAAAAACTTTTTTTTAAACCAAATTTTCACCTATATATACATACACCTCTCATCCATACAAACTCACACAATTATCATATATACATATATACACACACAAAATGGAATTTTTTGAAGAATTCGATTCGGACGACGGCGAATTTATCAACACGTTTTTTAATGTCGTTGCGCACGGTGCCGCTGAAGGGTCTTCAAACGTTAGACACACCAGAACTTCTATCAACCGAGATCGGCAAGCTGCACACGAACTTTTGGTACGTGACTATTTTGCTGATCCTCCTCTGTATGGTGACAAACATTTTAGACGTCGTTTTCGTTTACCTAGAGAGTTATTTTTACGTATTAGCAACGCTTTAGAGGCGCGATATGATTATTTTATGCAAAAACCCGATAGTAGAGGTAGAATGGGTTTTAGTTGTATACAAAAATGTTCGGCTGCACTTATGTATTTAGCATTAGGCATAACGGCTGATGCTAGTGACGAGTATCTAAAATTGGCTGAGAGGACCGTAAGGGACACTGTGGATTGGTTTTGTGCATGTGTTATTGACGTGTTTGGCAAAGAATATTTGCGTAAACCTACAGCTCGTGATATTGAAAAGTTATATGCGGCACATGAAGCGAGACATGGTTTACCTGGTATGCTTGGTAGCCTTGATTGTACCCATTGGGCGTGGGAAAAATGTCCAACTGCGTGGAAAGGACAATTTACCCGAGATGACGTAGGTGAGCCAACTATGATATTGGAAGCCGTTGCATCATTCGATTTGTGGATTTGGCATGCGTACTTTGGGGTAGCCGGGTCCAACAATGACCGAAATGTTCTTAATCAATCTCCAATTTTCAATGATATTTGGACCGGGCGAGCTCCTAGTATGTCATTCACAGTGAACGGCCATCAATACAAACACGGCTACTATCTTTGTGATGGGATTTATCCAGATTACGCGACATTTGTGAAGGCGTATGCGGTACCTCGAAGTGAAAAAGCAAAATTGTTTACACGAAGACAAGAATCGGCTAGGAAGGACATAGAAAGGGCATTTGGGGTACTCAAACAAAAATGGCATGTGATCAAACATGCCTCACAAATCCATGACGCCGGTCGGATGAAGACAATTATGTATGCGTGCATCATTATGCATAATATGATTGTTGAATATAAAGGTAGAGCGATTTGCACATACGACGAGGCCGATGCGGTTAACACGGAAATGCAATTCATTCCCGGAACGCCCGAATACTTACAACAAGTACTCGATGTTCAAAATTCCGAAACTTGCCAATATCTCCGTGAAGATTTAGCCGAACATGTTTATCAAAACAGATCGGATGATATCGAGTAGTTTTTTTTTTTTTAATTTCCATGTAATGTTTTTTTTTAATTTCTATGTTTTTTTTCATTTTTAAATTTCAATGTAATGTTTTTTAAATTAATGTAATTTTTATGTTTAATCTAATGTTATTTAAATTAAAAATTAGGTTTTTATTTATTTTTGAATTTTTTTAAATTAAAAAAAATGAGGTGGTGTGATGAAAATATGATGGGTATAAAGGAGGTAATGTGATGGAGTGTGATAGAATGTGATAAATGTAAAATCTGACGTGGCGCTGAGGTGGCACCCATCACTTTTGTGCAAAGTGATGGGTACTCCCAATGGTCTTAGAGTAGAAAGCTTAGTAGACACATAAAGTTAGAATATATATATATATATATATATATATATATATATATATATATATATATATATATATATATATATATATATATATATATATATATATATATATATATATATATATATATGTTGAATAAAATGAGAATACTAAAAAGGTTGAGAACGCGAGAACATATCTCAACCATTTAAATTCTAAAATCAATGGCTGATATGATTGTGCCATATGTAAATGTATAAAAATGAAGGTGTTTAAAAACAAATAATAAACTGCAGGTAAGGTTATATCGGGTATTTTACATATCTTTTCTATTAATTATCCATTGATTTACGTATTTCAAATTAGGAATTTATACAATTTTCCCTTATTCGTCTCTCTCTCTCTCTCTCTCCCCCCCCCCCCCCCCCCCCTCTCAAAAACCCTAGCCGATCATACCAAGTTTACAGAAATACGATCATAGCCGATCACCACCGTTGTTACAAAAATACGATCAAGCCATGCATGCGACAAGAGCAAGTAAACCCAACTTAGGAGAATATTATCGGTTTGATGACACGCCAATAATCAAAGAAAGTTGGAGAAAAGCTACTGAGTGTATTTTTGTTGAGGCCGATGAACGTGACGACAAAGAAAATGTATTGTTTTAACAATAAGATATGAATCTCTTGAAATTCCCATTGGCCCAATTCTAATAAAATCCTATTTTTCTTCAACCAATATGGAATTATACTGAGATTTCAAATGTATTCTCAATCCAATATTCGTGTAAGTCCATTTATAATAGAACTTTTTTTCTTTTCATTTTAAAAGTGCCATTAAGGCTAGCTTGCCGTAAGAAGATTTTACAATCAAACAAGATTGTAAATTTACAAGATTTTGATCTTAACTTTTTTTTTTCATTTTAAAATTGCAATAAAGTAGGAATCACGTGATGATTAACATTGAGTTAACACATTTAGGTATTGATTATTAACGATTAACACTATATATGATGAGCAGCGTTGATTATTGATGATCAATATTATATTTGTATGTTTGTTGCATTAAGCATCTAAGTATCTATGTTGCTAGTTTAAGCTTCTAATTGGGTTTTTTGATTAATATTATTCGGCTATGAAGATCTCTAATCCTGTGTACATTTGTTTTAGTTTCTTCACAGGCAGAGGATTAACTCACATTTTCTTTAGAATTTAAAAGACCTGGCTAATGCATGATTATATGTGGATGCATGAAATACCCTTATAAAGAAAGGGCATGGTGGTGATGACGTCACATAAACCCAAGATATTTTTTGCTAAAGTGTTTATGGGAAAGGTAAGAAACATGAAATCTTTGTAAAAGAAACTGCAAATGTTCAATTAGCTTTAATTCGTTAATGACTATATGATATTCAGAATGGTATGAATAGATGTAATTCGTTAATGACTATATGCTATTCATTTGCCGATGATTAAATAAATCGTTGTATTCATGGATGATTATATGTATAATCATAAATGAATAGAACATGTTATATAATATGAGTTTGTGTGTTATTCGTTTATGATGACAATTATAATCTTAAATAAATAGATGTAATTTGTTGGTGATTATATGATATTCATTTGTGATGATCATTGATGATTAAGTCAAATTGTTTGTTGATTTCTATTTTTGGGATATTCATTAATGAATAAGTCATATTAGTTATTTATTTTCTGTTCTATCAATTAATCATTGAAGATTAGATCAAATCATTGTTGATTTCTATTGCAATTGAGTTTTAATCATTAACGTAAGGAATACTCATCGATTTTTCATTTGACTTTGTATTCATCAATTCATAAATAAGATTGCTTGTTAGTTTCTATTTTTCTTGATATTCTTAATGTTTTGAGTTTTTTCAATCTTTTAATGTTATTGATATTTATTTTGTATTGCACAATGTACAGAGCAATTCAAGATCATTTTGGAAAGCATTATTGGAGTGAAAAGATCATGATTTATTCATTTGTGATTATAGTGTAATAGAGAACTGTTGTTATTTAATTATTATTTGTGGTGTATTCTTTTATGATTAGAAGATCATGATTTATTCATTTATGATTATAGGGTAATAGAGAACTATTGTATTTTAATTATTATTTATGGTATAAACCGTGTTTTATTCATTTATGATTAGAACTGTATTGTAATTTTAATCTCTAAACCGTGTTTTATTCATTTATGATTACAACCGAGTACATATATGATTAAAATATGCTTTATTCATATATAATTATAAATACTCTGGTTAAATAATAAATATTCCGGTAAATTATATTTCCTATTTTTCGTCAATATAAAGAATTAGTTAAAAAATGAGTCCAATAAATTTATAAAATTGTATTATCTTTTATTCTTTTGTGAATTAAATCATATAAATAAATTAATAAAAATAAAAAATATTAAATATTAAATTATTTTTTTGGTAACAGAAATAATAATCTCTATAATCAGGGAAAATGAATAATTTAATCTCATGATTATAGGGAAAACATAATTATCTAGAATTTTTAATTAATTAGACATATTGTTAAATTCTTATAATATCGCTATAAAATGATTGGTCAAGAATGGTTCTCGCATTCTCAACCTTTTAACCGTTCTCATCTTAACCTCTCCCGATATATATATATATATATATATATATATATATATATATATATATATATATATATATATATATATATATATATATATATATATATATATATATATATATATATATATATATATATATATATATATATATATATATATATATATATATATATAGGTTCATTGTAGACCTCTCAAAATGTAGAGAACTGGATGACAGATCTCATCCTTTTATTATTTTGAATCTAGGGCTGTGATTAATTGATGATTTTGAAATTATTAACATATTTATTTTAAATTAACTTAAATTAAATTAAGAAAAGGGTAATATAATAATTGATTATTAACTTATTTTTATCAAGTCCTCCAATTTCTCATTCTCTCTCTTTCAACTTTCTTCTCTCCATTTATATACTGTCGATCTCAGTTTTTCTGTAACCCTATTTTTGCCTATTGAAAACCACCTCCAATCCATCGCAACCGATTACTCTCTCACGATCCATGAGGGTGAAGTGATTCTTGCGTCGTCAATGTTCAAGATGTTGGATCGAAGAACTGATGTGTTTACCGAAGGATCTGGTCGGAGAAGAAGGCAAAATGGGATTTAACGCTGATTTTTACTCAACTATAAATCACCGATCGATTATCATCAATATGTATCAAGGTGGACCCCATCAGCACAACCCAAGTCCGAACAAACCAAGTCCGAACATGCAAGTTGATTGATTTTTAATTGTTCGTAAATATTGAATCGTGTTCTTAATTCGTGTTTTTGCATCGATATAGGTCTGCGAAGGGTTAATTAATTAATAAATTAACGCAACAATTGGATTTTTTATTGGTTGTTATGGACATTCATATCAATTGCATGACAAATCGGCAAAATGATTAGAGCGGCAAGTTTCCGTTTTCCATTATCGTCATCTTTGTATTTTGTATTTTTAATTAAGTATGTAAAAGCGATTAACGTTCATTAAATGCTCAATATATATATATATTTTTTTTGAACGGAAAATCTATCCTACTCCTACTCCTAAACTACTCCTTGTTATGTTAGTGTCTTGGTTTGAACCCATGACCTCCTTGTTAGTATATCACCTTGTTAGCCAAGTGGGCTAGCCCCAACTTGTGATAATAGTGCTTGTTGAAAAGTTGCTCTACAGTGACATGTTAATTACATGCTCTCAAATAATGAAATTAAATAATAATTTATGATTAAATATGTAAAATCTAATTGGCGATTGTTTCATATGATTTTTAAAACGATACATAAAATAAATTTGATTTTTTTAGTGATAAAAGCTTTGTACAATTTGAATAATAATTTATGGTTAAGTCGTTTAATTACACCTACTGCTTTTTCCTTTTATATCTAGTGTTATTCATAAATGATTATCAATACCGTGAGAGAATGTTGTTAGTGTATCTGTGGTGTAAGGTAAAGGCGGTGAAAGGGTGACAATACATCGTTTTATTCATTAACTAGTTGTAAGACCCGTGTATTACACGGGATGATACAAAAAAATTATTAAATAAGAATATCTAAATATTAATAATTTTACATAAGAAATTTGTTTGTGTATCGTGACATCTTGCTTTTGATTTTTACTATTACGACTTTGTATTTTGATAAATATAATTGATTATGAGAATTTCACCGGTTCTAAAATCAAATTCACTATTATGATTCGAATCGTTCTTCAAAATATTATAAGGTCAATTGTCTCTATATTGTCTCCCAAATCATTCTACACATTAAAAAAATAATATGATATTAAAAAACAATTAATTTTGAAATTGAATGATAACAATTAATTTTGAAATTGAATGATAATTAAACGATCATTAATGAGTTAGAAACGTTTCAAACTAATTAGTTTTTTTAAGAAATTTAAAATTATGAGAAAATAACATATGTCAAATTCAATGAGGAGATGACATGTGGCAATACCTTGGGCGGGATAAGATGATTATATTGACAATTGTATTCATTGATGATTACATGCATTATTAATTGACGATTATATCTATTCATTGATGATTATATATATATATATTCATTGATGATTAGGTTCATTAATGAATATGATTATATAGATAGCCTGATTATATTCATTGATGACTATGTGCATTAATGAATATGATTATATAGACAGCCTGATTATATTCATTGATGATTATAGCAACATACTGTTTATTTCGTTATATTCATTGATGATTATAGCAACATACTGTTTATTTCGTTATATTCATTGATGATTATGTTCATTAATGCATATGATTATATAGACAAGCTGATTATATTCATTGATGATTATAGCAACATACTGTTTTATTTCGCCTTTATGTATGACTGCATAATTCTTATTCATTAATGAATATGATTATATGGACAGCCTGGTTATATTTGTTGGTGTTTATGTATGACTGCATAATTTTATTCATTATGTTCATTTTTCAGAGTATTGGAGTTGCATGAATGACAAGTCGAAGCAGTCTATTTCAAGTCAAAAGATTTTACACAACAACATTGTTCTTTAATAATTTATGGTTAAAGTTGTATTGCTTTTAATTATTTATGTCTAAAACTATGTTGTATTTTTTTTCCCGTTTTGTGTTCTATAATCATTCATGATTATAAATGTAGTTAACTTTTTTGTATATATACATTGTCCTGTATTCATTTATGATTACACATGTATTTCATTTTTATATCTATATTATACTTTATTCATTCATGATTACAAATGTTTTTTTTTAATAAAAAATCACTAATACGTTGAATTATAAAAAACGTTTTTTGAATAAAAAATCCTATTAAATGATAATTTATTCTACTACTAATCAAATCCCTAGATTTTAGGAAATTATCAATTAATTTATTCTATATTAATTTAACTAAAATACACAATTACTAATGTGCCCTTATAAAATGATTGGTCCAGAATGGGTCTCCAGTTCTCCATCTTTTATTGGTACTCTATATAACCTCTCCCTATATATATATATATATATATATATATATATATATATATATATATATATATATATATATATATATATATATATATATATATATATATATATATATATATATATATATATATATAAAAGGAGGATCGTGTAGGAACTTAAAATCCGATAAGAATCGTAAGGACAAATTTGGACCTTTAATCATGAAAAATGGGTGGATAAGATTTAATATGAATAAAATGTCACATCTTAAAAGCTTGGGGGCTGTTTGTATAAAAATCAAAACTATTGGGTGGATAATACAAATTAATAAGGGTAATATGGTAATTGTAACGAGACCCCCTACCAGATTGCGACACTTGTCGCAATATGGTTTGTTGTGTTTTTTTTATTTCTCCTGCTTAGTTTTTGGGCCATAACTTTTTCTTTTCTTTGTAAAAAAATTCTAAAAAAACCAAAATTCTTAAAATTTAATTCTCTACAAAACAAACACAATCATGAAAATTTGAATTTTTTATTATCATTATAAAAAATAAAAAAATTAAAAAAAATCCTAAAATTATGAAAATTTAATGGATCATTGTAGATATTATATTAGTAAGTTTGCAAAAAAAAAATTGAAAAAAAAGGTTTTTTTTCGTGTTCATTTTTATATTTTAAGTAAAAAAACTCATCAAAATAGCAAAAAAATACATATGATCCAAAAATATTAAAATAAAATATGTTTTATGATTCAAAACTTATGATCCAACATGCAATATTCGTTATGATTCAAGATGCAAAAGTCGTTATGATCCAAAACGAGTTAAAAAAAACATACAACGACAAAATGATTCAAAACTTATGATCCAATATGCAAAAAAACTATGATCCAAAATGTTATAATCCAAAACGTTATGATTAAAAATATCATGATCTAAAATGATTAGATTAAAAATACGAAAAAAAAACGTTAAAATTAAGATTAAAAAATATTAAAAATTAAAAAATATACATCAAAAATAAAAAAAAACAAAAAAAATTAAAAATCGAGTAATGTAGCATTCAAAAATAATAATAAATAAAAAAATAAAAAAAATAAAAATCTAAAAACCGTGTATAATTGAAAATAAAAAAAGAGTAAATTACAAAAATGGTCCCTGCGGTTGGCAGGAACTTGCAAGAATAATCCAACTGTTTAAAAAATCACTATAATAGTCCTCATGCTTAGGATTTACTTTCAAAAATGGTCCAAAGGCCAAGTAAAATGACCATTTTACCATTTTTTATTTCCTTTTTATTTTCTTTTAATGTTTAATTTATTAAAATAATTAAAAAAAACTTACCCCACCCCCTCCACTCCCACCCCTCTCTCTCTCATAGGTTTGTCAACGTAATGTACATAGTGGCGGCTTCTCCGTCTCTCGGAGAGCTTCTTAAGTATGTCGGAGACATAAGGAATGAGGCGAATGGTGATGAGATGCCGGCGCATCATGTTTTGGAGATGAGCGAAACCAGCAACGAGTTCAGTCTCCCTCGAACGTTCTCGAAATCGAAGAACAAGCTTAGAGTTCAAGTGTTACTGGTATTGCTTTGACTGCTTTGGTCAAACTTAGAATCAGTGGTGTGATTCGTCCTACTGATAGGACTGTGGTGGTCAGTATTGCACATGGGTTAAAGTTTACTCAATCCAAAATCGATTATCATTCCAAGGCGATCCCAAAAATGGCGTGCAATTTAACAAATCCACCTGTGAACGTGAAGGCTTATTTTGAGTTATGGATGTTCTTAAAAAGTACTTATTGAGCAAAGATTCGAAGAATTAAACTGTGTTATGAATTGTTCGATTGATGTAAGTTGTGTTCTTGGGCTTGTAGATTAGGTTTTGTTAGTTGTTAGTGGCGTTAAATGGTTTTGGGTTAAGCTGGGGAGGAAGACGATGTAACTTTGGGTTTCCATTTTGCAAGCTTACAATCCGGAATTGAACTTTTGAATTTGTTTATCATTGCAGATCGACTCATGATGAGTACTTGTTATAGTCTGATTTAAGAGAATAAAAAGCCAATTTTTTGTCTTTTATGTAGGATTACATTTGAATAATCTGATTTTTCCTGGGGTAGCAATGGCCATGGAAGAATGGAAGTATTATATATGTAATGTTCCGAGTGTTTTCACAGTATCTTCTAACTTTACATATATGCTTTACTCATGCGGTCATGTAAGGTTTTCTTTAGAGTAAATTACAGATCGAAGCTTGGGGATGGATAACCGAATAGATCAAGTGGGTTTTCTTTATTGTTATTGTGAGAGAGAGAGAGACGGGTAGGGGTGGAGGGGTAAGTTTTTTTTAATTATTTTAATAAATTAAACATTAAAAAAATAAAAAAGAAATTAAAAAGGGTAAAATGGTCGTTTTACTTGGCCTTTGGAGTTTGGACCATTTTTGAAAGTAAATCCTACGCATGAGGACCATTATGGTCTTTTTTAAACAATTGGATCATTTTTGCAAGTTCTTGCTAATCACAGGGACCATTTTTGTAATTTACTCTAAAAAAATTTGAAAAAAATAATTTTTAAAAAAATAAAAAAATAAATAATAAATAATAAAAAAATAAAAAAACGAAAAAAAACGAAAAAAGAAAAAAAATGAGAAAACCCCAACTTAAATCACGTTGGACGAACATGCGTCACATATGATTGTATCCTCGAGTCCGTATTTCGTTCCGTGGACGTGCGTCGCACGTGATTGCGTCACGTCGAAGGAAGATGTTTGACGTTATTGCCCTTAGGAGAATGATTGGACGAGAGGAGTTCTCGCGGTTCCTACCGGATCCTAACCCTATATATATATATATATATATATATATATATATATATATATATATATATATATATATATATATATATATATATATATATATATATATATATATAAAATAAAAATCACTCAAGAGTTTTTTGAACTTATATATTATAATTACTAAATATTTAAACTAATATGATATAATTTATTATTATCAAATGATCTGTACCTTATATCTCTTTTCTAAACCAAAATACATCTTACCCTAATAACGCATAACATATATATATATATATATATATATATATATATATATATATATATATATATATATATATATATATATATATATATATATATATATATATATATATATATATATATATATATATATATATATATATATATATATATATATATATATAGGGATATCAAAATACCCCACATTTGGACTTTGTTAAGCAAACTAGAATTAACACATGCCAGTAAAACAATTATTTTAACACATTTCCTTTGCAAGTAAGAACAAACAATAGTTATGAATAACAAAAATACTTATTAAAAACAAATACATCAATTATACTTAGAATTATATGCATAACTATGTACGGGTGCACTTTAACTGATAATGCCCTAAATGAACCTCCTTCCTGTAAACAACAAGTATTTAATGTGTTACCTACTCATTTTTGCATAGGGGTGGAAGTTATTTGATTTGGAATCGAAAAACTCGAAGACCAAACCGAACCGAAACCGATTTTGGACCAAATCATATTTGAATTCAGTTTTTGGTTTGGTCTGAGACCAAACCGAATTTGGAATTTGGTTTATGGTTTGGTTTTTGGTCTCCCGTGGTTCAGACCAAACCGAACCGAAAAACCGAATATTATTCAATAAGTAATTAAAATATATGTTAAATTATTTAAAATTTACTTATTTACTCTTTTACCCTTACCCTTTTTGGAATTTTTTTTATTTTTTTTTAAATTTGGTTTCCTTCGTCTCAAACCGATTTCGAATTCAGTTTTCGGTTTGGTCTACAATAATTTGAATTCGGTTTGGTTCAGTTTACGGTTTGGACCAAAATATTTTCAAACCGAGGAAACCGATTCGAGGAAACCGAGAAAACCAAAAACCGAACCGATTTCCACTCCTATTTTTGCATTTTTTTAGAAATATACCTTTAACAAGTTTCATAGTCTCAAGATTTATTGTCAAATTTTCAGTGTATCATACATTTTAGTTAAAAACTTACATTTTATTACAATAACACTTCTTGTTTAATTATACTTTTCACTTCAATATTGTATTATCATTTCTTATTATTATTCATTTACTTAATAGCTTATGCATTCTTAAAAAATTTGTGTGCAAGAGTTAGAAGATTTATGTTACTGCTTATTAGCAACATATTAACACTTTTCTTCGTATATTTGAAACTCGTGACTTTTTATGTAACTCTTAATAACAAATTATTAACTCAATGCTGTTCATAGTCTACTCATTCAAATTCCAAAAGCTACTAAAGGAATTTTATGATTTTCTTTAAAACCCGTGTAACGAACATTCGAAAAAATCAATCTCAAGCTAGTTGGCCTTAGGTGATTAAGTGTAGAACACTTTTTACAAGTCTACTAGTTGGAGCTTTAAAGGAAACATATTGAATTCCTCTCCTGAGCTTCAAACATTTGGTACAATTTTTCTTATACTAGATATTTCTTTAAGAACTTATTAATTTTTAACTTTTTTTTTTAGACTTTTCTCGTTTCTACACATATTAATTTATTTTTAGAGGATTATCTTTATTTCAATGCATCATAAGACTCGTACACTTGAAATCTGGGTATTAAATTAATCTATTTTGGCTAGGTCTTAGCTATTGTTTCAACTAAAAAGATATTTTTTGAGAGTACCTATGAACTAATAAATTTTCAAGGGGATTATTTCATCGACTATGCAAAAATTTTATAACTAACAGACAAACTACAGCCTAACTTAGAAGTTAAAGATTTATTTGAAACGGTGAACAACTACAATTAATATATATGATAGCTAAATCTAGCCTTATAACTTGTTTCCAAAGCATAATTTATGATATATTCATATTAATTTGTCAATTAGAATGATGTTAAAGAATATAAATCTAGATGCTTTTTTATGCTTTTTCGACCCCCTACCCCACACTTAAATCATACAACATACCCATTATATGCACAATTAAAAATAAAATAGGGGAGAAAGAAGGAATAGACTGCCTTGAGGTATTGTATGGAGAAGGTCAGCATCTGAATGATCGGGCTACCAATATGAAATAGTTGATTCTACTGATAATATACTCACTAGCTAGAACTTTGGACACTTCAATGTAAATGTTGGCACATAAGATCATGATAATGACTATGTATTGTGGTTTGGCGTAGTCGTACAATCGTAGCATAAGTGTCTTGGCTGATTAATAGAATGTGTCGCGTTATATGGTATGATGTGTAGCATAATGAAGGCAGAAAAATGGTCAATCGCAAGATAGAGGCTGAAGTACATCATGTCATCTGAATGTAGCGTGGAATTTTCTTCAATAAAATGCAACGACGAGTGAACATAAGCAGCACGCGACGCGTCAAAGGGATGGATGCATTGGATAATTCGATCAGAGAGGTTTCCATGTAGCGATTCGAAGGATCTACGTGGTGCATACAGGACAGGTATGCGTCGCGTAAAATGGTCAGTGCAGTTTCTTCTCGCTGAGTTTTAGACTTAACTCATGTTGTAAAAACACTCGTCTCCTCTCTTGCTTTGAACTCTCTCCCTTCTTGAATGGTTTAAGAATGCTTCACTCCCGCTCCATGTAGGAATCTACCTTATACGTGTATAATGCTAACACCTCACAAAGCACAACCCGCTAGACAATTCTGTAAATATATAAATAACCAAAAGCAATATCACAAGGAAAAAAACAGAAACAAAAATAATATATAATATAATTAAGAAACACAAAAATAAAAACTTTCTTTGAGAAATTTCATCAGAAATGATTGATTAACCAGTAACCAAATAAACTAAAATATTTGAAATCGCTCCCCTGCAATGACACCAAAAACTGGATGCGTGCCAATCAATCTCTAACAAATTCCAAAAGCTTGAAGTGTAAGATCTCGTTTTAAATTTATAAAAATGATCGTATCTCAACTAGGGACTATTACACGCTAGGTAGTGTACCTAATTGTGTAGTGGTATAGCTTTGGTAAGAACCGATTTCGAACTCAAGGGGAGGTGAGTGAAATAGTTAGCTTTTGATTATTAGTTAAAATGGAAACAAAAAACAAACAGGGGAACTTAATATAAAATAAAGCAAAAAAAACCGTCATGGAAAACTGACTTGGAAACAGATCTGAAGGTATTATTACTTAAACTTGATTACCTCTTTCAATAGTATTTGATTTTTATTGAGTGCAATGGATATTAATCTAATGTTCACTGAATCCTAACCTGATTAGTTCCATTTGTTTGTTCAATATTCTTCTGATTCTAAAGACTCCTAATTACATTGGTCATGTAAATTAGTTATCTCTATTGTCAGTCTTTGAGTTCATATCATGCATATTTAACTAGGTAATTAATCTCAATGGTCATGATAAATAATTGGTGCACAAAATGGTCATCTAATGCAAAGCTTACACATTAGAGTTCATTACGTTTTTGACCTAACCCTAGGATTTGGTCCATCTCTAGTCATATTTGTCTAATGTCACAGAACATATATAATTTAAGCGACACAATCTGATTGGTTCTCAAGACTGTAGTAACTCAACAAAAAAGGCAATAAAGGTACTAACTTTAACATATAATGATCATTGATTAAACAACATGATAAAGAAAACAACTATCGGTTTTCCAAATATCAATCAAATTATAAATTTAGGGTTTATCAAGTTTGAATGAAAACAATGGGTATAACCCTAAATCTAGAACTATAATACTAAAAGAAACCAGAAAGTGTGCTAAATGTATATAGTAAAGCAAACCAAACTATTACATAATGATTCTGCTCCCAATCCTTTAGAAATCTGCTCTATATCAGCCTTCTGACCTTCCAACCACCTTTAGGACTCTCAAACCAATGACTTTTAGGTTTTTCTTCGATGCCAACCTTCTAATACGTCTTTTAACACGAACCTAGCTTGTATTTATAGTTTTTATGCCAACATAGAATGAGTCGTGTAAGGAATTTCTATGCATTGCATGATCCATCAATCCCGCAATTCATGTTTATCTTACAACACATCATGTGGCTTTCTGGGCGCGTATCGTTTTTCTTGTAGATTGTCAATTTTCAGCTCCTTTTGCTCCAAAAGTATCATGAGTCTTGAAAGAGTAATTCCAAACCATTAAGTACCTTATATTATCATAATTCTATTGTACTTCTATTTAGCATGCAATCTTAAAACTATTTTGCAAAAAAAAAAAATTAATCGAAGTTGTAGTTACTTTTCATGAAATGGGAGAGGTTGCAAAGATTGTTGGTTGTTCTTAACTTCATTTGCAATTCATGTACCTCTGTGTCACCATGGGATCTAATATTGCTCTATATGAAGGATAATGATCATTCATTGATAAATTCAAGACTAAACTTTCCAATTAGAAAGTGAAAACGTTATAGTGGATGGTTCTATAACTCTTTGAAACTCGATATTGGTGAGCTTATCCCTTTACTTACTGTATGTCTAGTTTTAGCCCCATGGATGGGCATCAATGCATCGAATCCCTCAAAAATCAAAATTTTGTTAGTAGTGAACTTGGAGAAAAGAAATTGTATTAGGTCCAGTGGAAGAAGGTCATAGGTAGCAAACAAGAAAGTAGTAGGAAGCTTGTTCCTTTATAATAGAGCTCTTCTATTTAAATGGAAATGACACTCTTTGGATGATCCTAATGATCTTTGAGTCCAAGTCATCAAAGCTATTTATGAAAAGGATGGTAAAGTTGGGTCTAATTCGATTAGTGGCCCCACAAATGCTCATTCAAATAGTATTTTGAGACATAATTTATAGCTTGAAGACTGCTCCTTCATTCTCTTTATGACAAAAATGTTGGAGATAGTCAGCTTACTAGATTTTGGGATGACACTTGGTTAGGCAATTTACCATGGAGGTAGTATATTCTAGAATTTTTAATGTGGATTCAATCAAGCCAAGCATGCTTATTTCTAGATTACCCCATAATGTCTAGCATTCACCTAAGGGGGAAGTGAATTTGACCAATGGAACGATTTGAAAGAATTCTTACAAACAATTGATTGTGCTAACCAAAAGGATCATTGAAATTGGGAACTTGAAGCTTTGAGGCATATGTAGTTCTACACCTGGGAATCCTATTGATTAAACCACGTTGATAGTGTTAGTGTATCCCACATTGGTGCGACACGGTCTTATAAGTGTAAATATATGTGGAGCCCAATAGTATCTCTCCAAAAGAGCCCTTGTGGAGAGAGGGGAGACTCCAACATATATACCAGCTTATAAGACCGTGTCGCACCAATGTGGGATACACTAACACTCCCCTCAGAGACGTAGGCTCGATGAGGTTCGGGGGTGCGGGACACCGGCTCTGATACCATGTAAATATATGTGGAGCCCAAGAGTGTTGTAAATATATGTGGAGTCCAAGAGTGTCTCTCCAAAAGAGCCCTTGTGGAGAGAGGGGAGACGCCAACATATATACAAACTTATAGGACCGTGTCGCACCAATGTGGGATACACTAACACTCCCCCTCAGAGACGTAGGCTCGATGAGGTTCGGGGGTGCGGGACACCGGCTCTGATACCATGTAAATATATGTGGAGCTCATGAGTGTCTCTCCAAAAGAGCCCTTGTGGAGAGAGGGGAGACTCCAACTTATAAGACCGTGTCGTACCAATGTGGGATACACTAACACTCCCCTCAGAGACGTAGGATCGATGAGGTTCGGGGGTGCGGGACACCGGCTCTGATACCATGTAAATATATGTGGAACCCAATAGTATCTCTCCAAAAGAGCCCTTGTGGAAAGAGGGGAGATCCAACATATATACCAACTTATAAGACCGTGTCGCACCAATGTGGGATACACTAACACTCCCCTCAAAGACGTAGGCTCGATGAGGTTCGGGGGTACGGGACACCGGCTCTGATACCATGTAAATATATGTGGAGCCCAATAGTGTCTCTCCACAAGAGCTCTTTTGGAGAGACAATTTTGAGCTCCACATATATTTACATGGTATCAGAGCGGTGTCCTGCACCCCTGTAACCTCATTGACCCTACGTCTCTGAGAGAGAGTGTTAGTGTATCTCATATTGGTGCGACACGGTCTTATAAGTGTGTATATATGTTGGAGTCTCCCCTCTCTCCACAAGGGCTCTTTTGGAGAGACACTCTTGGGTTCCACATATATTTACATGGGATCAGAGCCGGTGTCCTGCACCCCCGAACCTCATCGAGCCTACGTCTCTGAGGGGAGTGTTAGTGTATCCCACATTGGTGCGACACGGTCTTATAAGTTGGTATATATGCTGGAGTCTCCCTTCTCTCCACAAGGGCTCTTTTGGAGAGATACTATTGGGCTCCACATATATTTACAGATAGTGAGAGACAATCCTACTCGACGGAAAATTTTGTTCCAATAAAATTGAACGTCTTGGCTTGGGGATGTGGATCAATAAATTGCTCAATATAGTCATTTTGGATAGACATGGAATTGGCGTAGATTCCATATTGTGTTCTAATTGTGGTTATCACTTGAAGACGATTGATTGTTTGGCTTTCTCTTGCACCTTAGCTTGCTCTATTTGGACACTAATTGGTCGTTGGTGGGATATCAACATTCCTTCTTTCACTACATTTGAGGAGTTAATCTATGGGTCCACCATGTGCCATGTGGCACTCTTGATGATTGTTAGGAAATTTTTGGATGCGGTAGTTCTCATAGCTTTGTGTCATTTGGATTTATCGAATTCTTTTGATTTTTGGAACGGTTAAACCGACGAAAGTCACTTTGTTTGATAGGATTGTTATCCCTAAATTTCTTTTGGTTTTTTAGGAGTTCTAAGGTCAAAATCAAACGGGTTGATTGCTTCACTACCCAACTATTGTTATTGCTTTTTGTAATGTTTTCCTTTCTAACATTTTGCCAAAAAAAATAAACATTATAAAATCACGTTTCTTTTGGGTAACCAATTAAAAATTCTAAAAGTAGCAAAAGCTAAATCCCAATTAAACAACTCATCCGATATGGTCTTCATATGTCATCTAAACACGATGAATAATCTCAATAAAATGTCGGCCCTATGCGACGGCTGTATCAAATTAAGCCCAAAAACATCATTCAACGTGCGTAGATTCTGATTCTTTAATTTTTCTTACATGCAAAGAATGAGCTTAAGAAACAAGAAAATATAGAAAAAAATCGTTAAAAACAACTTTTGAAAAGAGAAAGGGAATATTGGTGTGTTCATGCTTTTGAAAATAAAAAAGTTCCCCTAACTAAAGTGTCCTACACTTTATTAGGATTCTCTCTATGTGGTGTCTCATATTAACTTTTGTGCGTCTGAATATACATTTTCCATCGATATGATTGTCTATTATCACTTGTTTAACTGGTTAAAAAATATTATAATCATAAAGTTTGAATTTCATATCTAATTTGTTTGATAGATTATGTAAATTATATTCTTTTTATTAAGAATTTTTGTAGGATTTGTTGGTGATTTTGGAGTCATCACACATTTGTCAAATGAAATTTTAAGCTACGCTCACGTACAAGTAAGCAGTTGAGGAGTGCACACTCATATATGTTAGTTTGAATTCGAACACACAAATAAGCCATGTATGCACAGCTAGTCTGCTAATGAAATCCTTTGGTCTTAAAATTAACTGTTAAATTGCCTAAAAACTAGCCTTAGCTTCTGTTTGCGATGTCCATCCATTTATTGTAACTATTGGTATGAATTCTGATTTCGACTTGTATGTTTAGTAATCAGATAAATTCTGAACGAACTCTTGAAATGAATATAGCGAAAAACTTATAGTTTCTTTCCTAAACGTGAAGTTATTTCAATAAGATTATCCTCGAATAAGTTTCATGATACCTAAATGGTCATAATATTATTTAAGAAATGTGTCTCATACTGTCCTTTTTTATATCTAAGCTTAATTATCATTTATCAATTATCACATAACTTATTCAATCTGAAATTACTTTTTACACGATCACGGTTTTTAAGTCACTTCTATAAAATTCAATTATCAAATCTTCACATGTCATAGGACCGTATGTTGAGTTGTACACTCGTTAATTTGATGAAGTATTAGAAGGCTCGAGAACAATACATAAAAAAATATGACACATCTTATCCTTACAACAATGATTAGTTTAAAAAGAAAATTAATCCAAAAATTTAGAATTTCATTTACTTTATTTTAAACATATATCTCATATAATAAAATGAAAAAAAAAAGGAATCCGACTGATCACATAATAGAACAAGCATTAGGGTTGTCGTCGCTAAAGAGATGAGTCATCTGTTCATCGGTGGTGTTAGGGACAGAGAAGGCCTGAACAACGTTCTTGACGTTGCCGGCAGGAGCCCTTTTGTCGTAGGCTTGAGACACGTACGGATAACTCACCAAATTGTAAGGTATGTACGGCCAGAATTCTGCTCGCTTTCCAGTGTTCTTGATATTCTTCAACACCTTGTTTGGATCCACATTTCCATTAACTGTTACCCTGCTTTGTTTCCTGTTAATCTCCACGCTCTTCACACCTGATGAAATGTTACAAAAACAATATTGTTTTACAACAATCTAAAAATCTATTAAAGCATTGTGTAATAAGATGGTCGTTAGAGAGACCTTTCATGGATTTAACAGAGTTCTTGACTCTTCTTTCACATCCGTCACAATCCATTTTCACTTTAATTTCAACTGTCTGGGAAACAAAACCACAAACCATTCTTGTTAGAGAGAGAGAGAGAGAGAGAGAGAGAGAGAGAGAGAGAGAGAGAGAGAGAGAGAGAGATTATGCATAATTGCATACCTGCATCGGTTTTCTTCTGCTTCTGCTTGTGCTTCTGGTGCTTGTGGCACTGCAAAAGTTAGAAAGATAGTCAAGTGCTCCCATTCTTTTTGCTAATTTGCAGAAAGAAAATGTTGAGAAAGAGAAAGAGATGAAAGGAGTTTTTTAAAGTCTAGATGATATGCACTCGGTAGTTTGGTATTTATATAAGGGTAAGTAACCATGGTACAAAATTGACGTAATGCTTATAAGTTCGTTAAATTGACGTGTGTGCTAAATATTAATATCAAAGAGAAATCTTATATCCTCCTAATTTTTCCTCCTAAATATCCTCATAACCATGTGAAATAGTGACAAGTGGATTAAAATATTATTAACTTTATTGAACATGACACTTGTCATCATTTCATAGGGCCGGTGCCAAGGATTCGGATGCCCGGGACGAGCCGGAAAAAAAGGCCCTCTTGTGTTCTTACTGTTCATAGGCTTTCATTTATGTAGTATGTAGATGAACAACAAAGTGAAAATATTTTAGTTAGCCCTCTGCCCAAAGCACGATATTCATTAAAACTTTCTGACATACTTCTATTAATTAACTCGATAATAATACTTCTTATGGTGTTGAAATCCCAGGTGTATGTGTTGAAATAGATATATGTTGATTTAGGGTTGTAATTGGGAAGGGTTATTTTCTTGGTCACCGACATTGTCGATGATCTTTATATGTGAATAAGATGTCATTATCATATGTTTAAGATTAACAAGTGTAGAAACATACAAAACCATAACAATGCTAACAGATCTCGAAGTCTTTTTTGGGAGAGATAAACTGTAATGTGCATTATGGCTACAAATCAAATTTATAGCAGATGCAAACCTAGTGTTCAGTATCTTCTTATTCGCCACTTCTCTGTTCAACCCTCCTTGAAATTATGAAAACATGACGATCGTTTGGCGAATTGCGATGGACTGATCCTGATTCCAGTCTCCCGAATTCCCGCTCGTTTGCCAATTGCGCCTTTGCGTGCACGCGAGTTTGTATTTCCTTTTCCAATTTGGGCTGAAGTGTTAACTGTATTACAATTTTTTTTTGGGCCTCTACAAAATTTGGGCCCTGTGCAATAGCCCATTTTGCATACCCTCTAAACCGGCCCTGTCATTTCAAATGGTTAGGAGGATAAGTAGGAAAAAAAAAATTAGGAGGATATAAAATTTCTCAATATCAAACGACACAAGTTCAATATTATCTTTCTTTTTTTTTTTTCTTTTTTTCACCTAAATCGTAATATCTTTATACACCACCCTTGGTCACTCTTCCAACTAACCGGACTGATTGTTGGTGATTTTTAATGCAATCTGATCGTTTGGTTTAATTGTAATATATATGAGTGTCAAGGATTAAAAGGCTTAGACTATGATTTAATATAAGTTATGTGGTTCATAATGTAAAATTATATAAGACTAGTTTGATTCTGAACACAACGAATGATGGATCAATGAGGCCGTCCCCTAGGGTCAATAGGTAGAGCCATTCGGGCCAGGATGAATTTTGAGTACCGGACCTTATGAACTGAGAATATTGAGCACCTTCAAGAGCTGGGATGCATACTAAACATATCGAAAATTTGAGACACCTTATGAGTTATTATGAGTTATGGACATATCAAATCAAACTCGAGCTTAATTAACCGCCACGTAACTATTTGTAACTTCTGAAAAAACCCTACCATTTCATCATCCTCCTCGATTTTATTTGTACATAACATGGGTATATATTACTAACTATACATCATGTTTTCGGGATTCAAAAGAATATGAACATTCCATACACAACTTTAGGGTGGATGGAACCCATCTTTGGAAACCCTTTCGACCCACTTTTCATTAAAATGATCATGCAGCTGAAGAAAATAGTCTTTCTTTCATGGTGTGTAACTCCTCCTCCAAGATTGTTGCTTTTTCGACTCCTTCTCTAGGAAATGCAATTTAGCACTTCGGTAACACTCTCTATTTTCCACATCTTTCTCGTTAGTTTTAGAGTGTTAACCGATTTGAATCACGAGGGTTCTGATTTCATCCTGTGATGAGGATGTGGCTACTGAACTCTTCCTTTTGCTTTGTCACGGTCGTGGCAGTGGTTCCTCATTTGCATCAACATCGTCAGCCACCTTGTTTAAATGAGATGAAAATAAGGCATCCAAAGGAGCTGTGTACGTCTTAGACTCAAATGTTCCGCATGACTACGTCTCCTCATCACCATGATCGATACCTCGGCGCCTATTGCCTTCATCAATTCGTCGTCTCCATCATCGATCTAACATTCAACAATGCTCCATCATCAAGCTACCATTGTTAAACCCTAATCGCCATCATCAAGTCGCCATCCCCATATCTCGCATCTTCGTCTCTTATGCCATCGCCATGACCATTTCATATAGGCATTCATTTGGTCGCTTATTGCTTGTGAGTGTCATATAGAGGTGTTCTTGATTTTATGCATTTTAATAGCAACAATATCTCCAAGCCCCTGACCTATAATCAACAAAAAGGCTTTTCTGGTGGAAGTTTTTTTGGCATTGATTCATCACTATTGGCCTTTGGCGATGGATTTCCAACGAAATTGTTCATCTTTAATGCTACATTTTCTAGTAGTGTATGGTTGTGTGCTATGGTTAGTGGCGGCCCTGGGGTGTGCTGGTGGTGCGGTCGTACGTGACCTCCGTTCATAAGGGGCCTCAAAATTCAGAAAAAGATCTATAGTTATGGTATATAATTTTTTAGAAAATATATGTTTTATGTGTTATTATTGTAGAGAATTAGCCTTACCATACACAATGTAACTGTTAGTTGCAATCTTTAAGGAGCTGTTTTTTTTTTAAAAAGTACTTCTAACCTCTTTTGTCTGCAGGCTCACAGACACGCGCAAACGTTTTTGATTTACAGAGCGTTTGTTTTTTCACAGCTCGCAAACCTTAAAAGGTCTGAGCGTCCTCTTTTCCTATAAGTGGTATACCTACCTCTTTTGGGCTCTTTAAAAAAAATGCGTCTGCCCTAAAAAAAACGCTCGATCTGGTTCCTCCATTCCCGATTATGCGACTGCCTTCCTTCCTTCCACCTTCCTCCGGTGCGCCACCACTACCTGCTTCCTCCGGCGTCGCTTCTATCTCCGAGCAAGCTATCTCCGACATCACTGCTTCCTTCGGCTCCATTTCCCCCTCCTGTCGCTACTTCCTCCGACGTCGTTTGCCTCTCCTACCTCTGTAGTCTCCTCGTACTCCACAAAGGTATGATAATGGTTTTGCTGTTGCTGATTTTTCTTCCCGTAATGATTTTGATGTTGATTCATGTGATGATTTTTCTTCCCGTTCTTGATCGGTTTTGCTGTTGATTTTTCAACCCTAAAATATCATTATCCTTAACGATTTCTGAATGCTTCCTGATTCCTGAAACTAGTTCCTGATTACTAAAATTGCTTATTGATTTCTGAATTTGTTGTTGTTTTTCTGAATTTGTTGCTGTAGATGAAATTGCGATCTGAATTTCTTGCTATTTTTCTGAATTTGTTGTTGAATTTGTTATTGTTAAAATTGTTGCTAAGATATGATTACTATGGGTTTTTCACATTGATTTTGAGGTTTTCCTTGGATATTGTTGCTATTTTTTATGTTAAATTGTTTAGTTTGTTGCTGAATTTGTTTGTTGGGTTGCTGAATTTGTTTGTTGGGTTGTGCATTGGTGATTATGAAGAGGTTCAAGAACGTGGTAGTGCAGCGGACTGGGATTATATGGTTAATTTACGTGATGAAATTGCAGAGCAATTAATGCAAAATAGGAAATGAATGCTTTCAAAAAAAAATGTTTTTGATGTTGTATGATTTATATTTCGATGTTCTAAAACTAGAATTGTTGGAATTTCAATGTTGAAAACTCTTACGTTTAAAAAATTCAGTTTATTTAAATTTCAGTTTATTTTATAGTTCGCAGACCTTAAAAAACAAACAGTCTTCTTTTTGCAGACTGTAGTCATTTGGTCCACCTCTTCTGCTACAGATGTTTGTAGATGACTAGACGTGGTCCGCAGACTGCAGACATTTTACCTCTTCAAAAGCAAACAGAACCTAACTCTTTAAGTCGTTATTTACAAACAAAAAAAACCTGAAAAACAAAAAATCAATAAATCAAAATCTTGTCAAAAATCTTAAATATGTTAGGGTTTATCAGCAACTTAACGAAAGAATCTACATCTAAGAAAAATGCAAGTTCTGTTTCTAATAATAAACGCTTATCCAATTTCTTGTCTAACATATAGAATATTGCCGACTGCTCCAAAAGATTACAGTTGCATCAACGAATAGAATATTTTTAAAACTAAAACTTTTAAAATCTTATTTGTTATCTATCATGTTTCAAGAGAAATTAAACGCTTTAACTTTGATTTCGATTGAGAATGAGTTTTTTGATAATATTGATTATGGAAGTGTAATAGATGAATTTGTTTCTAAAAATGATAGAATGTTGATGTTCAGAAAATAGTAATGTATTGGTTGTTTATCTTCTTTTAGAAAGTTACTTGTAATCATTTCAGTTTATTACTAATAAATTTACGAGATGTATTTGAGTTTTAGATTTAACGGTGAAGAATTTACTTAATATTATTTTACAAAAAAGAAGTTATAGGCCTCATTTTGATTCTCGCACGAGGCCTCAAAAATATCATGGTCGGGCCTGGCTATGGTCACCACCCCACCACACCAAAACTTTTGCCACCTCTGCACCACTTATCCAATGATATACCCATCATCCAATCACCCCAAATCATCCTTAATATTGTTATATAAAAATAAATTAATTTATTTTAGAGATAGAAAAAGAGGGGGAGAGAGAGAGTGTGTGTGTGTTTTGACAAAAAAAGGTTGTGAAGGACCGTGAATGAGGTGACCCCCACCACACACATCCAGGACTGTGTTTTGTGTGTGGCCATGCATGCCAAACACGTATGCACACCGTCCTTTGCGTACGTGGTAAGCATACCGTATGGTCTAGCTTATTTGTTAACTTGTAATTAAATAGTCCCTATTTAGTACAAGCATGAGCAATTCAAACAATAAACAATGAAAAAACAATAAAATGAATCTAGATTAAATGAATGATATAACGAAGTATGATGCGAGTTCTTTTGGTATTGTAATATTTTGTAGATTACAAGTATAAGAATATGCATAATATTATATAAACCATAGATAAATATCCCAGTATATAGAATAACATGTGCGGCCTACTCTTCAGTCATGGATCTCCATATATAATTTGAGAGCGACCTGTTTGACCCCTTGATTTCGAACCCTTTTAATTATTCTTTTTCATTTGATGTTGTCGGTTTCAATCATATGAAAAAAGGATGCCACTTCTTTGATTAGAAATTAATGAAGATGTAACTCATAAAATAGAGATCGAATACGTAGAGATGCAGGTAAAGGAAAATTAGTTAAACAACGAACAAATTCTAAATAAAAATGGACCGACGATTGAAGTCATGAAATGTCATGAAATAGTATGAGCATTTTAGAATGGCTTTTCTTCAGTTTTTTAATGAGAAAAAATGTTATGAAATGCTTTTGCTTTGTTGCTTTGTTTTCCACTCATTGGATGTGGGTTTTGCCTTTCATTTGATATAATATCAAGCACCCGCAATAATGAACTTTTGTTGGTTAGATTCTATCCATCTTTCTTTAAAGTTAGAATTCCCTTTCTTTCCAAATTTTCTTATTCCTACTTAAACAACTACCAATAATTGAATACAGGTCAATCAGATAAAAACAGTCATCACTTTGATATTCCTAAGCAATGTTCGAATTTTTTTTCTTACTTCGAAGGAAAAAAACAGTCATTACTTAGAACTTTGTTTTGATATCTATTGTTAAGTATATGTTAGGAAATAGACCTAAATCTATAGTCTATTGCTCAGGAATAATAACGAGAATATAAATGCGGAAATATAAACACAAAGTATTGATACAGAGATTTACGTGGTTCGGTCCAAGATAACCTACGTCCACGGGCAGGAGAGAGTATTCTTTATTCCAAAGCTAAATACAGGTGTTACAGAGCGTACCTAGATTGCTACTAAATCGGCCTCCTCTGACTAACGACTTCTGACTTTTACATCGACAGCAACAAACCCTAATGACCAGCCTTTATATTTATAGGCATTACATGAAACCCTAGCCGTACCCTAGCAGTTCACGGCCCACGCGACGCGGACACTTAATGGGCCGCGGCGCGCGTGTTTACAATTCATACGGGTTTTAATTCCCAATTCACTATTTAACAATCTCCACATTGAATTGCGAATTCAACATAGCTCCACCTCGCTCTAGAAACCAAAAAACTTCCTCTCGTCTCCTGCCAGCTTGCCCCGTAGGGACTTATCTCCTGCGAACATCAACCAAGTTCAAGCATAGCTCGAACTTCTCCTTGGGTAACGACTTCGTCAACATATCTGTCGGATTCACCTTGGTATCGATCTTCAAGATTGAGAACTTGTCTTCTTCAACTATGTCACGAATGAAATTTAACCGGATATCAATATGCTTTGTCTTTTCATGATAAACCGGATTCCGCGCTAGACACAAAGCGCTTTCACTATCACAGTTCAAGACAGGCTTCTCCACCTTCAGCCCCAGACTCTCCACCAAACCATGTAGCCAGATACACTCCTTTATACCTTCAGTCATTGACATGTATTCCGCTTCAGTTGTAGAAAAGGCAATTGTAGGCTGTAAAGTTGACTTCCAACTGACTGCACATCCAAACAAAATGAAAATATAACACGTGAGCGATCTCCTTTTCACCAAGTCGCCACCATAGTCTGAGTCTGCATATCCCACCAAGTTACTATGAGTATTACTACCATAAACCAAACAAACATCCTTAGTCCCCTTCAAGTATCGCAAGATCCACTTGACCGCTTCCCAGTGAGCTTTCCCAGGATTACACATAAACCTACTAACCACACTAACTGCATGTGCTAAATCAGGACTAGTACATACCATATCATACATAAGGCTTCCAACGGCACTTGAGTACGGAACTTTACTCATATAGTCTTTTTCCTCATCAGTAGTTGGTATAGTACTTCTGTTTAATTTAAAATGCGCTGCCAAAGGAGTTCCAACTGGTTTTGACTGATCTATACCGAAAGCCTGCAAGACATTATCAATATATTTCTGCTGAGAAACATATAACAACCCTGCTTTCCTGTCTCTCTGAATCTCCATCCCCAATATCTTCTTTGCTGCACCCAAATCCTTCATTTCAAACTCACTTTCCAAAAGCTTCTTCAAGTTATTAATTTCAGCCATCTCCTTGGTTGCACTAAGCATATCATCAACATATAGCAACAGATAAATAAAGAACCCATTGGACAACTGCTTCAAGTAGACACAATTGTAACACCCGGCTTTCAATATAAATATACCCATTTATTTTCCACACTTTAAAATATATTTTATTCAACAAAATATTATACAGGGTATATATTACAAGAAAAATGTACAAGTGGTATCTCTCCAAAGCCGGGCTGCTACGGTCATCAGTTCTAACCCCGAATTAGATCCTTCCCTTTAGTAGGGTCTACAGCACCTGCACAGTTAGTATCAACAAGGATGAGCTTTACAAGCTCAGTGAATAATCGATAAGTGTTATAACAACATTAAATTTTCAGCTTCCACATCATATCACAGCCCCCTGTGATACCGAGTCTCAAGGACTCAATGTACACCTGTTGAATGTGTGATAAAACTGCCAGCCAAGTAGGTCATCACAACATTTGTATGTGGTCCCACCACAATTACTACTAATTCGATCGTTACAGCATATATGTGGTCTCAACCACAATTACCGAGTATGTGACCCCACGGAAAGATGGTCCCAATCACAATAAACGATAATGTGGCCCCACAGTAAAAGTAACACTTAGGGATAGATTACTCACATTGATTTTTGGTATACGGTATCTGGTTATTCCTGCCTTCTTACACCCACTATAACTGCTTGGTTTGTACCTATAAATTTGTTTATAGGTGAACTACTATTTCAACCGGCACTACTACGGATCACACCATCACTCTGCTTTATATTCTCTATAATTCCAATATGATACCTCGTGATTTATCAAATAAAGAACGGCCAGGTAGAAGATCAGATGGGGTGGCAGGATCCTTTCAGCATTTTAGCCTTTCGGAAAATCCAACAACCAGATCCCATGTAACCGGCCTAGGCACCGTTCTCGTAAGTAAATCATTGGGCATTATTTTTGGAATTACGAATAGTACATAACTTCCACATATAATAGTTTAACACTTTATAAACTATTAAAGAAATAAAGTAGCGATTACTCACTTAGTATTGTCGCTGGCTCGTTCCCCGTTCAACTCTTCCGACAACTCTCGAGCACTTCGCTACAAGCTATCGCTCGTTCCTTACCTCTCCCGATCTATTTTTCTCACCAGAACACTCCCCGATATCGTAAGGTTGTTTGGTGTTTGGTGTGGTTTGAAATGAAGAGGTTGAGCCTCTATTTATAGGGCTCAAAAACACGACGTCATCACGACATTAGCGACACTATTCACGACGTCATCATGACGTCATCACGACATCATCGTCGATGTCATCACTGTTGGATTAGGTGTCTAAGCCATGACTTGTAATTGAACTTTTATCTTATGGTTAAAAGCAAAGTCCATTTGGGTTGCCCTCATGGGTGGAGGAAAGATAGTTCAGTAGAGAGAATAGTTGATTTATTAATTGTATAATAAATCAATAGAAAATATATATATAGTTTATTAATATATTTAAGTGCTAATATATTAATTAGAAACTATATTAATTAATTGAGATTTAATCTAGAATTAATTGGATTTAATTTGGAGATTAAATTAATTAATTAAAAGGTGCAGGGACTGGTTTGGTATTTATTCAATAGTTGAATAACTGGCCAGGAAAAACCAGGGACCAAATGTGGCGCCACCTTGGAGGCATCTCCAAGGGTTTGGCGAAACCCTAATTAGGGTTTTGGTAAGCCTGGTCCAAGTGGTCAAAAGCCTTGTCCAATTGGAGGCTCCTTAGGGTTTCAGGTGTAACCCTTGGAGGCTATAAAAGGAACCCCCTGGCACCTCATTCTGGACGCCATCTTCTCTCTGGATTTACTCTGCTGGACTGATTCTTCCATCACCTGGGTGTGACTTTCATCTGAGGCAGGATAATTTTGCTGCTGCTTAAAAGGATCATAAGATCTAAGGTTGGTTTTTCTTGATTCTTCTTTAGAATTGAATTGTATCCTTTAGGTTCTTAGTTCTAATCTTCATAGAAGAAAACATAGATCAATATTAGGGTTGCATGTGAACCTTAGGTTATTTTGTGTTCATTGATTGCATAGAAACCCTTCAGTGGTATCAGAGCTAGCTTGTTTTCTTGTGTTTGATTATGAACTGCTTGAATTGTTTTGTGCCTAAGGGTTATTGGCGAAAATTAACCCTTGGGAGGAGGCCAAAATCGATCCCAAGGCTAGGGTTTCCTAACCCTAGCCGCCACCCTCCCTTGGTCCCCCTTGAATGCTTGATTTGCTTGCCTTAATTATGTGTTGTTATTTTTGGTATCTAAATCAACTAAAATAACTTGAACCCTAATTCCTTGGCTTGTAATTTTCGAAATTCATGGGACCATTACAGGTTAATTAATTTGATTAATTGGTAATCTGTAACCTAGATTTAATTAATTTAATTAATTGATTAATTAAAGGCAAATTAAATCTGCCTTAAGAATTAATTAAAATTTTCAAGAAAATTAGAATAATTTGAGAAAATTAGAATTTAATTAATTCTAAAGATATTTTAATGAGATTAAAATATATCTTATATATATTTAAAATTAAAAGTTAATTTAATATGTATAAGAAAATTGGTTAGTCTACCGCTAGTAAGCCTCATTCACAAAACTGTCCTATAAAGAGGGTATAAGGCGACTGACTATAAAATGTTAGTCTAATGGGTATCTACTCTTACCCACCGCTCTCCTGGTCAGTCGAGTGTCGTTAGCTGAACGGGTATGATAGAACCGCTAAGCCTCTTAAAAGTATAATGCTATAATTGAAAGTACTAGAACCCTAAAACAAATCCCAATCTAGTTACTTTAGGAAAATGTGAATTTGATGCTACCCCATGAAATTGCACATTGCACTTTATGAAACGTTGGTGGAGCGTGTGTGGTTTACCGGCACACCAATAGGGGTTCATAAAGAGTGGCAATGGGTGTCTCGGGTGTTATCATTGTTGATGGAGCGTGTGTGGTTTACCGGCACATCAATTTGAGATGATAATGGATCCCGAGAGCACCAAGCTAATTTGCATGGTTATTCACACCCGGTTTGTGATCCTCGGCATCCCAGTCACAAACGGTGGGGCATATCCGAGATTAAACATGCTATTGAACAGTTCAATAAATCTCATAAGAAACTAGGAATTCCATTTATAATAAGATTATTTTTCCGCGGTGGAATCGGCTGAATCGTCATTCGCCTACCTTTATAAAATTTGCTTATAGATTACGGCATCCCTCTTCTATGTTGCAAATTGTTATAGTTGGATCCTAGCCTTATTTTATATTGGGTTATTATAAGGACCGACAAGTATCTAATTAAACTTACCTTCTTTTATAGATGTCTTCTGCTGATCAATCCGCTCCCCAATCAAACTCCAGTGTTCCCTCAATCCTCTCACTATGTTCCAAGGTTCAATTGAACGGGACAAACTATAATGACTGGATTAGAAACATCAAGATGGCTCTGAGGTATGAGAACAAAGAGTATGTTCTCGAGACCGAGCTTGTCGATGTCGACCCCGAAACTGCTACTCCCGAGGAAATTGCCTCGTACCAAAAACATACTGATGATGCAACCAAAGTGGCCTGCATCATGATCGCCACAATGAACCCCGAATTGCAGAGAATATACGAAGACTACTGGCCCTATGAGATGCACAAGGAGCTAGCGGAAAAGTTCCGCAAGCAAGAGCGCATCGAAAGGTGCGAAGTGGTCAAGGACTTCACGAACAGCAAACCCAAAGATGGAGAGTCCATCTGCACTCATGTGCAAAGAATGCAAGGTTACGTGGAGCGGCTTAGAAAGCTTGCGATGCCTGTACCGGAACAGTTGGCCGTTGACATAGTGCTTAACTCGTTGCCGAGTTCTTATGACCAGTTCAGGCTGGCTTATCATTTGAACAACAATCAGGCTAATATGACTGAGTTGCATCGCATGCTTCGAGTAGCTGAAGACGGGATGAAGGGTAAAAGTGTACCCTCGGTTAATCAGCCCGTTCTAGCCATTGGAAGTGGCAGAGGAAAGAAAAGGAAGGGCCCTCCTAAACAAAATTGGAGGGAAAAGGTTCAGGCCGGGTCATCCAGTAATGGCTCGAGAACCAAGACTTCCCAAATTCCTTGTGTGGCCAACCCCGATGAAGCAAACTGTTTCTACTGCAAAGAAAAGGGCCATTGGAAGAGAAGCTGCCCCAAATACTTGCAGGATGTCAAGGATGGGAAAGTAAAGCCATCGACAGCAGGTATATACACTATCTCTAAAAACTCACCATCTTCTAATTCTTGGGTCCTTGATACAGGATGTGGTTTTCACATTTGTTCTGATATGCAGGGCCTAAAGGAAAGCAGGGAGGTGGAGCACGGTAGACTGAACTTGATCATGGGCAATAGGAGATCGTCCCCTGTTACCAAGATTGGAGTTTATAGTTTAGTGCTTAGTAGTGAAGTTTGTTTAGATTTATTAGATTGTTGCTATTCGCCAGAAATGGCAAGAAATATTATTTCATTTCACGCATTATTCAGACAAGGATTTCATTTTTCTTTTGATAATAATATTGGATCTATTTCTGTTTTCAAAAATGGTATTTTGAATTTTACTGCTTATCCTTGTAATGGTGTGTATGAAACTGTGAAATGTGTTGACAATCTAGGACAAAGTGTAAATTATATTGATTCTACTAGTGACGTGGAAAAGGCATGTCTGTGGCATAGTCGGCTCGGGCACATCAGCAAGAAACGCATCGCCCAACTCCAAAAGGATGGAGTGTTGGAATCATTCGACCTCAAGTCGGATGATGTATGCGAATCTTGTCTGTTGGGCAAGATGACTAAATCACCTTTCAAAGGGTCTTTTGAAAGAGGTGAGGGTCTATTGGACATTATTCACACGGATGTGTGTGGTCCATTCAGATCAACCACAAAGGATGGCACGCGGTTCTACGTGACTTTTACCGACGATTTTAGTAGATACGGTTACATCTACTTGATCAAGCACAAGTCGGACACCTTTGAAAAGTTCAAAGAGTTTAAGAACGAAGTAGAGAATCAATTAGGCAGGAAGATAAAGATGCTCAGATCCGACAGAGGCGGAGAGTATCTAAGTATCGAGTTCCTAGACTATCTAAAGGAATGTGGAATAGTTTCGCAGTTGACACCTCCCAGGACACCACAGTTGAACGGTGTTGCAGAGAGGCGCAACCGAACCCTGTTGGACATGGTTCGTTCCATGATGAGTCGAGCTTCACTTCCCATTCACTTCTGGGGGTATGCCTTAGAGACTGCCGCCCATATCCTCAATCTTGTCCCAACTAAGAAGGTTGCGAAAACACCTCATGAGATGTGGACGGGGAAAGCTCCCTCGTTGGCACATATCAAGGTCTGGGGTTGTGAGGCTTTCGTTAGACGAGAGACTCAAGACAAACTCGCAGACAGAAGCGAAAAGTGTTTCTTCATTGGTTATCCCAAACAGTCCTTTGGATATCTATTCTACAGACCGAGCGAGGACGTGGTCTTTGTAGCTAGACGAGCAGTCTTTCGAGAGAGAGAGCTCGTATTCAAAGAGGACAGTGGGAGTACCATTGATCTGGAAGAAATTCAAGAGTCATCAGATGACGCAACCTTAGGAGAAACTAGCAACCAACATGAGGATGAAGTTCCTGTTGGACCGACAGATGTATCCTTACCTCTTAGGCGTTCCGGTAGGGTTAGCATGCCACCCGAGTTTTATGGGTTCCATATAACTTCGGATGGGGACACTTTTGTCAGTGATAGGACACTGATAAATTTGGATGAACCAGCTAACTACCAGGAAGCAGTGGCGGGCCCTGAGTCTGCCAAGTGGAAAGAGGCCATGGATAGCGAGATCAAGTCCATGTATGACAATCAAGTTTGGAACTTGGTTGACAATGTACCGGGTCGAAAGACAGTCGGGTGCAAATGGATCTTCAAGAAGAAGACAGACATGGACGGAAAGGTACACACTTTCAAGGCAAGACTGGTTGCGAAGGGCTTTACTCAAACCCCAGGGGTTGACTATGACGAGACCTTCTCACCAGTAGCTAAGATAAAGTCTATTAGGATTATGCTGGCCATAGCTGCATTTCATGACTATGAAATTTGGCAGATGGACGTCAAAACCGCTTTCCTTAATGGGAAACTGACTGAGGATGTTTACATGAATCAGCCAGAGGGTTTTGTCGATGCAAAGTATCCTAATAAAGTGTGTAAGCTTGAGAGATCAATCTACGGATTGAAGCAAGCTTCTCGCAGCTGGAATCTTTGTTTCCATGAGAAAGTCAAAGAGTTTGGCTTCTCTAGGAGCGAGGATGAGTCCTGCGTATATGTCAAGGCTAGTGGGAGTATAGTCACCTTTCTGGTGCTGTATGTCGATGACATACTGCTCATGGGAAACGATATTCCAACCTTGCAAGATGTTAAGGCTTGGCTTGGGAAATGTTTCGCCATGAAGGACCTAGGAGAGGCTGCCTATATTCTTGGGATTAGAATATTGAGAGATAGGAAGAAGAGACTGATTGGACTCAGTCAGGGTACATACTTGGATAAGGTACTAAAGAGGTTTAGTATGGAAAATTCCAAGAAGGGAGAGCTGCCTATCCAAAGTAATGCGAAGCTGAGTAAGACTCAAAGTCCGAGTACAGACAAGGAAATAGCTGAGATGAGTCGAGTACCATACGCTTCGGCTGTGGGATCGATCATGTACGCTATGACGTGTACTCGCCCTGACGTGGCTTTTGCCTTAAGCATGGTCAGTCGGTACCAGGGCAACCCTGGAAGGGCGCATTGGATAGCTGTGAAAAATATACTCAAGTATCTGCGAAGGACAAAGAACATGGTGTTAATCCTCGGTGGCAGTGATACCTTGAGAGTTGAAGGATATACAGATGCCAGCTTTCAGACGGATAGAGACAGTGGTCGGTCTCAGTCGGGCTGGGTATTCCTTTTGAACGGTGGAGCAGTGACTTGGAAAAGTTCCAAGCAAGAAACAGTGGCTGATTCCACGTGCGAATCAGAGTACATAGCAGCAAGTGAAGCGTCAAAGGAAGCGGCTTGGCTGAAGAACTTTATCGGTGACCTTGGAGTAGTCCCGAGTATTCAGGAGCCCTTGGAACTGTTCTGCGATAATGAAGGTGCGGTCGCCTTGACAAAGGAACCGCGAGATCATGGAAAGTCCAGACATATCGACAGAAAGTACCACTACATCAGGCATAGGGTAGAAGAAGGTCACCTCCTTGTAAAGAGGGTATCATCGGAAGATAATCCTGCAGATCCCTTGACAAAGGCTCTGAGTAGGATTAAGCATAATCAGCATGCTAGGAGCATTGGATTAAGAGATGATATAAGTTTTAGTAATTAGATAGGTTCGAAACTTGTAACAATGTATTGTATTTGACTCTTGTGATTTAATAATAGAGATTTATTATGGTCAGTACTTTATCATTGTGTTTCATTTTGCATGTTTTACTTCCTGAATAATTGGATTATTCAAATATCCACAGTCGATTACACTTTAAGGGAGTAAGTGTGAAGTAAGACTGTCATGAATTGGTAATAGATTGACTAAGGAGTTAGACATTGCAATTGGATTGCTGAACCATTCGTGAGTACTTGGAAATGGAGATTTGAGTATTGGATAAACCCGCGCTCAATGGATTGCTTCATGGATTACATCACGAGCAATGTTGAGACGATAATATCTTTTGATCTTTAAGCTAAGACATATGAGTTATGATTTATTAGACGGTTGTTCATTGATAATATGAAAACGCATCGGTAACTCGGTGTTATAAAACGTATTGTTGTGAGTGATTTGTCTGGTAAAAGACATAAGTATATGAGTCGAAGTTTATTCGTCCCTTGACCCTAACGGGAAACAGATATCTGTAGGCCTCTCGATGATTTTGAAGTTGACTAAAATGGTTGGCCAACCGGGACTAAATTGGTAGTCTAAAGAGTCATATGCAAATCGGAAATCGAGGAACAGTGAATCAGACCAGATTGATTTTATCCATGTCTTGGGTCTGAAAATATCTTGTTGGACGGAGGATCATCTGATCACTTATCTTTGGACAGAACTGACTGGGTCAGAGTTCAGACAATTAAAGTCATAGACTTATCCAAGTGGGAGACTGTTGGATTAGGTGTCTAAGCCATGACTTGTAATTGAACTTTTATCTTATGGTTAAAAGCAAAGTCCATTTGGGTTGCCCTCATGGGTGGAGGAAAGATAGTTCAGTAGAGAGAATAGTTGATTTATTAATTGTATAATAAATCAATAGAAAATATATATATAGTTTATTAATATATTTAAGTGCTAATATATTAATTAGAAACTATATTAATTAATTGAGATTTAATCTAGAATTAATTGGATTTAATTTGGAGATTAAATTAATTAATTAAAAGGTGCAGGGACTGGTTTGGTATTTATTCAATAGTTGAATAACTGGCCAGGAAAAACCAGGGACCAAATGTGGCGCCACCTTGGAGGCATCTCCAAGGGTTTGGCGAAACCCTAATTAGGGTTTTGGTAAGCCTGGTCCAAGTGGTCAAAAGCCTTGTCCAATTGGAGGCTCCTTAGGGTTTCAGGTGTAACCCTTGGAGGCTATAAAAGGAACCCCCTGGCACCTCATTCTGGACGCCATCTTCTCTCTGGATTTACTCTGCTGGACTGATTCTTCCATCACCTGGGTGTGACTTTCATCTGAGGCAGGATAATTTTGCTGCTGCTTAAAAGGATCATAAGATCTAAGGTTGGTTTTTCTTGATTCTTCTTTAGAATTGAATTGTATCCTTTAGGTTCTTAGTTCTAATCTTCATAGAAGAAAACATAGATCAATATTAGGGTTGCATGTGAACCTTAGGTTATTTTGTGTTCATTGATTGCATAGAAACCCTTCAATCACGAGGTAAGCGCTTACTTCATCTCTCGGTTACTATTCACACCGGAGTTACTATTCACGCCGGAGTTACTATTCACGCCGGAGTTACTATTCATTTTTTTTTTTGGAAAACCGTCGTTACAAGTTCTCCCCCCTTTTATAAGATTCCGTCCCCGGAATCAAGCAAACAATTGGGGGTACTTCGCCTTCATTTCCTCTTCGGCTTCCCAAGTTACATCCGAGCCCTTGTGATATCGCCACTGTACTTTTACCATATTAATCTTCTTGTTCCGTAGCTGTCTCACCTTGCGGTCTAAAATCTTTTCTGGCTGCTCTGGATACCTCAGCTTTTCATCTATTTCAATTTTAGGTAAAGGCACTCGTTGGGACTCGTCAAACAGAGTCTTTCTCAAATGCGACACATGGAAGACGTTGTGAATGCCTCTTAGCTCCTCAGGTAGCTCTAACCGGTAGGCTACAGCTCCCACCCTTTGTAATACCCGGAACGGGCCAATAAAGCGAGGACTCAGCTTACCTTTCTTTCCAAAAACGAATCAGACCCTTCCACGGGGAAACCTTAAGCATCACCATATCGCCAACCTGAAACTCTATAGGTTTCATTCGACGATCAGCATACTGCTTTTGGCGGTTTTGAGCAACCTTCAAATGTTCTCGAATTTCTTGAATTTTCTCCTCGGTTTGAGCTACAATCTCGGGTCCAGCTAACGGCTTTTCCCCTAACTCTGTCCAACATGTCGGAGTACGACATGGTGCTCCATACAATGCCTCGTATGGCGCCATCTGAATGCTGGAATGATAGCTATTATTATATGCGAATTCCACCAAAGGCAAGTGATCCTCCCAGCTTCCACCAAAATCTATAACACAGGCACGAAGCATATCCTCCAATGTCTGAATAGTCCTTTCACTCTGTCCATCAGTCTGAGGATGGTAAGCAGTACTCATTAAAACTTTCGATCCAAACTGCTTTTGGAAGCTCTGCCAAAACCCAGACATAAATCGACTATCTCGGTCGGATATAATGGAGGATGGTACTCCGTGTCTACAGACTACTTCATCAATATAGATTCTAGCTAATTTGCTAACTTTATAATCTTCACGTATGGGTATGAAATGAGCGGATTTGGTCAGTCGATCCACGATCACCCATATTGCATCGTGTCCTCGTGGCGTCCGAGGAAGTTTTGTCACAAAGTCCATGGTGACCGCGTCCCACTTCTTCATCGGAATAGGTAGAGGCTGAATTTCTCCATACGACTTTTGATGATTGGACTTTACTTGTAAGCACGTTTGGCACCGTTCCACATATCTTCCTATATCCCACTTCATTCCCGGCCACCAATACATCGGTTTCAGCGTCCGGTACATCTTGGTGCTACCCGGGTGTATAGTATAACGAGAACAATGCGCATCCTCGAGGAGTAACTTCCGTGCCTCACCCTGCTTTGGCACCCATACTCGACCTTTAAAGGTCTTCAATCGCTGAGAATTTTCCTCGAGTTGGTTAATATAGCTAACCATGCGTTCACTTTTCACATGCTCCGCCTTCCCTGCTTCCTCTTGGGCTGTTCGAATCAGCTCAGGTAGCCGACTAACTATGCTCATACAAGCAGACACAACCCTAATGGGTCTCTCCTTCCGACTGAGCGCGTCTGCAACTACATTCGCCTTCCCTGGATGGTACAAAATCTCGCAGTCATAGTCTTTGAGTAAGTCCATCCATCTCTGCTGCCTCATGTTCAACTCCTTCTGATTGAACAAATATTTGAGACTCTTATGGTCCGTATAGATCTTGAACTTTACCCCGTATAGGTAGTGCCTCCACAACTTTAATGCTAATACTACGGCAGCTAGTTCAAGATCATGTACCGGGTATCTTTTCTCAGCTTCTTTCAATTGCCTGGATGCGTATGCAATCACTCGGCCCCTCTACATTAAAACGCACCCCAGGCCCACCCTAGAAGCGTCACTGTAGATCACAAAGTCTTCCCCACCTTGTGGTAATGCAAGTACTGGGGCTTCACAGAGAGCTTGCTTCAGCTTTTGAAATGCAGCTTGCTGCTCCTCAGTCCATTCAAACTTCTCGCCCTTCTTAGTTAATTTAGTCAAAGGTGCTGCAATAGAAGAAAAGTTCTCCACAAATCTCCTGTAATATCCAGCTAGCCCAAGAAAACTACGTATTTCTGATGGATTCCGCGGCGATTCCCACTTCATTACAGCCTCGATCTTTGCAGGATCAACTTCAACACCTTTGCTGCTAATAACATGTCCCAGAAACTGAACTTCACGAAGCCAAAATTCACACTTTGAGAACTTGGCATACAACTTCTCTTAACGGAGTAACTCCAAAACTTGACGTAGATGCGTCTCGTGCTCTTCCTGACTCCGGGAATAGATCAGTATATCATCAATGAACATGATAACAGAGGTATCAAGAAATGGACGACACACTCTGTTCATCAAGTCCATGAAAGCTGCAGGGGCATTGGTTAACCCAAACGGCATCACCAGGAACTCATAATGTCCGTAACGGGTACGGAAGGCAGTCTTCAGGATATCCGACTCCCGAATCTTCAGCTGATGATATCCCGATCTTAGATCAATCTTAGAGAAATAGGATGCTCCCTGAAGTTGATCGAATAAATCATCAATCCTGGGCAATGGATATTTATTCTTTATGGTGATCTTGTTCAGTTCTCTATAGTCTATACACATTCGCATAGACCCGTCCTTCTTCTTCACAAATAGGATAGGTGCTCCCCAAGGTGAAGTACTCGGTCGAATGAATCCCCGATCGAGTAACTCCTGCAACGGCTTCCTCAACTCTGCCATTTCTGATGGTGCCAATCGATAAGGAGCACGAGCAATAGGGGCTGCTCCTGGAACCAAATCGATAGTAAACTCTAGCTGCCGATCCGGAGGTAATCCCGGAAGCTCATCGGGAAAAACATCAGCAAACTCCTTTACAACGGCGACATCTTCAACGGATCGTTTGGTAGGTTCTGTCGAGACCACACATGCCATGTAAAATATTCCTTCTTTGTTGTTATGACGTCGTACTTTGGCAAAAGACATGACAGGCATCCTTGTACGTGGCCGTTCACCTTGAATTATTATTTGCGACCCGTCTGGTGCCAAAACTGCAATTCTTTTTCTTTTACAATCGACTTGAGCATCATTGGATGCTAACCAGTCCATTCCTACAATTACTTCATGTAACACCCCGCCTGGCTCCTGGCGCACTGCGCCTGGCGCCTGGGCAGACCCCCTGGCCAGTCGCGATTTATACACTGTAGCTTGCAGATTTCGTCCATTAAGTACTTATTTCTGTTTTTAATCACTTGGGGTTTGTTCCTAGGCTAAAACCTTACATTTTAACAAGGTTTTTAACCATCAAAACCCACTCAATCAATCAAATGAAGAATTAGGGTTCTTAGTTCTAACAACCCCAAATCTTCAATTTCACCAAATATAACAACCTACTTCCATTTTCTTTGGTTAAGTCTTTATTAGAATGACTTAATGGAAGTATCTAACCATCTTAACCACCCAATTATAACTGCAATTGCAGTTTTTGAGTTCTATAAAACTCATCAAGAACAAACAATCAAAAGCTTAGAATATTTACCTCAAAAGCTTCCAATACTACCCTTGTAGATGCTATAATCAAACTTGCAAGTTCCAAACCTTCAAGAACTTCAATCCTCTGCAGAAAATCAGCCAAGAAATTTGCTCCCGTGAGTGCCAAAAATCTGCACAAGTCCTCACCTTTATACCTCCAATATTTGCAATTTGGTCCCTGAAGTTGCATTTCTCAAACTTTTGCCACAATTTACAAATTAAATGACAAAAATCACATTTTTATAACATTTTAAGTCCAAGACTCAAAATATTATTACCAAACAAGTCCTTTTCTGTCCAAAAGACCAAATTACCCTTTTGGTGTAAAACGACCATTTTGCCCTTTTATTATAATTATATAATAAAATACATTTTCGGCGTTACAAATTCTCCCATCCTTTAAGAGATTTCGTCCCCGAAATCATACAAAAAGTTGAGGATATTTTTCTCTCATTTCACTTTCGGTTTCCCACGTCATGTCGGAACCTTTGTGATGACGCCAATGCACTTTCACCATGCTGATCTTCTTGTTTCTAAGCTGTCTTATCTTGCGGTCTAGCACCCGCTCGGGTTGTTCCGGGTATCTCAGCTTTTCATCCACCTCAATTTCAGCAAGAGGTATATGTTGAGACTTATCAAACAACGTTTTTCTCAAATGGGACACATGGAATACATCATGTATACCATGAAGTTCATCAGGTAATTCCAATCGATACGCCACGGCTCCAACCCTTTGGGATATACGGAAAGGTCCAATGAAGCGAGGACTCAACTTCCCTTTCTTCCCAAAACGGATTAAGCCCTTCCAAGGGGATACTTTGAGCATAACCATATCTCCTACTTGGAATTCTATTGGTTTCACCCGTTTGTCCGCGTACTGTTTCTGTCTATTTTGAGCTACCTTCAAGTTTTCGCGTATCAGTTTGATCTTTTCTTCAGTCTGTGCTACAATTTCGGGTCCAGCCAACGGCTTTTCCCCAACTTCAGTCCAGCAGGTCGGAGTACGGCACGGTGCTCCATACAAGGCTTCATATGGGGCCATCTGAATGCTGGAATGATAGCTGTTATTGTACGCGAATTCCACTAAAGGCAAATGATCTTCCCAGCTTCCACCAAAGTCTATGACACAAGTTCTCAACATATCTTCCAAAGTTTGGATCGTTCTTTCACTTTGGCCATCGGTCTGCGGGTGATATGCGGTACTCATAAGTACTTTTGTACCCAATTGCTCTTGAAGACTTTGCCAAAAATGAGAAGTAAACCTACTATCTCGGTCCGATACAATCGATGCAGGTAATCCATGACGACAAATTACCTCATCAATGTAGATTTTCGCCAGTTGATCTACTCTGTACTTTTCCTTATATGGTATAAATTGTGCCGATTTGGTCAATCGATCCACAATCACCCATATAGAATCATAACCTCGCGGTGTCCGCGGCAACTTTGTCACAAAATCCATGGTAATATGGTCCTATTTCTTCTCTGGAATCGGCAATGGCTGTATTTCTCCATACGGTTTCTAATGGTTTGACTTAACTTGCAGACAAGTCAAACATCTTTCCACATATCTTCCAATGTCCCTTTTCATTCCAGGCCACCAATACATTGGTTTTAACGTCCGATACATCTTAGTGCTGCCCGGATGAACTGCATATCTGCTATAATGGCTATCTTCTAAAAGCAAATTCCGCGCTTCTCCTTGTTTCGGAACCCATATACGGCCCCTGAAGGTCTTCAATTTCTGAGCATTTTCTTCCAGATGCTTCAAATATCCAACCATTCTTTCGCTTTTTACATTCTCCGTCTTACACGCTTCCTCTTATGCCAAACGAATCAATCCTGGTAACCGGCTCACTACACCCATACACGCAGATGTAACTTTCAGAGGAGTTTCTTTTCGGCTTAAAGCATCTGCCACCACATTCGCCTTGCCAGGGTGGTACTGAATTTCACAATCAAAGTCTTTAAGTAGATCCATCCACCTTTGCTGTCTCATATTAAGCTCTTTTTGATCGAATAGGTACTTCAGGCTCTTATGATCAGTGTAAATAACAAATTTTACACCGTATAAATAATGCCTCCACAACTTCAATGCTAGAACCACTGCAGCTAATTCCAGGTCATGAACTGGATACTTCTTCTCGGCATCTTTTAATTGGCGGGACGCATAGGCTATAACCCGACCTTTCTGCATTAGCACACACCCAAGGCCAATTCTAGAAGCATCGCTATAGATCACATACTCTTTTCCGCTTTGTGGTAAAGCCAACACCGGTGCTTCACATAAAGCTTGTTTCAACTTCTGAAATGCTTCTTGCTGTTTTTCGGCCCACGTGAACTTTTCACCTTTCTTAGTTAACTTGGTCAACGGAGTAGCTATCGAAGAGAAATTCTCGACAAATCTTCTATAATAGCCTGCCAAACCAAGAAAACTTCGTACCTCAGTGGGACTTCGAGGCGGTTCCCATTTCATCACGGCTTCAACTTTTGCTGGGTCGACTTTCACCCCTTCAGCATTAATTACATGGCCAAGAAATTGGACTTCTCTTAGCCAGAATTCACACTTGGAGAATTTAGCATACAGCTTTTCTCGTCGAAGCAACTCCAATACTTGTCGCAGATGCACTTCATGCTCGGCTTGGCTTCGCGAATACACCAAGATGTCATCAATAAACACTATCACCGAGGTATCAAGGAACGGTCGACACACCCGGTTCATAAGATCCATGAATACGGCTGGAGCATTGGTTAACCCAAAAGGCATCACCAAAAACTCATAATGACCGTATCTCGTTCGAAAAGCTGTCTTCGGAATGTCTGACTCCCTTATCTTCAACTGGTGGTATCCTGACCTCAGATCAAACAAAATAGGGGCTCCCCACGGCGATGTACTTGGTCTGATGAAACCCCTGTCTAACAATTCTTCCAGTTGCTTCCGCAGTTCCACCATCTCTGAAGGTGCTAAACGGTATGGAGCTCGAGCAACAGGAGCAGCTCCCGGAATTAGTTCAATCGTGAACTCAACCTGTCGATCTGGTGGTAACCCTGGAAGTTCGTCTGGAAACACATCTGGGAACTCGTTCACCACATTCACATTCGCTACCCCCACTTTAATCGGTTGTGCTACCGACACATAAGCCAAATAGGACATCTCTCCTTTACTGATACAGCTTCGAGCTTGAGCAAAGGAGATAACTGGCATTCTCAACCGGGGTCGTTCACCCTGAATTTTTATCCATTCTCCCTCCGGTGATAATACTGTGACACATTTATTTCTGCAATCCACGTTAGCATAATTCGTTGCTAACCAATCCATCCCCACAATTACACCAAATTCGTTGGTAGTCATCGGCTTCAAATCTATAGGGAAAACGGTCCCGTAGATTTTAAGCTGACAACCTTCCATATGTTCAGAAACCCAGACATATCGGCCGTCTGCTATAGCTACTTCTAAGCTTTCATCCATCGGGGTTAAAGGTACATTCAAGCGAGGCAATAAAGATTCCGATACAAAACAGTGAGTGGCTCCCGGATCAAAAATAACATATACAGGTATGGTATTGAGAGTGAAAATACCTGTCACCACATCCGTCTTCTCACGGGCTTCTTCCACAGTCATCTGGAAAGCTCGTGAGGCCACCGGTCGTCCCCTGTTCTTCGGCTCTTCCTTTTTGCCCACTAAATCGTCTCTGGGTCTTTCACTGTATACACCAGATTTCAGTTGTGGACAGTTCGAGCGAAGATGATCTGTAGCTCCACATTGGTAGCACCTTCTTTCCGCCCGACACTCCCGTGTAAAATGACCCGTTCTTCCACAGTTTCGACAACTAACTGACCCAGTATCGCTGCGACAGCTGCCCGTGTGCCTTTTTCTGCATTTTTCGCACCATTTTCCTTCATCTTTCTGGCCCTTTCCCTTAGACCCGGATTGTTGTGACTTTTTCTGAGGCGTCCAACCTTGGTCTTCCGCCTTTCGTTTCGTTTCCAAGACTTTCTTTTCGTCTTCCTGTCGCTTCAGTTCTGTTTCTCTTTCCGTGGCTCGATCCACCACTTGCCAGAAAGTAGTTAGTTTTAGCGGTTGCACAATCTCTCTAATTCGGGTTGTCAACCCCCGGACATACTTGTCGATCTTTCTCTTTTCGGTGTAGATATGGTGTTCCGCAAACCGAGCTTTCTCCAGAAAGCTAAGAGTATATTCCTGAACAGATCGGGAACCCTGTTCCAAATGCAAGAATTCATCCTCCAACTTCTGAATAGCTACTTCCGAGCAATATTCTTCATTGAACTTTGTCTTGAATTGCTCCCAAGGTATTGATTGGGATGAATCAAGATCCAGTGATTTATAGTAGGTTTGCCACCAATGTAGTGCACCGCTTGTAAGTTGGTTCGTGGCAAATTCCACTTTATCATCATCCGCACACTTGCTTACTCGGAACACCTTTTCCATATGCATGATCCATTCCATAGCTTTGACTGGATCATCTGTCCCCGAGAATTCCTTTGGTTTACAACCAAGAAAGGATTTATATGTACACCCAACTTTCCTTGCAGAGGCTTCCCCACTTTGTGTTTCCTTCGCTTCCCGGGCCCGACTTTCTCCCTGACTTTCATTTTCTGGCTGCCCGTCATGAACACTTTTTGCAGCCTCTTCAGTAGGATTTGGATTTGCACTTGGGTTGGGATTGCCACTCGGGTTGGGATTATTCGATAATGCAGGCATCATCTGCCTAACCACTTCTTCCACAATGGCTCATATATCAGGTGGATTTTGTCCCACCGGTTCCCTTGCTGGTGCTCTTCGCCCAACAGAGCCGCGTGACCTAGCTGGTCCACTTCTTGCAGTTCCACGTGACCTAGCTGGTCCACTTCTTGCAGTTCCACGTGAATTCACACCAGTAGGATTGCTTCGTGTATTTCTCATACTTCAAGATTTCAACAAACCATTAGATTACATATATAATAACAAACTTATATATATCTATCAATCCAATTATCTGTGTTTCTCTCAAGGTTTAAGTCCAGGGATCTAATCTAAGACACCTAGTTCACTTAAACCACGGCTCTGATACCAACTTGTAACACCCCGCCTGGATCCTGGGCGCACTGCGCCTGGCGCCTGGGCAGACCCCCTGGCCAGTCGCGATTTATGCACTGTAGCTTGCAGATTTCGTCCATTAAGTCCTTATTTCTGTTTTTAATCACTTGGGGTTTGTTCCTAGGCTAAAACCTTACATTTTAACAAGGTTTTTAACCATCAAAACCCACTCAATCAATCAAATGAAGAATTAGGGTTCTTAGTTCTAACAACCCCAAATCTTCAATTTCACCAAATATAACAACCTACTTCCATTTTCTTTGGTTAAGTCTTTATTAGAATGACTTAATGGAAGTATCTAACCATCTTAACCACCCAATTATAACTGCAATTGCAGTTTTTGAGTTCTATAAAACTCATCAAGAACAAACAATCAAAAGCTTAGAATATTTACCTCAAAAGCTTCCAATACTACCCTTGTAGATGCTATAATCAAACTTGCAAGTTCCAAACCTTCAAGAACTTCAATCCTCTGCAGAAAATCAGCCAAGAAATTTGCTCCCGTGAGTGCCAAAAATCTGCACAAGTCCTCACCTTTATACCTCCAATATTTGCAATTTGGTCCCTGAAGTTGCATTTCTCAAACTTTTGCCACAATCTACAAATTAAATGACAAAAATCACATTTTTATAACATTTTAAGTCCAAGACTCAAAATATTATTACCAAACAAGTCCTTTTCTGTCCAAAAGACCAAATTACCCTTTTGGTGTAAAACGACCATTTTGCCCTTTTTTTATAATTATATAATAAAATACATTTTCGGCGTTACACTTCAAATTCTCTGGTGGTGATCGGCTTCAGATCAATAGGGAAAATGGTCCCGTTAATCTCAAGCTGACACCCTGGCATCTGTTCAGAGACATATACATATCTACCATCTGCTACTTCTACCTCCTGTTCTTCATTCAACGGGGTTAAGGGTATAGAAATTTGGGGCATGAATGATGTGGATATAAAGGAGTCGGTGGCTCCAGGATCAAAGAATACATATGCAGGGATCGAATTCAATTTAAAAATACCTGTAATAACATCGGTCTTCTCCCAGGCCTCCTCAACTGTCATCTGGAATGCTCGGGAGACTACCGGTTTGCCTCGGTCTCGCGTCTCTCTACTGTGCTCCTCCCGCTGCCTATCTCGGGATCCTCCTGTCTTCAGTTGTGGACAATCTGCTCGAAGGTGATCTTTAGATCCACACTGGAAACATACTCGGTTTGTCTGGATGCAATCTCGAGCATAGTGTCCTGTCTTCCCACACTTAAAACAATACAATGGTGAGGGACTAGTAGGACAATCTCCCATATGCTTTTTTCGGCATTTGTCGCACCATTTTCCTTCATCTTTCCGAGTTTGACCTCGCGACCCAGATTCTGATTGTTGGGACTTCTTCTGAGAAATCCACGGACGTTCCTCCTTTCACCTTGTTGGCGTTGCAGCTCCGCCTCACGTTCCACCGCCCGATCAACTACTTGCCGAAAGGTAGTCAGCTTGAGTGGCTGTACAACCTCTCGAATCCGGGTTTTCAATCCCCATACGTACTTTGCAGTCTTCAATCAACCGATCTTTGCAGTCTTTGATAAGCAAGTAAATTCGAAACTGCTTACTGCTCGTCGTCGCCGCGGCGCGGACTTCAACAGGGTGCGACACGAACTTGAATAGATGCGGTCTTCAACAGACACGATCCTTCAACAGGCGAGACGCGGTTTTTCAACAGACGCGACGCGGCAGCCGTAAACCCTAGATCTACTACCGACTTCAATCAACCAGAACTACAACCAGATCTAATATACGCAGACCTTAAAAACCGCAAATAATCACAGATCTAACACTACAGATCTGAAACCGCGGCTCTGATACCACTTGTTAGGAAATAGACCTAAATCTATAGCCTATTTCCCAAGAATAATAACGAGAATATAAATGCGAAAATATAAACACAAAGTATCGACACAGAGATTTACATGGTTCGGTCCAAGATGACCTACGTCCACGGGCAGGAGAGAGTATTCTTTATTCCAGAGCTAAATATAGGTGTTACAAAGCGTACCCAGATTGCTACTAAATCGGCCTCCTCTGACTAACAACTTCTGACTTTTACATCGACGGCAACAAACCCTAATGACCAGCCTTTATATTTATAGGCATTACATGAAACCCTCGCCGTACCCTAGCAGTTCACGGCCCACGCGACGCGGACACTTAATGGGCCGCGGCGCGCGTGTTTACAATTCATGCGGGTTTTAATTCTTAATTTACTATTTATCAGTATATAATTAACAACGTAATCGGCTCTTGTAGATTTGGGAATATCTAGTTATCTACCATGCAAAAAGATGAAGCCCTTTTGATAAATAAATAAATAAATTGCAAGGTCCTCCCTTTTTTCCTCAAGGGTAAATTGCATAAAAGTCACTAACTTTTCCAATTTTCTCGATTTTGACACTGTATTTTTAGTTTTTGCAATTAAGTCATTATGTTTTCAGAAAATTGCAATTAAGTCATTATGTTTTCCAAAAAGTTGCGAAAATGACCATATGACAGGATGGCAACAGGTTACCAGGTCATATGGTCAAATTTGCAATTTTTCAGAAAACATAATGACTTAATAGCAAAAATAAAACATAGTGTCAAAATCGAAAAATCTGGAAAAGTTAGCGAATTTTATGCAATTTATATAACTTAACCACTTTATATGCCCCATACGTGTCCAAAAAAATAAATTTGTTGTTACCTTGTTTTTCCATTTAAAGTAATCAAATTTATTGTCCTAAAAATGGAATTTCAAAAAGATTTAGGATAAATGCATACGAATAACAACTAACTTACATGCCCTCATTGTGAATATCTTATTGGGTAATTGGTTATGTAAACAATGTCTTTATATGATGGGTTATAAAAATCTATATTGATATTCGTTCATTGATTTATATAAATGTACAAAAATAAAATAAAATTTTACAATGATACAAAAGCAAAACTTGGTTATTATTTAATAAAATTATTTTAATGTTTTCATATGAATCTTCAGCAACAATATTGGCCGTGGAATTGCCATGTTATCGTTCCAAAACAGAATGCAATTATAAATTACCTAATATAACAAAAATAGGTAAAAATAAAACTTAAATGGTTAAACATTTACAAAGATAGTTTAAGCTAAGTAGATAAAAAGTTCAATATATTTTTACCATTTTTCAATCGAGTCCATCAACTTTCTTATTGAAAAAAAAAATTGGCAATACAACTTGTCAAGCTATTAGCATTTGCATACTCGAAGACATAAAATGTATAATTTTAATCACTAGATTTTTTGAAAGACTTAATCGCTAAAAATTGTGAAAATACACAAAATAAAGAAAGGCGTCGTCTTATTCTAAATTAAAGTACTTGTTTTCAATAAAACAAAAAATGTATACTCATTTTCAATAAAAAAAAACTTAATTTCAATGAAACAAAAAGTATTAAGTGTTTAAACTAGACTTTTTTTTAAGTAAAAGAAGGTTTCGTATGCATTTATCCTAAATCTTTTTGAAATTCCACTTTTAGTACAATAAATTTGATTATTTTAAATGGAAAACAAGGTAACAACAAATTTACTTTTTTGGACACGTATGAGGCATGTAAAGTGATTAAGTTATATAAATTGCATCGGGTAAATTGTATAAAATTCGCTAACTTTTCCAGATTTTTCGATTTTGACACTATGTTTTATTTTTGCTATTAAGTCATTATGTTTTCTGAAAAATTGCAAATTTGACCATATGACCTGGTAACCTGTTGTCATCCTGTCATATGGTCATTTTCGCAACTTTTTGGAAAACATAATGACTTAATTGCAATTTTCTGAAAACATAATGAGTTAATTGCAAAAACTAAAAATACAGTGTCAAAATCGAGAAAATTAGAAAAGTTAATGACTTTTATGCAATTTACCCTTTCCTCAAATAGAAAGCTAGCGTACAAACTTGCACACAAGATCTTGGACCATTTCCTTTTTATACAAAAAAGAAATTAATAATCTGCTACAAGAATAATGGATCGATGCACCTCAATCCCCATTACCGTATATTTATACCTGCAAAATCTATAAATTCCTAATATATGATCAGTATACGACCCAAATTATGCACATCCGTATTAAACTGATACATTCATATTGATATTATCATATACTATAAGATCCTATAGGCTATATGTGCTGTCTTTAATATAATCCAGTAACATGATATTATCCTATATAATATATATCGTTGATATTATTTCTAAAGTCAAAAATCATATCAATAGTATTTATTCTTCTTTCTCTTTATGTTCACAGATTTACGGAAATGATCCTTTTATAATAGTAATGTTACAGAAATTGTCGCTGTGTAATAATAGCAAATTAAATTAGAGAAATTGTCAATATTCAATAGTAAGTTCATTGGAAATGGCCATATCTAATAGTATAATACAAAATTATAAAATATGTCCTTATATAATTGCATAATTACATAAATGTTTCATGTGTGGTTTTTTTTTTTTTTTTGGAAACGGCGCGGGAGTCGAACACCTTGTGACGGGTTTTCAACCGTCCCTCATTGTTTGACACTCCAAAGTGTCAACCCCCCCACCTCACCTAGGAAAATCCCCCACAGGGGCTTGGAACCGGGATCGAACCCGGAACCTCCCCCCACATGGGTATATAACCCGATGCATCACTACCAGCTAGGCTGGAGATCACTTGCTCATGTGTGGTAAAATGCAAATATTGTAGAAAATGGTTCATGTGTCTTTAATTTGCATATTTACTAAAATAGTCTTTGTATAATGGTAAAATTACGGAAATGGTCTTTGTATAATAGTAAAATTAACAAAAATGGTCTCGGTAAAATTATAAAAATGATCTTTATATAATAGTTTAAAATAAAATTACTACAAATGGTCCTTGTGTAATAGTAAAATTACTTAAATGGTCCCTTTGTACTTATATTTTGTAGGAAATTTCTAACTTATTAATTGTATTTTTGTTCATGTAGAAATAACCTTTTACATATATAAGATAAATAAACTCTAGTTGCAATAAGCGGGCTTAAAACCCTCGTATTAAACAATAATATAAAAATAAGTATTTTAGTTCACATCAGATGATCGTCATCGATTGTGCAAGGAAGAGACGACGTACGAGAAGGAAGTGAAGAGATTGTATGAGTTTGGACTTGAAGGATTTGGGATTTTCAAATGAGACGACGTCAGATAAAAGGCTGTTGCAACTTAAAATACGGTAATGGATTATTATATAGGTAGTCTAGCTATTAACTTTTTGTCAATGTTTGTTGTTTTTCTATTTTTACTGTCTCATTTTTTTCGGTTTTTTTTTTTTGGTACTTTCAGCTTATATTATTAGTATCTAACTCATGGTTTATTGTTAGTATCTATTTGTACTCTTTGTATCTTCGTACTAATAATATGTATCATTTGTATCCCTTTCCATCAGAGTTGTAAAAATCGGTCTACTCGGCTGAGTACTCGGAATCGAGTATATGTCGAGACGTTTTTCCGGAAATCGGTCAAAAACTAGGGTCAAACTAAAAAAAATATTCAAACTCAGGATTTTTAACTTTTAAAAAATGAATAATATTAATTGTTAAGTAGTTAATTTAACATGTATCATATATTTACTTATTTGCTAAACCTTATGTTGTTTAATTTTAATTTTTTAATTTAATTCAATGTTGATGTAATTATGATTATATTCAATATTTTAGTGTGTATACACACATATTGTGTGAGTATTTTTGAGTTTCTTAAATGTGTATGTACTTATTTATTTTTAGTATTTTAGTATTTCAGTGTTTTAAATCATATAATATGTATGTATTTATTTCTTAAATGTGTATGTATTTTTTACTTTTTAGTATTTAAATGTGTATAATATTATACTATGTATGTATTGTTGTTCCACTGACTTGAGACCGTCTAGCAACTTTTGCAACATTATTTTCCATTGATAATACTATGTTATAGATGATTATAGATTCGAATATATATATATATATATATATATATATATATATATATATATATATATATATACACACACACACACACACATACACACACACACTTTTGCAACGTTGCTTTCCATTGATAATACAATGTTATAGATGATTATAGATTCGATGTGTGTGTGTGTGTATATATATATATATATATATATATATATATATATATATATATATATATATATATATATATATATATATATATATATATATATATATATATATATATATATATATATATATATATATATATATATATATATATATATATATATATCAAACATATACAATAATATCCGGCCAATATTGCCCCCACAGTTTGAGTCGGACGATGGCAGACTCTCAAGCTGGATTGGAAATCCAATAAGAGTTGTCTTGGTAGACATTTTCTGAAGATATTTGTATATTGATATATAGAACCGGGGGGGGGGGGACTCAAACATGTCCTGGTACAACTTATTCACAAACAAAATAGATGTCCACTTCAATAAAAAATGGTGTTGAATTTGAGTTTGCAGATAAGTATACGATTGGAATGTTGCCATAGTAGACTAATGTGGTGTGCTTTAGTGGCATGTGAATTTCGAGTAGCAAGTCTTGAATCCAGTATAAATTGGTGATGATGTAAATACCTTGTGGTACTAGGCTTTGACACTCAACGGAGAGAGTGTTGGCTTACGTTTGGCAGACCGAGACACAAGGTTATCATCTAAAAATACCAAATTGCCTAATTCTGAACGTCTAGTGTCGGGTCAGCCACCCCATTCATTATCAGTATGGGAAATAAGTTGCAATGAGGTAGTAGATAACTATATAAGTCGAGATCCAATATACCTTGGAGACATTGAACAATGTACGTTAATGCATTAAGGTGGCGGTCCACGAAGTGCATGCATGAATATGCAAATTTCTTGCATGGTGTAAGTTATGTTCGGCCTAGAAAAATTGAGGTACTAAAGAGCTCCCACTAAGTTGCAATCTGAAGAGGGATTAGACATGGGTCTCCAACCGTGACACTTAATTTAGAGTTGGTATCTACAGGGGTTGTCGTGGGTTTACAATACTTTGTGTTGGCTCGTTGAATTATTTTGTTGGTGTATTTGTGTTAATTAACTGAGGAACATGCTTGTCTTGATTCGTGCTATGAAAATATCTAAGAAATGGGTAAGAAGACCCAAATTTGTCATGTCGAACTCGGATTTGAGGGCATTGATAATCTTAGTTTTTAGAGTTGACAATTAGGCGGTGTGAACAATGTCATCAACATATAAGAGAAAATACACAAGGTGTAGATCACGTCGTTAAATGAAAAGTGATGTGTCATTTTCACTACATGAAAATCCAAGCATAAGGAGGTGTTGGGAGAATCATTGATACCCAGTCAAGGGGCTTACTTTAACCTTATAAATATTTCCAAATTTTAGAAACATGACCAGAATAGAACAGGTTAAAAAAGCATAGTGGTTGATCCATATATTTTGTTTCATCGAGCTTGCCATAAAGAAATGCATGTTTCACATATAACAAATGTATGGGCTAATCTCGATCAATATCAATGCTTAGGAACATTCAAATGTTGGTGTGTTTGACAACAACATTTAATTTATCATACTCTACACTAACCTATCGTGACCCCCCATTTATGACTAGTCAAGCCTTGTATCTTTCAAGTGAGTCATTGGCAAGAAATTAAATCTGAAATAACCAATTACAATGTATAATATTAGTATCATGTGGTTCAAGGACCAATTCCTAAGTATCTTGTTTAAGCAATGCATTATACTTGAAGTTCGTGACATTATTCCATCTATGAGCAAGAATGCTATTCTTGGACTAGGAGGGATGCAAGATATGGATTAAGTTTGAAGACTAAAGAGTGGGTTCATTTTGACAATGTTATTTTTTGGTAGGATTTGCATATGATACGAGGGGGTAGGGTGAGGATGTCATGAATATGTTAGTAAGGATTTAGGATTTTTTAATAAGATGGTTATTGTAATGCGAGTGGAGGTAGTAAGAAAGGTATGTATAGGGGTTGGAGATGGTGAACCTATCGTGCCATTTTGGTTTGAAGTAAAATGTAATTAACATGATAAATTAAGTTTTATTTAACCAAGAATGGCCCTACTTTTGATGGAATTGAGTGAAATTCATGCAGGGATTAGACTCGGGAATTTTGGGCGAAAACTACGCATTAAACGGATACCGAAAGCTGAAGAAAAATGTCAGCGTCCCGGAAACTAACTTGGAACTCTGGCCCATTTTTTAGGGAAAAACAAACCTGATAACGTGAAAAAGCCCATCAGCGCCCTAGGTGGCGTCTGGGACACTGGCCTAGGACGCCCAGCGTTTTAGAGGCATCTCGTTGTGGAATGTTGCTCGTCGTAAAGAGCTGAAGAGATACACACAGCGTCCCAGGGGCGTCTGAGACGCTGGCCTAGGACGCCGCCATCAAACCAACCCTAAATTGCCTTATTTAAGCCACTCTATTTAATAAGACTTTTTCCCATCGACCCAAGGCACTTCCCAGACATTTTTAGAAGGTTTTGGTGCTTTTCCAAGGTCCAAAGCATCCCTAAAACACATACAATCAATCCCAAACTTAAATCAAACATCTTTTCCATCAAGATCAGGCCACAGTTCCTGAACTTTTGAAGGTCCAGACATGCTCATCATCTCCAACACAGTGTTTGCATCAGTCCTAGTCATGAGTAGCTAAATCATCCCATGATCGCAACTGGGAGTAGGTTTTGATTTCTTTTCCAGTATTGTATTAGATTTGAACCTTTTAGATTCATGAACATAGTATTTGGTTTGTTTGTTTTGCAATCATATGACTAGATTTCCATTACTTGTTCTTAAACTGTTGATTTATTGAGTGTAAGACAATTCTGTTGTGATCTTTCCCACCGTGCCAAATCATCAACAATGGTGTATAGAATGAAGGATGCGGATTTTACATAGTTTGATCCCAGATTCAGTCAGTAACAGTACGATTATGTCTATGTAATCTAAATGATCATAAAATTAGTAGAATCTTATATAATACATTGTTTAGGAATCAAAACTGAAACCATGAACGATCACCTCTTTTTCTGATTGAATTAAACCCTTTGCAAGCATTGTTTTCTGAATTTGTTTACTTGTTAAGTCTGTTAGAACTAGTTGCTAACCATAAGCTCCTCGTGGATTCGACCCTTACTTGCCCTAGCTAATTAGTGTGTTTAAGGTTTATTTTTTATTGCATCAACGATTGCGATCATGGCCATCAGTTAAGTGAGAAGAAAAATGTAACGATGTGGGATGGGGTTAATTGGGAAAAGGAAATAGGCCAACGACAGAATGGAGTGAAGGCGTAAGGGTCGGCTTTCTAGAGTGGGTCAGAATTAGTGGTCTTTGAAGGTTTAGACAAAGGGTAGTGGGCCTGCAGTAGATGAAGAGGGAGGGGCATGAAGCATATTTTGGGATATTGGAGTAAGACGAGTGTTATGGGAAAAATATGGTGAAGGTTCGGGTGTCTAGGAATGAATAATATTTTGTAAATGAAAATATGTGTACCTCAAAGTGACATGTCATGAAGTGATCGGTTGATAGGAGGAGACTAGGTAGCATATGTAGCCTTGATGGTTAGGAAGGTTCCCAAGGAAGATACAACATATTAAGTAAGGTGAATTTTTATGGGACGTAGTGGATGAGATGTTCGGATAGCATAAACAGTCTAATGTTAAAAGGTAAGAATATGTCGGTTGGAGATTGAATACTATTTATGTTGGTGTTTTTTAGCCATCGTAGTGGATGGAAGTATGTTTGGTATATAGGTGATACATACGAGACTACGAGAGCATAGTGCTAAAAAGATGTTGGATAAAAGCATAGATTAGGTTGGTATGTATCACATTATTCATCATTCTTATGATACGTTCGTCTTTGCTATTTTAGGGTGAGGATCATGAACAACAGAGTTGGAATTGCATTCCATTGGTGTTACAAAAACGGTGAAAAAGAGTGTTATCAATTTCATGACCATTATCGCGTTAAATGTTTTTTATTCTCTTTTCGAATTAAGTATGAATAGAAGTTTGAAATTAAAGAAAATTTGGAAATACTTGGGATTAAGTTTCTAATTGAAATGTCCAAATAAAGTGATAACAATCGTCATGCAAAACTAGGTAATATTTGTGTCTTTGTTTTAAAGGTATTGGTGAAATCCATAAGTGGGCATGTTTGATGTCCATTGGAGAGAATGTAATGTATTGTGAACTAGTGAATGGTAAATGGCAATGCTTGTCTAGGGAACAAGATTTACGAGAAGCATTATGTTTTCGTTTATTAGTCAAAAGGAAATTACAATCATATAAATAATTTAAATGGAAGACCCACGATGACCAAGTCAGTTGTGCCAAGTCGTCTAGGAAATAGTGTGAAGAACGATGGGATGAAAAGTGGCACATCGAGTATAAGTGAACATGTATAGATCATTAGTGTTGTTGCATCTTGTGATAGTGCTGCCCAATGTAAGGTCCTTCACAGAAACTCCAAAACGGTCAAATTCAAGTGAAACATGGTTATCACGAGTAAAATAACACAAACATAATGAGGTTTCTAATTGTTTAAGGAACATGATCGATATTTTTTACAGTGTAGGTGTGTTTGTTCGAAAATGTGGTGGTATTGCCATGACCAGCTATTGAAATATGATTACCATTACCAATGAGAATATAATATGATTTTCTTAATGTTGATTGTTTGGTAATTTTACATGCATCACCAATTAGGTGAGATGTAGAGCATGTATCCATATACCACAAGTTGTCAAGGGATTTTAGTTATACATGGTTGTAAATGAACATGCAAGTAAAAACTCGAATAAGGTTGTAAGAAATTACATGCATCACCAATTAGGTGAGATGTAGAGCATGTATCCATATACCACAAGTTGTCAAGGGATTTTAGTTATACATGGTTGTGAATGAACATGCAAGTTCAAAAGGAGTTATAATAGCGTCATGCATAGGTGTTGTGTCTATAGTAAAGTGGGCATGAGGTTCGTGTGGCTAGTTTAACGGGCAGCAGGCTGCAATTCGAGGATGCCGACTTACGAGTGTAGCGCTTTTGTTATATAAGGGCATGACGGGGCAGTGTATTGGTGGTGGTATCAAGCATTAGGGTTTGTTGAAAACGAGTTTTGAGGTGAATGTTGCTGAAGGTATTATTATCTTCGGGCCCCGCCCACGGCCACGATGACTGTTGTATTCCCTAGAGGACCGACATCCATATTATCCACCACGATTGGAGCATAGACCACCAACGTTTTGATTTTATTGGATGAGCTTGGGTTGTCGGTACGTTGCATACCGAGTGCATGTAGGTATATAATTTTGGTTCTTCCAATATTAAATATAATAATTGGCTTTGTTGAAGATAGAAAGGGATTTGAGATGGGCAATATAGTCCAAAACATTAGAGAATGCTTAAAGGCATGTCGTGTTGAACTATTCTACAAGGTAAGCAACTTGAGAGGTTTTGTTGTCTTGAAAGACTTCAACAAGACAAATCTAAAGTTCTTCATCGGAGGCACCCGACTTCATGATGGTTTGTAGTAAGTGTCTCCTTGGTACAAGTCCACATGTATGTTGTTATCATAAAGTTGGCCTGCTCAGCATGTTCCATGACTTGTCACATCAGTTGGCCTATTGCAAAAAGCAATAAGCTAGAAGATTTATCATTATCTCAGAAGATCTCATTTCCTGGTATATATACGATCTCAGTTTGTAACAATGAGAATGTCAAGAGTGTCATTCTTATTAGAGAAAGTGTGCAATAAATAATGTATAGCATTATTCAGCATTCAACTCAGAAATAATATACTCTCTAGTTCCTACTATGGACGTAGCTTGCTAATTAGTCTAGATCGAGTGCACCACTTAAATCCTTGTGTTCTTCTTGTTGTTCTCATTTGCCTTGATCAAATCATGTAGCAAGTGCACCTAGTCGAAGTCCTCAGTCCTAAGTGTAAGTTGGTGAAAATCGTACTATAGATCCATTGTTTAACAATGACATTTAACCGGTTCCATGTGGCATCGTCGATTGTGGTAGGGTGAGGGGTCTCAGAATTAGTGTGATCAATAATATCTTAGCCACAAAGATGTTTATGTAAGAGTTTAACCGATGATGCATAGTGGCCATTATTTTGATCTAGGGTGAGAGGGATGGAGTTTTTGAGATTATTTCATAATGAAAGCAGGGTGAAAGGAAGATTTGGGGATAATAGCATTGTCGTTTGATGCAACAATCTTTGGTATTTGAGGAGGAGAAGGGCGCCAAGGTTGGTTGTTGTAGACGGCGGCAAAAAGACAAAGAGGGCGGAGAATAGGTAGACGAGATACAAGGGATAGATATTTAAAATTTTGAATTTGATTTTTTTTTTCTTTATCAGACGCCATTGTTTATTATTTAGTTTGAGCTGGTGTTGCTTATGCATGAGACATCCGTTTTGTGATGAAGATCATTAATGGAAACATTCTTCGTGTCTTCGGGTAGAGACTACCTACATCTAACCTGCATATTCTTATGGGATAGGTAATCGGGTATTGTAGATAGTTGTTAGACTTGTTTATGTTAAAACACACTATAAAGAAAATATATTTTCACGTGTATGCAAATAAAACCAAACAACAATCTTTTTAAAAAGACCTTTATATCCTACAAATTTTTTGTATCCTCCTTATCTATACATATCTTTTTACTACTTAAATACTTATGTCTATGGTATTAAGTTGTAAACCACAGCCTGAAAAGTTCTACAGGCTGTCCAAGAAAGATGACCGTATGGAGAGACGATGCTAATACTATCATCACTTTATTGTGTATTCCCTCTTTGCATGAAAGTTTTCTCGAAAGGGATGTCCCTCAAGTATTCCGTGTAAACAAATTTCCCTCTCAAAAAAGCAAGGTTAACTTTTTAAAACTCTCATTGGGAACAAGAAAGTTCGGCTGTTAAGTAATTAAGCATTTCCATAACCCATGTGCTTTTTAGAAGTATATGGTAGTATGCACCATAAAGATGACCAATGATAGCATTCTATACCCAAGGGGAACAAAATGCCAAGTTTTATACTTGAAGGGACTGTGATTTTGAGAATGTAACAAAAGATCATTCTTAATTAAGGTTATATTTTTCTAATCTGTTGGTGGGAGTTAGGTAATCTGACAGGAAACCCTAATGATATCAAGAATGTAAATCTTGAAGCCGAACAATATTTTGTGTGTGTGTGTGTGTGTGGGGTGGGGGGACTAAAGGTGTTGTGGAAAGTGAAAAGCTCAGAGATTCCATTGACAGAATCTATATTTACACCCTATTTTGTCTGCTTATATGATGCCTATGGGAAACTTCGCGTAGGGGAGAAAATATGGAGGTTTATCGATGAAGGATGAATGAATCGTGGCCAAACACACTCGTTTTATTCCTGACATGTGTCTCGATAAGAGGACCACTTCATCACCTTCCAGTCCCAACCCCATTTTCCTCTTTTGATCTTACATTTGCAAGTTTGCAAGAACAGGACATCATCGAGGAAGAGTTCTAATTCAGGCCGCTTAATATCAGCTACCTAGGAGTGAAGTATTTCTTAAAAACTAATCATGGAATCAGTGTTTCCAAATATTAAGCTAAGATTAACATATGTTTCTCAAGATGTTGGTGACAACAACGAACCTCGTGAGTCGTGACTGAAATTGTAAGACATTCTTATTATTTTCTCAGACACCATAATAATTTCACAGATGACAGACGAAGACTTGTAAATTTTCACCAAATAAGAGCTCAAAGGACATATTTAATCCTCACAGTCAAATGATGCCTCATCGGATCCGGAAAGGGTGACGAAGAAGACAAGTGCATTCATCTACCTTTATTGATGAGCATAAGCCGCCTTTGTAGCCGGATTGTATGCCAAACGCTATTTTTCCATTCTTCCTTTCTTTTCTTCCATTTTCTTATATTTATATTAAGATTCATATAATTTTAGTAATTGTTTTTAAACTAGCTAGAAGTAGCATACTTTGTACGTTGCCGTATGTATGAACAATTGGTCCGGCATAAATCACAACAAAATTTATAGAACTGAAAACCCATAAAAAAAATCACGCCTAAAAGCAATGATGTAAAAAAAATCTTCAAAAAAATATGTATGAAAATGAAGATGTAAAAAATTAATTTTGTAAAAAATATTTTTTGTAAAAATGACATGGTAAAAAACAAAGTTGAAATAAAAATATAAAAGTAGTTGTACTGAAAAATTCTAAAAAAATATTAAGGTTTGGACGAATTAGGTTGTAAAAACGGGAAAAAAAAATCTTAAAACAACATGCATACAAACAAAAATACAAAAAAAGATATTTTGTAAAAACAATAGTAATACAATATAAAGGTGCTTTCTAAAAAGTATTTTTTTTAAAGAAAACTAAGGTTTTTATCTAATAACAAAATTGAATTCTTTTTGTTATTTTTTTTTTGTAAAAACATAAAAAAAAAAGAACGTTAAAATATGCATAAAAATGAAGATACAAAAAATTGATTTTGTAAAGCAATATTCTTAAAAAAAACAAATGTGTAATAAGATATAAAAATTTAATATTATTTTTCAAAAAATAACAAAGATTTAAAATATACATAGAAAAAAAGTTGGGGGAATATTAAAAAAATTGGATTAAAATCGTAAAAATAAATAAAAGTCGGGAGAAAAATATAAAAAAGAAGTAAGTTGGAACCAAATTCGAAAAACAAAATTCGGATCTGGGTCCAAACTGTAAAATAGTAATATTTGTGAACTTGGATGCGCAACAACTCAAATAATTTTAAATTGGACGCAAATTGTAAAAATACGAGAATAAAATCGTAAATAATATTTAAATTTGGCTAAATCTATAAAACAATAATTGGATCCAGATCTGGGTGAGCAAGTGGGCTAAAATAATTCAAGATTATTTCAGTCGTTGGGGAGAAGGGGAATTCGAACTCCGATCTCTGGTGAAACAAAAAGGAGTCTCTCACCAATTGAGCTGAAGGTTATTTTATTCCAAATGCCATAATAAAACTATATATATTATTATTAAAATACTGTTTATCAAACTTTACAAATTATAAGAATTTTATAATCGGTATAAATATCAATCATAATGATTAACATGTATATAAATGTTTTCTAGTTTGAACTATTGATGTTTTTCTACATGAGCTACTTACTAAAATGATCATGTAAGGAAGCCACTTATCACATGGCTCATTGTGAAAAACCTTCCTATCACAAAAATGACCGCCATCTTCCTATTGTAAACTGACTATCAACTTTGCAAAAATAGACTTGCGAATTAGCAAAGTAACATTTATTCATTAAAAAAACGTTGCAACTGTTGGCAATGTTCAGTCAATTCGCAATATGTTTTATGTCAAAACGCATGTATAGTTAAAAGTAGTGTTGCCGAACTCGCTATTCGATACTTGTTCAGTCGATTGGGAGTAGTGAGTATTCGGATTACTCGGGAAGTATTCGGATTGGACAAATTATATATAAATATTTTAAAGGTATATATATATATATATATATATATATATATATATATATATATATATATATATATATATATATATATATATATATATATATATATATGATGCGAACTCGGCTCCGAGGGTCGGGTCTTGGTGTTGGATCTGGATCGTGGATCTGGTGTGGTGCCGTCAGCTTGTTCCCGACTCGGTTCCTAGCTGCCATCAGAGAACAAAACCGTTAGAACCGCCCCAGGGCGTGAGCCCCGGGAGACGGCTCTGACGATCAAATTAGTGTGGTGGACGATGAGAGATGATCTCTCCTGGCCAGAGAGAATCATCCTTGTGTGTAGAGGGGAGAAGTGGAGGCTCATCACCCTGGGAATTAGGGTTCCCTCATGTTCTATTTATAGGGAACAATTAGGTCAGGCCTTGGGCCAGCCCAACTCAGGCCCAGCTAGCCGGCAGCACCGCTGGGCCGGCTGACAGGCAAAGCAGCCCAGCGCTGGAAGGCAGTCCACGCCGGAAAGTCCACGCTGGAAAGTCCACGCCAAAAAGTCCAGGCTGGAAAGCAGTAGGTCGGCCGGCGGACCTATACTATCAAGTCCCCTCAGTCCGATGTGATTGGTTTGCGACCGATCGCATTGGACTGGATACAGTTCTATTGATCATACGCTGTCAAGTCCCCTAATCCAATGTGGTTGGTTTACGACCAATCGCATTGGACTGGACATAGTAAATGTGCATCAATATTCAAAATGAACGACCAAACCTCGCCTAGGGGAGCCGTAGTATGTTGTAGTAGATTTCAAGGTAGACTTGAATCTACACAACGTAAGGCTAGCTTGATAATGTTTTCTTGCATCGTCGGATTATGATTCGGTCGATATGACGCAGCATAGTTATTGTCACAGCTGTGTACTGTGACGGTCATGCAACATGGAAGTGGCGTGATAATGCCGCAAGGCGACTATATGATGTAGCAGCGAAGCTACTGTAATCATTATGTGGAGGGATTGTTGTAACGTTCTCGTTATGTCTTGGTGAAGTACAGCCAATAATCATCTACATAGCCTTCTTTTCATGAGTTTTGCGAATAGTCTCAATAATGTTTTGTATAAGCAATACCAAGCCTGTTTCCCCCCAGTCTGATGCGGGTAGCTGATAGGTATCCGTGTCAGACTAAAGTGAATAGAGGAAAGTTGTTATAATAGTGTTGGCCTGATTGTTGTTTTAATGATGTCGTGGGCTGCTGTTCGGATGAATAAGGAGCAAAGTTACCCCTGGATAATGAGCAGCGAGGCCATCCGGATAATAAGCAGCAAGGCTGCCTCCCGGATAATGAGCAGAGAGGCCATCCGGATAATAAGCAGCAAGGCTGCCTCCCGGATAATGAGCAGCGAGGCCATCCGGATAATAAGCAGCGAGACTGCTACCGAGATAATGTTATTATTGTAAAATAACTTTGTTGTAATGAGATACGGCGTGAGAAGTACTTATTGATCGTCGAAGTAGAAAGAAGACCATCTTTGTCTTTGTCGATCTTCACACAGAAGAGATATCGTTGGACATGTTAAGGCTTGGACTTAAAGTCGCTGAGCCTGTTAAGAACATTCGTCCATTCAGACCTTGCTAAAGCTAGGACCAGGAGTCGCTGAGCCCGCTAGGGAATATTTCACCCTTAAGGTCAATAAGACTAGGACCAGGAGTCGCTAAGTCTTCTTCGGGATGTTTCGCCCGGCTGGACCTTGCTAAGGCTAGGACCAGGAGTCGCTGAGCCCGCTAGGGAGTATTTCACCCTTAAGGTCGATAAGACTAGGACCAGGAGTCGCTAAGCCTTCTTCGGGATGTTTCACCCGGCTGGACCTTGCTAAGGCTAGGACTAGGAGTCGCTGAGCCTGCTAGAGAGTATTTCACCCTTAAGGTCGATAAGACTAGGACCAGGAGTCGCTAAGCCTTCTTCGGTATGTTTCACCCGGCTGGACCTTGCTAAGGCTAGGACCAGGAGTCGCTGAGCCCGCTAGGGAGTATTTCACCCTTAAGGTCGATAAGACTAGGACCAGGAGTCGCTGAGCCTTGGATTGGGGCCGAGGGTCGCGCCAATCTAATATCGGTTAAGGCTAAGAGCCTTCAAATCTTCTCATTTTAGCACTTGAGTCGATGCAGTCAATGACTCACGGAAGGGGTTATGTCTTTTGAGCTCCGTTAGGATTTTGCTTATACTAGCCAACACTTTGCGAGTCTGCTCGTGGAATAGTTGTGACTTGGTTGTTTTTATAAGGCCATCTAACACAATTGTTGTCGAGATAGCAAGCAGCGGTGTGCTGTCAAGAGTTGTACGGTTTGGGCTGTTGTCTGGCTAAGCAGTTGGATAGCATGGCTGTTGGCCGGACAGTGTGACTGTCTGGAGCTTGGTAGCATGGCTGTCTGGAGCTAGACAGCATGGTTGACAGGACTGCTGGCTGGAACTAGGTGGAAAATGCGAGCTGGAGCTAGGCAACATGGCTATTGCCTGAGGCTGAGTGGCGCCTGTCTGGCTAAGAGATTGGGCAGCATAGCTGCTGGCCTGATAGTGTGACTTTCTGGTGCTAGAGAGCGTAGTTGTCTGGAGCTGGAAAGTATGGCTGTCTGGAGCTGGAGAATGACTACTGACCGGAGATGGGCAGCGGTTGCTGCTTGAGTTCAGAATATTAATGTCATCTCTCGAGAATACTTTATCATTATCAGCTTGTCATGTAGTTTATCTTCAAACTTAAGATAGATATAACGCTTCTGTGTAGTGTTGTGTCAACCCTTCTACTCCTTTTTTTTTAAAGAGATGATGATGATTTAATGAGGATAATGAGTGTATGGAGTTATGTCTTCTACAATTGAGTATGGGTTGTTTTTTTGTATTGTTGATTCGCCCCAGAGGATGTGGGAGCTCATATATGGAAGTTTGTACATGGATTGTTACATTTCATATTTGCACGCATTCTTTTTGGTGGCAAGTGCTCGACGATATGGCTGTTAGTTGGAGTTGGAGCCGGGCAACGAGGTTACTGGCTGAAGCTGGCCGCGGGCTACCACCTGGAACTGGCGATGGAGTTGCTGGAGAACGCTGGAACTAGGCAGTGAGCTGGCTGGAGCTGGGCCGCGACTGCTGAGAGAGCTGGGAGAGCTGGGCAGCGGAGCCGCTGGGATGCAGAGAGGCGTTGTAGCCGTTTGATTCTTTTCCACCATCATAAGTTTGTATTTTAGGAATATGCCATTGCGTGCAATATGATTTTTCCTTGTAAATTGTCACCCAAAAGTGCTTTTGCATTGTGTGTTGTGTCATTCCTTCTACTCCTCCTTTCCCACCCCCCCCCCCCCCTTTTTTTTTTTTTTTTTTTTTTTGAGAACGATGAATGTATGGGATTGGGCTTGCGATGCGGGGAGGGGAGTTGAGTTTTCCGGTGTTGCCAAACTTGGATTGGCTTATGTGATGGCTTCTTGCGAGTTGTCGGTATATCGCTCATTTGTAGTTCTTTTTCACCGTATGGAATTGTCGAGACTTCATGATCTTGTACATAGTAAATTAAGACAATATAATGTCCCTTTGAATCAAGGCATGTGGTGTTCTTCTCCTTGTTGTAGGTATCAACTTGCTCGTCGTGTTAAAAACGAAGTGAGCTTTTGTTGTATGGTTGTTTTTGAGTTGCCTCATGCATTTTTGTGCCTCGCTCATTTGTACATGTCAAAACGAGAAACATAAGAGTAAATTCCTAACTCTATACAATGCAAAGGTCATAGAGTATATGAACGACAATAATAATCGAAGTGGTACGAGCATGCAGTTTTAGAAGATATTTGATATGTGTCTTTATTTAAAATTGTGATTTTCGTTTTTTGTTTATTATTTGTTCATTTTCATGTCATGGTGACCGATAAACATGAGTATCAATTATTGTAGCATGTATATGTTTGTAGTAAACCGTGACATTCGATGGGGAGTAGGCGCATTTTTTTTATATGATTGCGTGTGTTGTGTCCAAATCATCGTATATGTTAGTTCGCTTTTACATGCAAAGAATAATGCATGAATAAACAACATTAGGGTAGTGGTTCAAATTGGTCTTATATGCGGATTTGACAATTATCCGTGACATATCCACGTCCGTTATTATTTCTCGTGCTTATGCAATATCGACATGAGGCTTGCAAATTGACCTTCTTAGAAAGATGCCTATCAGATACGATTATTTTGCATGTCTAGTAGTTATGTGATTAATAATTGTAGTAAGGTGGTCTAAACAAGCCATTAAAAATATTTGCATTGCCGGGACATAAAAAATGATATGAGATAACTTTGTTGCATACATGTAAGTGATCGAAGGTTCAAATGGTGATTTTGAGGGATGTGGTAGATAAAAGTGTTCTTTCTAGTAATAATTTGTGGTCAAAGAGAGATACTTGTACGTAGTTTACCATTTTTAGAGGAGTATATCGTACCTTGTGCTTTGTCAGTTGTACCCTAAGATGAGACTATTGTGAATTACGCGCTTGTTATGTTTCATGGTTCCTTGAGTATGCTTTTTGGAACACATAGTTGTGGAATATCTTCTTTTACATCCTCTTATACACACTGTAGCAGGCCGTAAGAGCTGAATGTTTCGGCTTAGCATGGAGTTCTAGTTGTGTTATTCCGTTGAACAGCAAAGGGTATGTGCTTCAGAGGTGAGTCGTCTGCAGGTCCACTGAGATATGTTTCAAATGTTTCAAGAAACAAAATCTCATGTACTGGTTGAAGGTTGGCTTATGCTTTGAAAACTCTCATGTGGATGTTTAGTTCGTGTCGAAGTCAGATAGCTACTCGGTAGCGCGGTCGTGGAAGTAGTTCTCGGAAGTTAAGGTTTCTAATTGTAAGTATAATTCTCAGAGATTAAACTATAATTCGGAACCAAGTGAATCACAGTGAAAGGAATAAAACGATTAGGGTCGGTGTAATTCAGACAAAGTTTCTCTTTCTCGCATTTTGTCAAACAGGTTATATGCGTGTTTATTGCTACAGCCTACAGGTTTGTTTCGTTTGTGGGTTATATTCTTAACCCGATTTCTACCCAAGTAAGTTCTGACTTCATAAACACATAGGTAATCAAGCTTCAGTTCTTACCGAAATCGGTAATCATGTAAGCTCGAGAGTTAACTGTCTTTAAACGACTGAACCAGGTGTAATAAAATAAAATTCACCCCCGATTGCTTCTAAGAACAGGCAAATTAGAGTAATGGATAGCTACGTCTCAGATAAATCAAACGAGAGCAAAGGCTTAGCACCTCCTGATGTATCCGAAGAAGAATAAGCATCTGTGTCGGTTTGTTCGAGGCTTCCATTGCTCGTATTTCGTAGCTTTCCAACATCGTGGTGTACTCAGATCAAATAGGTATAAATACTAGCCTTGATTTCTCAAATTACCCCACCGAATGGTCCTAATCGGTCAAAACAGGAAAAGAAGATAAACCATATGGAATTTCTTTAATGGTGGACAAATGGAAGGTTTAATCGAGAGATTAGGGACATCATATCTTCTGATCTTAAGGGTTAGAGGTGTAAAATTGCCACCATATTTTGTCGACAGCTGTAATTTGTTTCAGCGATGTGTTCTTAAACCCCCTCCCCCTTTTTTCTCAAATTACCCTAAGCAGATGGTGGGCTTCGAAGAGAACAACTTTACGAGCAACAGAGTTAAAAAATCCCTAAGCAGATGGTGTTGTAGACCACCAAAATCGTTGGAAATTTCTTTGTTCATTTTTAAGTGAGAAACAAATGTGTGAAAAGCATATACCAGGAAAAGTTTTTGGAGGAGTGGAGCTTCAAATGTTTAACGATGGATCTGTAGAGGGCTGGAGAGATCTTTGAGGAGATGAAACTTCCAAAGAACAGATCTGGAGTTCTATGAAGGAACGAATGTATGAAGAACGGATATGTGGAGAACGTTGAGGTGAGGTTGAACCTAGGGCAACAATGGCTGTTTTGCTCGAGGTCCCACGGATGGCGCCAATGATGCGAACTCGGCTCCGAGGGTCGGGTCTTGGTGTTGGATCTGGATCGTGGATCTGGTGTGGTGCCGTCAGCTTGTTCCCGACTCGGTTCCTAGCTGCCATCAGAGAACAAAACCGTTAGAACCGCCCCAGGGCGTGAGCCCCGGGAGACGGCTCCGACGATCAAGTTAGTGTGGTGGACGATGAGAGATGATCTCTCCTGGCCAGAGAGAATCATCCTTGTGTGTAGAGGGGAGAAGTGGAGGCTCATCACCCTGGGAATTAGGGTTCCCTCATGTTCTATTTATAGGGAACAATTAGGTCAGGCCTTGGGCCATACCAACTCAGGCCCAGCTAGCCGGCAGCACCGCTGGGCCGGCTGACAGGCAAAGCAGCCCAGCGCTGGAAGGCAGTCCACGCCGGAAAGTCCACGCTGAAAAGTCCACGCCAGAAAGTCCAGGCTGGAAAGCTGTAGGTCGGCCGGCGGACCTATATATATATATATATATATATATATATATATATATATATATATATATATATATATATATATATATATATATATATATATATATATATATATATATATATATATATATATATATATATACATATACGTATACGTATACGTATACGTATACGTATACGTATACGTATATATATATATATATATATATATATATATATATATGTGTGTGTGTGTGTGTGTGTGTGTGTGTGTGTGTGTGTGTGTGTGTGTGTATATATATATATATATATATATATATATATATATATATATATATATATATATATATATATATATATATATATATATATATATATATAGGGCTAGGTTATAATAAGAATGACAATTATTGTGTTACCTTGTAACCAAATCCTGGCCATTAGATTTCAATCTCGTAATAATGAAAAAAACACATTCTTAACAGAATAAGTTTTTGACATAATGAGTTCTAACCATTTTTTAAAAGAATGAACTAAAATTTTGTACATTCTTAAAAAAATGTGTTTTAAATGAGTGGTCCAGATTGAGTTTCAAGGTTACACAATACTTGTATGGATATATTTGATCCTATCCCCTATATATATATATATATAGTATGTATGTATGTATGTATGTATGTATGTATGTATGTATGTATGTATGATGTATGTATGTATGTATGGTATGTATGTTGTATGTATGTATGTATGTATGAATGTAATGTATGTATGTATGTATGTATGTATGTATGTATGTATGTATGTATGTATGTATGTATGTATGTATGTATGCTATGTATGTATGTATGTATGTATGCATGTATGTATGCTATCGTCATGTCATGCCTATGTTATGTATGTATGTATGTATGTATGTATGTATGTATGATATGTATGTATGTCAGTATGTATGTATGATGTATGATGTATGTATGTATGTATGTATGTTATGTATGTATGCTATGTATGTATGTATGTATGTATGTATGTATGTATGTATGTATGTATGTATGATATGTATGTATGTATGTATGTATGTATGTATGTATGTATGTATGTATGTAAGTATGTATGTATGTAGTTTGTATGTGTATGTATGTATGTATGTATAGTATGTATGTATGTATGTAGTATGTATGTATGTATGTATGTATGTATGTATGTATGTATGTATGTAATGTATGTATGTATGCTATGTATGTATGTATGCTCATGTATGTATGTATCGTATGTATGCTTTGTATGTATGTATGTATGTAACTGTATGTATGTACTGTATGTATGTATGTATGTATGTATGTATGTATGTATGTATGTATGTATGTATGCTATGTATGTATGTATGTATGTAATGCTATGTATGTATGTATGTATGTATGTATGTATGTATGTATGTATGTATGTATGTATGTATGTATGTATGTATGCTATGTATGTATGTACCTGCTATGTATGATGTATGTATGTATGTATGTATGTATGTATGTATGTATGTGTATCGTATGTATGTATGTATGTATGTATGTATGGTATGTATGTATGTATGTATGTATGTATGTATGTATGTATGTATGTATGTATGTAGATGTATGTATGTAATGTATGTATGTATGATGTATGTATGTATGTATGTACTGTATGTATAGTATGTATGTATGCTATGTATGTATGCTATGTATGCTATGTATGTATGTATGTACTGTATGTATGTATAGTATGTATGTATGTATGTATGTATGTATGTATGTATGTATGTATGTATGTATGTATGTATGTATGATGTATGTATGTAGTATGTAGATGTATGTATGTCTATGTATGTATTGTATGTATGTATGTATGTATGTAGTATGTATGTATGTATGTTGTATGTATGATATGTATGGTATGTATGTATGTATGTATGTATGTATGTATGTATGTATGTATGTATGTATGTATGTATGTATGTATGAATGTATGTATGTATGTATGTATGTATGTATGTATGTATGTATGTATGTATGTATGTATGTAATGTATGTATGTATGTATGTATGCTATGTATGTATGTATGTATGTATGTATGTATGTATGTATGTATGTAAGTATGTCTTATGTATGTATGTATGTATGTATGTATGTATGTATGTATGTATGTAATGTATGTATGTATGTATGTATGTAATGATGTATGTATGTATGTATGTATGTATGTATGTATGTATGTATGTATGTATGTATGTATGTATGTATGTATGTATGATGTATGTATGTATGTATGATATGTATGATGTATGTATGTATGTATGTATGTATGTATGTATGTATGTATGTATGTATGTATGTATGTATGTATGTAAGTATGTATGTATGTAATGTATGTATGTATGTATGTATGTATGTATGTATGTAGTATGTATGTATGTATGTATGATATGTATGTATGTATGTATGTATGTATGTATGTATGTATGTAGTATGTATGTATGTATGTATTATGTATGTATGTATGTATGTATGTATGTATGCTCCCTATGTATGTATGTATGTATGTATGTATGTATGTATTTGTATGTATGTATGTATGTATGTATGTATGTATGTATGTATGTATGTATGTATGTATGTATGTATGTATGTATGTATGTATGTATGTAATGTATGTATGTATGTATGTATGTGTTTTGTATGATGTGTATGTGTATGTTTTGTATGTGTATGTGTATGATGTGTATGTGTATGTGTATGTGTATGGGTAGTGTATGTAGGTGTATGTATGTATGTAGTATGTGTATGTGTATGTATATGTATATGTATATGTATATGTATATGTATATGTATATATATATATATATATATATATATATAAGTATATATAGATATAATTATAATATATATAATATATATATATATATAGAAATTATAAGGTTAATTAAATTCTAATAAAATTAGTTTAATATCAATAAAATATATTATTTCACATGTTAAAGAGTTACACGATTTCAGAAATTGATATTCATTCTTTTTAATATTAAAATAATCATTTAACTATTAGTCTTTTTTTGTTTTTTCAATCAAATTTACATTAAATTTAAACCAAATTAATATATAAATAAACTAAATATATGATACATGTTAAGAAAAATTAATTAAAAATTTTAGATTTTTATTTTTCTAAAAAAATTCAAAATTACCGAGTTTGACCGATTTGACCGAGTTTGCCGAGTCTGGACCGATTTGTACCGATTTTGACCCCGAGTAGCACCCGAGTTTGACTTGAGTAGAACCGAGTTTGACGACTTTCCGAGTTGTTTTGACCGAATTGGCCTAACTTGCCTCAATAAGAGACCTAGTTTTACAACACTGGTTAAAAGATAAAAGAAATATACAACGATAAACCCTACATGCCTACATATTCCAACAAATAAACACCGGAATTGAGAAATAAAGCAGACAAAAATCATAAAATTTTAGTTATTCTTACTTAACTGAAACTCGACGCGATCAAACTCTTCAAGAACTAACCGAAAGCATAGAAAAACGGTTTATATCCTTCGGGGTCTGCTACACCTACATATACTTTGGTTTCTTTCACTACATATACTTTGGTTTCCATCCCTTCAGGATTTCAAATTCTGAATATGGCCAAGTCGCAGACCCTCAGGGCCCACCCTAATGAGTGTGCTGTGTGCAACTGCATTCTCAAAATAGTTCATATGTTTCTCATGGGACTCGATGAGAATGCATATGGAACCACATGAACTCATAGAATACCATAAACTCATCAAAAAAAAATGAAGATTGTCAAGGCCTTATATGACTTATAGAATACCATAAACTAACAAAAAGAAAAAAAACATTATATTTGGTAATCGCAAGCTTCAGAACCTATATCGAGATAACTTCCTCAGTAAATCAACACTTATACGTCACCTTATCATTTCAAATATAAAACCCAAAACAAAGTAAGAAAAACACAACAATAATTTACTACATACACATTTAACAAAAAATCACCATCTCAAAAAAACTCCAACTAAATCTGCTGGTTCCATATACAAACCTCCAAATTCAACTCCCCCGACGAATCCAAATACGCAAACGGAACCAAAAGAAAATCCACAGGCGGAATCCCATCGACCCGACCCGGTAAATTCTGCGTGTATGATTTCAATCTCAAAGAACTCCCACCTTTTTCCGACACCAAATAGTATAAAAACCGGTCATTCGAATCAATATGTCCAATAGAAGTAACCGTAACAGTATGGCCGACATTTTCCGTCCCTTTATTGAGTAGAAAAAGAAGCCCGTCTTCTTCTGATTGTAGTACAAGGAACGTTTCATGCATCGCTAACGAGACCGGTAACGGGCAATTGTAGCGGAACCGGCGTCCCGAATCCCAGTGTTTTGTGCTGAAGTGTTCGGAAAGGGTTTCGAAGTGGCCGTTGAAATTGCAATTTGGAACGGGGCATTGACTTTGACTGTATGTGAGTGCGTCGTAATCGATTGGGTTGTTGTATACGAAACCTTCGATTTTTGATGGAAGTGAAGTTTGGTCCTTGAAACTGATTGCCATGTTTACCTAATCATATATGAAAATAAAACGGTGAGTTTTTTTTCATTTGATTTAAAATTTTAAAATGAAAATAAAATTACCAGGTTTTCATCCGGTGGGGCCAGAACGGTACGGTTTGCTCTCCCTTGAATCGCGTCCACATGGACTCCAAGACCCCTCTCCTTGCAAATCACCTGTGTAGGGTTTTTGCATTTTATGACTCCTAACATGAAATTAATTATATTCTTAAAAATATAAAATCATACCTCTCCATATCCATAACCACCAAGCTCTTTCTCTTGTTTTTCTCTCTCAGAAATATTTTCTTCTGTCCATGAAGATAAACACGGAACAACAACCGGCATAAGTTCACCCGGGACTCCAATCGCAACACTCTCGTAATAAAACAGCTGTCAAAACCCATTTATCAACAACCCAAAATAAAAAAAATAATAAATAATAAATAATAAACTTGTTTACCTGAAGAAACAAAAGACACCCACCAACTGCGCGTTGTTTCCCTTGGCGAAAACGTGCCACCTCTCTAACTAACTTATCAAGCAAGAATTTTGCCCAATTGTATTCATGAATAGAATCCATATCAGTTAAAAAATGAAGAAAAGAAGGGCTAACATCTAGTCTTGCAGTAGGACACAATAAAGTGCCCAAAACGTATAAAAGAAACGATCTTTTGAAGTCCTCTCCTGCATCTTCTTCCGCTAACTTTTCCTCCAAGAAACGGACGGAAATACCCTTGTTTGAAGCATTGTACCTTACGCGCAATTCTGCTACCAAATCATCGGGACCCGAACTGACCACGTCTTTCCCGCTTGCTGACAATCCCATTACGAGTTCCACATCACGCGGGGACAACGGGATTCTTTTACCACAAATCTCTAAGCTTCTTCTAATGGTGTTGAATCTTTCTAATAACCAAAGACATAAACTTCGCCTTAAAGTTCTACATTTTAGATCAAGAAGACTACCGAATCCCATGCCTTTTACAGCTTCTTTTTGTTCCGGTGTGAATTGTTTTATCACATTCACTAACCGACCAGGCGAACACCTTGTCACTAAATTGGCCTGTCAGATAAGTAGCTGATAAGCTAGCTGATAAAGTAATAGTGTTTGGTAAAAACTAGCTGATAAGATAGATGGCAAATGTCAAATGACATAAAAGGAAAGTTACATGAATAAGCTATCTCAAATAGCTTTTTGAAAAGCTAGATTATAAGCTACTTTAGTACATTGCAATAAGCTAGCTTATGTGAGCCAAACATAGTAAAAGAGTTTGGTAACAAAAATTATTATGAAAAAAAGAATATGTGACCTGTTTTCTTGGTTTAGGTTCACGGGCAGGAGCGGTACTTAAGTAATCATCCCATACTTCTCGGGCACGTTTAGTGTAAACTTCTTTCTCTTCAAGGCTCATTAGTTTCCAAGCATGTGAGGCTGCTTTTGTTGCCTAAAAGATGATAAATTTATGATATGAGATCATGATAACATTCTTTTTTTGTGTACATGATTGAATTAAGATTCAAGAATAGAATGCTTACAACTTTCAGACCGGAGGATTCGGGGTGGGAAGCACTGTACTCTTTTATGAACTCGCGACTGGAATGGTGTATACAATTGGGTATTTAATAAAAGATGATGTAAGAGAAAGGTTATCAAGTGTGTGATAGTTTCTGCATACCTAAAATGGACCCAAGAGCAAGCGGGGCGGGGTGCACCAACCTTTTTAGTCTTCTTCTTCCTCTTTCTGCTAGTACTCCCTTCAAGCTCATGATTTGTTTCTTTTCTCCTGTTCGCCATTGAGTCTTCATCACTGAGCACCTGATCATAGAGAAAAAGAGGTTTTGATACAGCAAAAAGGTTTAAATCAGGAAAATACGCCAAGCAATATATTTAAGCCTCCCGAATACCTAGGTTGTACTATATACTATACGTATGCATTCGCTATCAACCACTATAAACTCCAATTAAAGACACGCCAAATTTGACTCCGAACGAAAACCAATTTCACACTTAAATTCGATAATTAGAAGCATAAACTGTGCCATCGGCGTAACTCGATCGATTAGTTCGCATTAACTAAAACAGGAAAAGAATTAATGTGAATTGCAGGTTATAGAAAGAGGTGGAATGGGATTTTATACCAGTGGGGAGATGTCAGCTCTGTCGAAATCAGGAGAGCCGTCAGCAGCCATGTATATACACGAGTATAAGTTAGTTAGGGTTGTGAAAAGGGGAAACTTCAAATCATTCTTATTGTTCTAGGGTTGGCTATACAGAGCGAGTGGCTTAGATGATTTTTGGTGATTTTGCCGATGATCAGGATAATGGTAAGAGGGAAGAAGGAGCATGTGGCGTCCGACGACAACGGAGTTTGAGGAGTTTCTGCTTCCGATTGGGTTCATTTGCAACGGCCCAGCGTCTTTGCCCTGGTATACGTGAAACTTTTCTCTTTGCGATTTTGCCATTTTCTACCCTCTTTTGTCTTGTATTTTACTTTAGTTTCCTATTTTCTAAATTACTTCTAAAATTAGTCATCATATGAGGATATGATGTCATCTAAAACGATATTGATTTGATGGGATTATGTTGGTTGAACGATGATAACGGTCAAGTTCTAGTGAAGAAATGCAACGATCAACTGTCAAATTCTAGTGAAAAATTAGGATAGTAAGAGGAAATTGGGTAGTTTATTTCATTATTTATTTAATGGAAGATCTTTTATCGGGAGGGATAGGAATGTAGAAGGCTTGGTAGGGAGTCGTTAGACAAACGAAGAGGGCCCTCGCCTAAGGATTAGTAGTAAGGATGTGAAGAGGACTTTGTGGAAGATGGAGAGGAATAAAGTCGTTGGCCTAGATCAAATTTCTATTAATGTATGGTTGTGTCTTGGGGACGTTAGAGCTTGGTGGCTGACTAAACTATTTAACATTATCTTAGAGACGGCCAAGATGCTTGGGGAGTAGAGATCTAGTATTGTGATTCCAATGTATAAAAACAAAGGGGGGTGCCCAAAGTTATGATAACTATAAAGGTATTAAGTTACTTAGTCATATCATGAAACTATGGGAGAGAGTATTGGAGGCTATATTTTGGTACATTATGACTGTTTCACAAAAACAATTTGGTTTCATACACGGGAGGTCGACTATTAAGGAGATTATTTCCTTATGCGTCTTATGGGCTTTCTCGTGATATATGGCATGGTTATTCGTGATATGTAATATCAGTCTACAAGAGTACAATATCTGGTCAAAGACATGGAGTTGTTTTCGATTGAAATTGGCCTTTATCGAGATTCGACCTGCAACCTATATATCTTCACCTTGATCTTAGACAAGGTGTCTCATGAAATCTAAGAAGTACCTTGGTGTATCCTTTTTGACAATCATAATATGTTGGTGGTCAAGTCCAAGACAGAGTTGATGCCCAGTTAGACACTTGGAGGTCGGAGAAGATAGGGGCTTAAGGTAAGCATTATTAAAATAGGGTACCTTTGATGCAATTTTAATGGGGCGAGGAATGATGGAGTAACTTTAAGGGATCAAGTTCTTCTGTTAAAGGATATTTTTTCAGGTATTTTAGATCGTTGATCCATACGGAAGTGGGTATAGAGGTATATGCCACCCATCGTATTAAGGCGGGTGGGTTAACTTGCAACCAAAATTTCTAGATAGGATATTCAACAAGGATATCGAAAATTTGTTAGATGTGGAACAAATCAACTACAATGTAAGGTAAGGACGATTTAGGTGGTATGGACATGTCCAATATCAGTGACATTAAGGAGGGTTGAGTAAATGACAATTTATGGTAAGGGGAGGTGAGGAAGTCCTAGAATAATCTGGGAGGATGGTATAATGCTAGAAATAGAGGAGTTGGATCTTTTCGAGGACATGACCTTAGATAAGAAGGTGTGGAGGCTTAGCATCATGGTGGTTGTGCAGCTTAGTACCCTATAGATCTTATATGATTGTGTTGTTTGTAGCTTCCTTTTGTTATCCGCTTTAATCCCTGTATGTTCCTTTACCAATCTATATTGTGGATTCTTAGGTTTAACTTGTATTCATATTTATTCATTATGTTTCATTCTAAACATTGACTGACTCCCCTTTCTTTACCTCTTTTACAGGTCTTAGAATTCATTTCTTATATTATGATATACACATGTTTTTGTGTTACTGGCTTACTGCTAACATGGACTTAATATCTCATTCCTTGACTTGTTAACAGTGTTTTCATTTTGTAGATGATAGACGTCTTTTAAGTGAAGCAATCGCTCTAACTATGATGAATGCATGACTGTTGACATCTAACTACCCATATACATTCCAATGGGATTATCGGGGTCTTTTGTTTTTATTGTTATTGTTGTTTGTTGTTCGAAATATATAAGTTGTTTGGTCCAAAGGAAGATAACGTTTTGTATGAATATTAAGCTATTTGAGTTTATGAAGTCAAATACTATGATATTTGAAAAAAATCATTCTTAAATTTATATATTTTTCAAGAGTTATTCATTGAAATGACCATATTTGGTGATTGAATATACCAACATGACCACTTTTTCATCTCCTATCATAAAATAATCACTTGAATTGCAAAATAAGACCTACAAATTCATTAGGTTGATTTTTCTAACAAAAAACTTTGCTAGTTTTAGCCACGAATTTGAGAGTATGTGCAAGCTCGTGAATTTTTTTTAAGATACTCTTTTATTTATGAGTATACTTTTACATTGTGTCATACAAAATCACATTGTTCTTGGGTTTTATATAAAGTGTGACAATGTAAAAAAGATGATGATAGTCATAAAAGGCAACATATCTCTTGTTTATTTATTAATTAATTTTATTAAATAAAATATATAAATATAATTTATTTCTTATTTCCAACTAAATAACCAATAAGTTAAATTGAGATTAAAAGGGGAAGCTTCTTATGCATGTGTTAAGTTAAACTAAAAATTAAAAGGTGAAGCTTATATGTGTGTTCTTATGTTTGATATTTGAAAAATAGCAAATAAAAGAAACACATGCATTATGTGTGTGTGCGCGCGCGTGCATCTAAATAAAACGAAATAGAGGGAAGTCTATTAAGAGGTAGAGATTTTGAGGCATATAACAGAAGAAGATGGAGAAAGAGTTGTGAGGCGGGGTCGTGAAATGAAAGAATGATTTGGTGGGTCAATGGTAGACGAGGATTGAATCAATTTGGTGAGAGGTTGTAGATTGAAAGGAGAGAGGCGATAGGGTCAAAAGGAACGTAACTAAGAATATAATATGAAATTAGTTGTACAAGCCCATGTCCACTCGCAATTCATGAGTCTATTTAACGAGCATAGTGATTATTTTTTGATAAATGACAAACCAATGGTTATTTTTGTTAAAATATGGGCTCCAAAAGTTGTCATTTTAGTAAATAACTCTTTTTTTAAAGGTTATTTATATAAAAGACCCAACATTTCCATTTTTTTGGTTTACACCTAACTTTCATTTTTTCAAGAAAAAAACCTCAATAGTGAGGTATCTTTTCCGTTTGGTGAATCTGGTTGGTTTCCAAGTTATTGGCTTTTTTCATAAAAGACCCATATTTCATTAAATACCTAACATTTTGTTTTTTTTTAACTAGTTCCTACTATATGATGAATATTTGTCCGGACTCTTTATGGGGTTCTTTATGTAACACCCGTGTTCCGGATAATATTTCAGATCAAAAATAAAAAAAATAAAAAAACATTGGTTACAATTTCATATAAAAATCAGCATTTTATGCCGATCTTAGAAAAATCATAATTAATTCTACAAAAATCGGATTGATCTCAAACCAGTGCATAAAGTTTGCAAATTGAGTCTAGTTTAATCTATAAAATTTACAGGTCGCGACGCGACGGGTGTGGCGGTCGTGACGCGACGGAGTGTCGGCAGCTCCGTAATTTGCGCAATCAGTTAATCATTGATCGTGTGTCATCGCGACGCGACCGTAAGCTTGTCGCGACGCGACAGAGGTCCAGGAGGCCTATAAATAGGTGTTCTAAGCCTCATTTTAACTCACAACACACACCAAACACATATACGATATAGAGGAGTGTTCTGGTAAGGAAAATACGGTGAGGGAGAATGATGGAAGGTGAGAAACGAGCGATAGCTAGCAGCGAGGTGCTCGGGAACTGTCAGCGGTTCAGAAACGGGAAATGCGACAGGACTCCGAGAAAACGCCAACCTCAGGTGAGTAATCGCTACCGTATCTCCTTAATAGTTTATATGTGTTAAACTATAAAATACGAGGAGTGTAATAAATTTATTTCCAATAATTCATAATTCCAAAGGTAATGCTGATTGATTTACTTACGAGGACGGTGTCTAGGCCGATTACTTGGGATCTGGTTGTTGGATTTTCCGAAAGGCTAAAATGCTGAAAGGATCCTGCCACCCCAACTAATCTTCTACCTGGCCGTTCTTTATTTGATAATTCATGGAATGTCGTATTGGAATTACTAAAGGAAATATAAAGCTGTAAAGTAATAATACTTGTGTGGGAAGCAGGTGTGTTGTCGTGAGGGTAAATCCAAGTTATAAACATAAAAGTACCATAAGATGATACTGAGAAGAGTGAATAAATAATGGAATATAATGCATGTCAGGGGACTGCAATATTTACCATATACTATCAAAACGTGAGGTAATCATAGATGTACTATGACCATACTTGTATGAGGAAGCCGTTAAGTGAGGGGGTATACCGTGAGATGGTATAAGAATTCGTGAAAACTAATACCAAATAATAAATAAAAAGAGATGACAGTAGCTAAAGGTGTGAGTCGTGACGATGTAAGATAAGACTGTGTGGGACATTCTAATAGTGAGTATCAGTGTGTGATACTGTATAGTGAGTGACGTCGGGTAATACGGTAGTTTCACAGTGTGAATTACGAGTTGGATAGGACTGTGAAGCTGACAGGAACGGTGATCCTGTAACGTGTGTGACCATATAGGTCATAATGTGATTAGATTACTCACTAAGCTTTATAGCTTACCCTGTTGTTTTAAGTAGTTTTGCAGGATAGGTAACGCTTGGCTTGGATCATGGGACGATCCCTGGTGATATTATCTTGTAAATTCCAGGCTGAAAAACCGGGCGTTACAAGTTGGTATCAGAGCCAAGATTTGAGTGAACTAGGATAAGATCCCTAGACTCAAATTAGTAGGCACATGAGAATTGCGTGATAAGATATAAAAATCACAAACATATTGTGATAAAGTCGAACGTAGATAAAGCAGTTTATTCTAACATGATAATAAGAATGTTAGTAAACTCTTTCAGAGAGAAAAATAATCAGAGAAAGTGAGTGAGTTTGTGTGGTATTTCCCAAATACGGGAAAGGTGTTAAAAGTAAATCCAGATGCAAATTTTGTCAAAATAAGAAAGTTTTGAAAGTTGCCTTGAAAGAAAGTTTTTCTTTTTGAAAATGTGAAAGTATGGTATAGTTGAGAAATACGAAAGATTTTGACAAGCTGATCTGAAACTGAGTCCAAAATAATTTGGAAGATGTTTTGAAAAAGTATAAGGTGAAATAAATGCTGAAAGCACGAGTTAGTGGGTGGCCTATTGAAAATAAATTTTTGGCGACAGCCATAGCAAAGAAAAGGTGATAAATATATGTGATGATTGGATGTAAAATGGTAAGAACTATAATAAATGAGTTCATACAATGAGACAAGTGTTGGGATATGGTGTGTGGTAATACTAGACATGTCTAGGTCTAGCATGGGGATAATATGAGGTTGAGGAATTGAGAGATAAAGAGTGGCTCGACGTACTGAGCAACATAGAGATGTTCGCAAGATGCACTGAGCAGATACCCATGATCTGACGTACAAGATATGCGCGGCTCCGAGTGCTGAGCGGTGGAGTTTGAGTTATTGAGCAGATACGCATGACTCGACGTACTGAGTATGCGCGGCTCTAAATGCTGAGTGGTTGAGCAGATTCGCATGACTCGACGTACAGAGTATGCGCGGCTCTGAGTGCTGAGTAGGGGAGTTTAGTGAGCAGATACGTATGACTCGACGTACTGAGTATACGCGGCTCAGAATATTAAGCAGAAGAGTATAATTTGAGATATTGGGTAGAGTAAATTTTGTGGAAAATTCACCGAAGACATAAGAGAAGTGAAACTGCTAGATGTCCTGAGTAAACATAAGACTAGGATGGATTGATTTATTCCTTCCATTCTAGAAGAATTAAGGGTACTATTTTGCTTAGTTAAGGTTTAAGTACCAGGAACCATCCAATCATCACTAAACAAATAAAGGAGATGTTATCTTTATAACCAAAGAATGTAATGGGGTATTTTTCCCAAACATAGTTGATTTTTTTTTCTACTGATGTAAAGGTTATTTGTATGACCAGAGTTTTACAAGTAGAGAGATATTTCAAAGAAAAAGTTATTTTGACAAAAGCTGAAAGAGTTATTTTTATGATTAAATTGTGAAAGGAATAATACTTTAAAATAGTCATTTTTACGACTAAAGAAATTATTGTTATGACTAATGGAAGTCAAAAAAGTAAATTTTTTTTTTAAATAAAAAGCATCTGGTTAAAAGAAAAGTGTGAGTAGTTACGCAGAGAAGTAATTAAGTATATACAAATTTAGTGTGTGTTAAGATATTGTGTGACCAATAGTGTCAAAAGAAAAAGGGAGTTGATAAATCAGGAAACCTAAGTAGTAATTGTGTAATTGTTGAGCTGATGAGGGGGTGGTAAGGTCGGTTACAGAGTTTTGCAGTTAGGTGTTAGCTGTTAAGCCTTTATGGCCTATTGTTGGTTGTTGGAGCCCTTATGGCTTGGTTTTTTCTTGTAGGGCCACATTACCCGTTCTTGTGATTGGGACCATCTTTCCGTAGGGGTCACATACTCGGTAATTGTGGTTGAGACTACCTTTTCTATAGAGTTAGTGACTATTGTTAGTGGTTCGGGTCACATATATATATTGTGACTGTTGTATGAGCAGTAATTGTGGTGGGACCACATACAAGTGTTGAGATGACCTAATCGGTCGGCAGTTTTAGGGTGTACGTTGAGTCTTTGGGACTCGATATCGTAGAGGTGGTTAATGTGTCAGTATTGTGGTGATACCCCTCTGGGTTTACTAGTACAGCCGCATCGCGTTGGAATAAGGGATGGTTGAGTGGAAGAGAGAATAAGGGTATGTCGATGCTAGGAGATTTCGGGGACGAAATCTTTTAAGGGGGAGAGATTTGTAACACCCGTGTTCCGGATAATGTTTCAGATCAAAAATAAAAAAAAAATAAAAAAACATTGGTTACAATTTCATATAAAAATCAGCATTTTATGCCGATCTTAGAAAAATCATAATTAATTCTACAAAAATCGGATTGATCTCAAACCAGTGCACAAAGTTTGCAAATTGAGTCTAGTTTAATCTATAAAATTTACAGGTCGCGACGCGACGGGTGTGGAGGTCGCGACGCGACGGAGTGTCGGCAGCTTCGTAATTTGCGCAATCAGTTAATCATTGATCGTGTGTCATCGCGACGCGACCGTAAATTTTATATGTGTTAAACTATAAAATACGAGGAGTGTAATCGCTACCGTATCTCCTTAATAGTTTATATGTGTTAAACTATAAAATACGAGGAGTGTAATAAATTTATTTCCAATAATTCATAATTCCAAAGGTAATGCTGATTGATTTACTTACGAGGACGGTGTCTAGGCCGATTACTTGGGATCTGGTTGTTGGATTTTCCGAAAGGCTAAAATGCTGAAAGGATCCTGCCACCCCAACTAATCTTCTACCTGGCCGTTCTTTATTTGATAATTCATGGAATGTCGTATTGGAATTACTAAAGGAAATATAAAGATGTAAAGTAATAATACTTGTGTGGGAAGCAGGTGTGTTGTCGTGAGGGTAAATCCAAGTTATAAACCTAAAAGTACCATAAGATGATACTGAGAAGAGTGAATAAATAATGGAATATAATGCATGTCAGGGGACTGCAATATTTACCATATACTATCAAAACGTGAGGTAATCATAGATGTACTATGACCATACTTGTATGAGGAAGCCGTTAAGTGAGGGGGTATACCGTGAGATGGTATAAGAATTCGTAAAAACTAATACCAAATAATAAATAAAAAGAGATGACAGTAGCTAAAGGTGTGAGTCGTGACGATGTAAGATAAGACTGTGTGAGACATTCTAATAGTGAGTATCAGTGGGTGATACTGTATAGTGAGTGACGTCGGGTAATACGGTAGTTTCACAGTGTGAATTACGAGTCGGATAGGACTGTGAAGCTGACAGGAACGGTGATCCTGTAACGTGTGTGACCATATAGGTCATACTGTGATTAGATTACCCACTAAGCTTTATAGCTTACCCTGTTGTTTTATGTGGTTTTGCAGGATAGGTAACGCTTGGCTTGGATCATGGGACGATCCCTGGTGATATTATCTTGTAAATTCCAGGCTGAAAAACCGGGCGTTACACTTTACTCGTGTTGCATATTCCTACGCTTCATTTATCTATCATGCCCCTTCCATGTCCATGGGTCTGTTTGTATAGTTTGGAGACTTTACATGTTTTTGAGGTTTATCGAGGGTGTTGGCAATTATAGATAAGTTTCCACCGGTGATGTAGTACACGAGGGTAAAACAGGCCTATAGACATGTAAGCATACAAAAGATGTGGAAGGCATGTGGTACACGAGTGATGAAGTAGTCCCAATGAAATAATAGGATTTGTTTTTTGTATATGGATATGTGGGATGGCGCATGCTTAGATATAATCCTATGAGTTTATTGCATGTTGGGTCTATTTCATCCTTCATGCCTCTTGCATGCACTGGCTTATTTTATCCATCATATGTTTGTATGTTCGTGGGTGTTTTTTATCCCTCATGTACCACACCGATAACGAAAACTTGTGTAGAATCGTAAATACCCTCGATAAATCTCAAAAACCTTGTAAAGTGTTCAGACCACACAAATAAGCACATGGACATGCAAGGGACATTGTGTTGGGATTAGCAACAAGCGAGATCGTACTCTCAATCTCTCAAGAACAAGATATGGCCAACCAACCCTCGACGGTAAGCACTCAGCACACAATAACTTGCAGCAAGAAATACAAGAAGAACAAGTAAAAGAACAACACAAAGAATTAAGTGGTTCACTCGATCACACGATCAAGCTACATCCGTTGTCGAACTAGAGAGTTTTATATTGATTGAATGCTATACAAGGATTTCAAGCATAACTGCACTCTACAATATTCACACGCACTCGTTGGTTGAATCTGGAGCAGGGAGATGAGTATAAGAAGGAGGGCGTGCAGAAATCGAGAAGATATGAGAGATCTTCTAGACCTGACATTCTGCATATAGACCATGTGACGGTACAAGGGAACATCTTGTGGCAGACAAACAGTGTGCGATCAGCGTATAAAGCAGACCAACATTTTGACACCGGATGTCCTTTCTGCCAGAGGGATACTTCACGCTGAAGTAACAAATCCCTTCGGTTCGGATGAGGCCTCCTAGCTTCGGATGTAGGTCACTTCGCTCCGAAATAGACTCCACCTTCTCAACACATTGGGGTGTGAAACATTTGCAAAATGCATAAGTGAGGAACCTCAAAAAAACATATTGTAAAATGTCTAAAGCATTCAAAGTCATCTCACTTGCGAACACTATGCATAGATGTAACATGTAAACGAGTAACTTAACATCTTTAACATAATTAACTTAACATCTTTAACCTCATAAAATAGCACCAATAGCAACTATGTTTAATTCAATAAAATGCCAAAATATTTGGTCTTTTGTGAAAAAAAATGGTGGATCCTTTGTGAAAAAAAAAGTCAATCAGGGAGTTAACCTAGAAACCTGCTAAATTTGTCAAACTGAAAATGTACCCACTCTTGAGGGTTTTCTTGAAGTATAGGTTTAAACCGAAAAAATAGAAAAATATTGGGTCTTTTATGTAATTAACAAATTGTAATTATATAATATAGCAACAAAAATAATTAAAAAACATATTATTTTGTTTTATTTTCATAATAATTACCTTATATAATTCATCAATGACGATTGACATGTTAATACCTTTTTCATTAAATTCTTTATCTCTTCAAAACCATGAGTTTTGTTGGCTAACTTAACTGAATTTGAAAGAAATTATATGAGTCATATTTTTTTTTTTTGTCATATATAATTCATCAGTTTTCGTTGTTTATTATACAGATAGTTGGGCGATTACTACTTCTTCAAAAACACTTGTATAAAAGATGCAATTTGATTCAAAATTCCATACTCGCTAAACTTTATCTTCCTTGTCATTGACTACAAATTCGTCGCATTTTGAGACACTCGCTAATTTAACTAGCCAGTCAAGACAAACATTTTTCAATATTTCAATTCTCAAACTGTGCCACAAGAGAAATTACATAACTAAATTTGAAAGAAATTATATAAATTACGCACACATACATATAAAAATCTTTTCATTTTCAAGTTGTGACAAAGTTCGAAGAAAATATTTGTCCGGTATTAAAATAGACTTGAGTCCTACAAACTTGCTAAAAGACAACATCACAACATCAAAAATATTTTTAAATTGTATTCATCAAAACTTCCTTTTAACTCCATTCCACTCAAATATGTTTCCAATAAAAAAATGGATGAATAAATTCTAAGTTACATGGTAACCAAGAGAGAGAATAACAATAAATTCCTTCAAGCAACCGGAAAAGCCTTCTTTATGCATACTTCTATAATGAACCGCGAGTACTCAGATGGAATGGTTAGATAGTTCTTCTTCGGAGTATGTTGATCCCACTTTACACGCACCTCTGGTACACTCTGTATCGAGAAACATGTCTCCAAGCATCTCACAGTAAGTTGGTACACAAAAGCACTCCTAAATAAGTTTGGTCCTAAGCAATCGACATTGAAAACTCTTCCATGTTCATGAATCTCATGGTTGAGGATGAAGATGACCCCTTCATTCCGTTCTTGAAGAATCATGTGTTTTTCGCCTCTTTTGACACCAAGAGGGAAGGTGGTGTCGAAGGTGAAAGAAGTTGCAGATGATGAATGATGGGTGCTGAAATGGCGGTATAGGTTCTCGGAAGAATTGGCAAAGGCGCAGGATGAAAGAGGACAGAAACATAATGTATGAATACATACTTGTTCGTGTTTAGCTTTCATGTGGTAGATCAATGGCTCTCTGCATCCATAAGCCTTGTTTTCGCAGTCTACTGTGATTGATTCGATTAGCTTCTCCATAGCCCGGCAACGATTGAAGCCAATCGGCAAGCAGCATGAAGGACACTTGTGGTTCGATTTTGTGCAACAAGGGGAGCATGCTATGTGCCCATTCTCACACTACAATGGCAAAAACATTGTGAGTACAAGAGCATAGTAGTATTCAGAGTTTCAGACATTCGAATTCAAAGAGGGAAATTACCTGGAAGATTGGGGAGCACAATGGTTCGAGGCAGATCGGGCAATCGAGCACGTCTGGATCGGTGAGCACCACCGGAATTGTTTCGCTTGGAATGTTCACCGCACTAGAACTCCATAATGCGTCACCAGAATTTGATTGTCCTGCCGGAGTAGACGCCGTCGTATGGTGATTCTGATGTTGCCCCTCCGCTACATTGTCTGCCCCTTCATCATCCACGATCCAGAAACCCTCCTCCTCTTCTTCTTCCTCGTCTTCCATCATAGTCCCTGCTGAGCCCAAATCGGAATCGGATTCAACTTCATCCAGCGGAATCATATCCTCCTCTTCCTCCACCATACACGACGGACAGACTCGTCGTGGCGCTCGTGGTGGCTCGACCGTCTGCGACTGCGGTGCAGATTCGGCGAACCGTGGCAAAGTTCTTTCGAGCCTGCTGAAGATTGGAATCTCCGCCTCGTCTGGGCCACCAGGAGACGCCATTGAAGCCAAAGCTTGAAGCCTCCTGACGAGGTTTTGACTTCTGTCCGCCATTGATTTGAGATTCTTGATTTTTGAAATATGAAATTCGGAGTTTCAGACACAGTAGCAGCTGTTAGTAGGGGCAGTTTTTTACTTTTAACCCTAAGATTAAAAATATTTATTTATAGGCGATTTTTTTAGGGTTTTGGTTAAATCACTATATTATGATATGGATTTTGTTACCATAAATATTAGAAAATCCAATATTGAGGCCCAAATTATAAATTATAAAATCTTATTGAACGGAACTCATGAGAACTGAACCAAAAAAGTACATATAAGACAGGAAAAATAACACAAAAAACGTATTAAAATCATTAATTCATTATTACTTTTACTCCATTAAAACCATCCCTATTTATTTTTGGCCCAAATTGGCCCCACCATCCGGTTAACAAGTAAATGGAGAGTTTATTTCTAGCCTATATTTTCTTGTCTCCATTTTTTCAAATGGACGGTGAGTGTTTTTTGTTTGTTATCAGTGAATTTATCTTCTGATATACCTTATAATTTCTTGCCTTCGTCTTTTTCAAATCAACAATGAGTTTTTTTTTTTTTTTTTTTTTTTTTTTTTTTTTTTGTTATCAATGAATTCATTTTCTGGCAGTGGAGGCTACTCTGAGGAATCGACTTAAACTATTAACTTTATCATTGTGGTTGTAATGTTGATGCAAGACATTTCACCTCATCGACGAAGAAAACTCGGAAAGAAGGTTTTATCGATGCCCTAATTTTCAAGACTCAATCAAAGATTGCAGCCTTTTCCTTTGGTGTGATCCTTCTCTCCCAAATGCTTACCATAATGATTTGTTTATGCGTCCATGGAGGGTCAAAATGCACATGGCATTGTTAATCTCGGAATAGGATCAGATGGGTTTAAGAAGATGAATGAAGAGGTTTAGAAGACACATGGTACTGTTTTTCTAAAGAAAAAAAATAGTCAGATGGTCTTAGGAGTGTCCAAAGGATCCGTGGGACCCTGTCCCTGCGAAACCTTGTTTTCGTACGAGATGTACTTTTACAATGTTTTCGAGGTTCGAGGTGGGTTTTACCCGTGTTTAGCTTTCGGGGGGTGGTGCGGGTGCATGGAGTCCGGTCCCGAATACCCTGTGTGACCCCAAAATAATTATCTTATATTTAATTATTTTTATTTATAAAAAAGTATTGAAGTTAGAGTAGACCCTCTCTATTCATTACCTAATATATATCATCCATATGTCAGAGTCAACCCTTTTGTTTAAATATCAAATAAAGCTTTTTTATCCAAAATGATTTGTAATTACTAAATTAAACATCTTCAAAATAAAATTTATCTTATTTATAGTATTTGAATAATGAAATACCCATTTTCCAAAAATAAATTATATATACTTTACGGACGGGTATTCATACAAACTTTTCAAAAGTTTTATACTTTATTTGAAATTTTTAATATTTCTAAAATTAAGTCATATTCTACTCGAGTTTTAAATACCTATTTAAGTACTCATTTGTTGTGATTATTTCCTAATAAGGATCTCATTTTTATACTTTCAAATGTTGAATTCACAATATTTAGTTTTCAAATCTACTTCACTCATGGTCTTACAAAGTTTTCTTAAATTAATAGTTTAGTCCTCGTATCATGCGTTTTCTATTATACTTATATTTAATCATTTTAGACCTATTGGTAGCCTTAAACTCCTATTATTAACTTATTTTATTTATTTCCATTTTTTCTATTTATTTGAATTGAATTGAATTTTATTTCCCAAAGCATACAGATAACGATTGGTAGGTCTAAGAATTTCAAACTTCAATTATTTAAATGTTTTTTCATCACTTAGTAATGTCATGTACTAACAATAAACCTTTCTATCTAAAGGCATGCAAAATTGAAATATTGGGATTAAGGATTAAATCCTAAGGCCATGTTATCCATGTGTTCTGATTCATCATCCCTATAATTTCTACATGTTAATCCTAAAATAATTATAAAACATTTAGAATTGTGACACATCTAATTTCTATTCCTACATACTTAACCAAAATGAGCATTAACGTTTAATTATAAGTACTAAATTAAGCACTTAGTTCACTTCAACCAATGTTTTGATACCAATCGTAACACCCCTCATTTTAGTTCAATTTTAGATAATTTATTTTGGTTGAAAATGATTTTCCAAGTTAAAAAGATGTTGCAGAAATAAGGTCCTAAATAATAGTTTGTCAAAAAAAAAAAAAAAGTTTTATATTTCATGTTTGGGGTGTACAATAGAATATCATCACAAAAGTTCAAAGGAACCACACACAGAAGCAACCTTTGAAAAGTCCCATAGAATGCTCCTAACCATCTAACTATTCATCTATAGATACATGTCAAGATAATAATGTTAGACTCGAGGAGTCTAACGAGTCAACCCAAAATTTGGCTTTAAAAGTGGAATGAATAACAATAATCTAACTGCAAAGTCAAATTCCCAAAAATATTTCCAAAACTATATATAAATGTTAATGGGGATAAAAAGCCTTTATAATAACTATTTCACAAATAAACCAAAGATATGTAATGCAATGGACATGCTTCTAAAACCCAATCTCAAGTCCTCTACTCTCCAAAGAGTCACTTTCTTTTGAAGGTCCTAATAATTTGGCTAATGCCGAATAATAACATCACACCCAAAACTTGATGTCGTTGGCTTAAACAAGGTAGTCGCATCACACCCAAAACCCATTAGAAACCAACTCGACCACAAAGGTCTACATTTAGGAAATATACGACTATTACATGTGAATCAATGGAATAGGTTTGCAAAGTCCATCCCTAAGCATTAATGTATATACTACCACAAATGTCAATAAATTATCATTAATGTCAAGAATGGAAATTATTCCCAAAGAGTACACATGCATCATTGGTGGTTATCAAGACCAACAAAATAAATGAACCTAATTCTCTAACACAAAATAGCGTATATTCGTAAAGGGATCATTTCCACGGAGACTGGTGTAGTTTATATTTTCAATGCAGATACTTTGTAAAAGTTTGTTTTAAAACGAGTAAAATAAGGGGGGGATTTGTATATGTTTTAGAAATTTTAATAAGCAACACTTACAAACGAAGTATACAAATAAAAGATGTATGAAGTTTGAATAAATTCAATGATGGTGGAATTTTTAATATTGAGATTTCAAACACAATAACCTTTGGTTAGTTTATCATCATGGTCTAATGTGAAATAGTTCTAGATATTTTCCAACTTGGTTATAGTAATTCAAAAGCTTGAATCACCTTGATTTTTCTTAAAGTGTATGAAAATAAGAAAAGATCTTAATAAACCATCTTAATAAAAAAACCACAAATCAAGTAAGCACTTAATTCATGTAATCTCTATTAGCATTAACTTTCAAAAATCACCAAGGCTAACGAAATCCATAAGCATGAAATTCTACTTTAAAGGATACAATTTTACTACTCAAAATAGGTTCATAAACATCCACTTTAGTTGGTTGTCACTAGTTTGTTTTAAAAATCAATTAAGGAACTTATAAAACAAATTACATCAATCATTCAAACATTCATATTCATAAACATGACTAAGAATACAAGTAGGTTTTGATAAATTAAAACTAAATTGCATTCATGGAAGAACAAGTAGAACTAGTAAACCATTCAAAACAACCAAATGTTCTTGGATTTCTCACAATATCAAAATGAAACTAGCCAAACATGACTAGATTAGCAAACATAATAAAGAAAAAATTATACCAACATTCAGAAGATCAAAGTGATGAATCGAGTGTGTTAAATACTCCAAATAAAACTCAAAAGCTAATATAAAGTGATCGCTTTCTTTGCAAGTTTCAGTAGGCGATTTCTTTCATGCCTTTGGAACTTAATCTCCTCCTTGATTTGCTTCTCCCTCTGACATCACCTCATTTATTGATCCTTCGCCCTCGTTCTTATTTTCTTAGCAAGTTGCTAGAGCACTCTCCAGCGTCCCTCCCGCATATATCATATACAATGATCAAATCACAAATGCCTTTGAACGTGAACTTCTACATATTGTATGCACTGCTGACCGCACTGTATCGAACCAACTCTCCAAGAGTAAAGATAATAGTGATAACTCCCGAACTTCATCCTTGAACCCAATGTCAACAAATATCAACCTTAATATTATTGAGTTGAATTTGTTGATGTGATCTGTCATCGAACCTCCTTCCTTCATATTCATATTGATCAACTACCTGATCAGGAACACCTTGTTCGTTGCAAATGGTTTCTCATGCATGTTAGATAATGCCTTAATTAAGTTATGCATTGTCTTATCGTTGACAATGTTGTATACAATAATTTCCTCTAATAGCAATGACAAATGAACAACTCGAAGGGTTTGTCGAAATAATATATCTTATTCCTCCTGCTTCATGGTGTCAAGTCTCACACCGGTCAAGGGCATGTGTAGCTTATTTTCATACAAATAGTCTTTTATGTGCATTATCCAGAAGGCAAAATTGTGACATTCAAATATGTCGATCTTAATATTCCCTTCTTCAGCCAAAGCTTAGATACCAGTTTGTTAGGATTAAGCACTAGGACCGATGCACCTTTTTACACAATTTGATCAAGACTGGTGAGATCGACAAGAGAAAAACCAACCAAACAAGAACACAATGATTTAAGTGGCTCATTTCGTTGGAATACGATAACATAATAACAACGCAGCAGAAATATAAATCTATAGATTGTATTCTACCACGGATCGCAAAATCATGCACACTTTTGTAACTATAAACTGAAGAGAAATCAATATATACCTTTTAGAATCTCAGATCTAATATTGTTTGGATGTCTGGAGCCCAAAGTATAACTTATCTAATGGAATCGCACCCAAGACAACGATCCAGCACCCGTTGATGAAGTATATACATTTGCTTGAAGTTTTAGCACATTATCTTCCGGGTATTTGAAGAAATCGGCCGTATACCGAGGGTGGGAGGGGTATGGACGAATTTAGGGTTATTGGAATGATTTACAACTCAAATCTAGGGTTGTATTTATAGTGTCTTTCATCATATCTCCTCCCTTGTGAATAATGAATATTTGAAATTTAAATTATTGATAATTTCATTTTAGATGTTTATCCATTTTAGTTTCTAATTAATATACCGTTACTTTGATATATTAATAAACTTAACCCCTCAAGTTTATTTTTCAATCTCTTTTGGCTAAATCGTCTATTGTGTGTAACCCGAAAGGACCCTACTATTTATAGTAATATTACCAACTACTATTTATAGTAATATTACCAACTTGTTATGACCATGAGCATATAACCAACAGTCTCTCACTTGCACTTGTCATAACAACTGTTTGGTCTAATATTCTCTAACATAGTAAGGTATATGTCATCCTAAAAAAATGCCATATTGATCTAATGAAACAATCTTTAGGCAAGTGATCAAATATTCTTTTGTTCTACAAGATATCCATATGAACGTCTGAAATGGAATTCTGTCAGTCTCAGACATTCAAGATTATGTTTCCCGATAGAGATTTGTGATGACAACAAACAAACTGCACTATTGATTCTATATGAATTCAGTTTGAGTACGGTCGTACATTTGCTGTCAGCACCAAATCATCGAGGGGCCCATGGATATCGCTTCTCCTGTTAGGGAAGAAGGAACAAATGAACTTCTACTATACGGATCTCGCCTACTCATCATGTCATACCTGGGCAGCATGGGGAGCATGTTATGGACGCTTCTCAGACTATAAAACGACTATATGCTCAGGCCTAGTTTGACATTTCCCACCCAAGACCTTGTGTATTCAGCCATCCATATTATGCTTTATATACATCGCATTTCTCTCACACAATGTTGTATATCTAATATCCAATGTTCATATTATGAACATTGTGGAGGTGATAGTCTTAGTTTCTCTCTTGTAGAAAATTGAAGTTTATTAATGAAAATCTCTCCGTTCTTACAATGGATGTAGCTTGACTCATTGTCAAGTGAACCATTTTATATCTTTGTGTTTATCAACTTATTCTTTGTATTTCTGTCTAGCATAGATAGTTGTAAAAATTGATCATCAGTACTTCTTTAGATATTTATTGGTTTCAATAATCGGCATGTAATCCAATACAAAAGTTCCAATTCTATTATTTTCTTTAGACATTTATTGGTCTCAATAGAAAACAAAATAGTCATTTATATCGGTTTGATACAAAAACTGAAATTAACCATCTACAAAAAGAGTATGATTTAGCCTAAAAGTTATTAATTACCCCAATAGTAGACAATTTGCATTTTAAACTAAAAAGAATAATATGACTATCATAAGTATTAAAATTGGAGTATAATCAACAAGTTCATTTACTAAACTAATTGAAAAATGTATAGATTTTTTTTTTCTAATTTATTTTGTGGAAATTTTCCATGAGAAAGAAATTTGGTTTGTTCCTAAAATTGGTTTGCCAGATTCTCCAAGAGCAGTACGTTTCCATCACTCTTCTCTCTGCAAATCCTCTCTTTCCCACCCTTAGGGTTTCTTTTTCTCTAAACCTTCAAAATTTGTCCCTCAATCCCTCATCTTCCGGGTATGGCCGGAATTCGGTTACCTCCGGAAGACATCGATATCTCACAGGCGCGAGCCCTGTCAACCGCCGATCTGATCTCCGACGACGACCGTTCTATTGCGGCCGACTCGTGGTCCATCAAGAGTGACTACGGGAGTACTCTGGATGATGATCAACGTCACGCCGATGCATCCGAAGCTCTCGCAGCGGCCAGATTTTGTGCTGCATCTGATTATAGGTTAGGTTGCTTTCCCGTTTTATAAAATCCGTATTATACGAAGTTAATCCGTTTTCTGTTGATTGCCATTAGCAATCCGTATTATACGAAGTTAGTTCTACTTTTGCGTTTTTAATCAGGCAAGTCGATTATATTCCTTGAGGTAAAATCCTAACTAGCATATAATAAGAATATGCACGCATGTAAATGAATTTGCTTCTGTTTATATTAGGAATTCGCTCAATATGACCAACTTAACCAAGGTTAAGTGTTTATTAAATCCGAGAAGATGTAAAATTAGTTGAAAGCTATTGTTATATCACTATCCTATTTCTGCTACTGAATCTACACGAGCTTTCTACCTAATATTCATAGATATACATTCAAAACCTGAATTATTCCCAACTTCGATGAATAGTTATCTGATTGCTGCGATCTCTGAACAGTGGAAACTTAGATTACAATGATGTATAAACATAATGTTAACTGGTCATGTAATCTGCTTAAACATATATGCTGCAAAAGGCTAATACACTTCTTCAATGGAATGTATTCAAAGCTCTGATAAGGACGAACCTGATGCTGAAACAATTACATCCATGCTCGGGTTCCAAAGTTACTGGGATGCAACATATGCAGACGAGTTGACAAATTTTCGTGAACATGGAGATGCTGGTGAAGTTTGGTATGTTTATCTAATTGACTACAACTTATACCTACTTTAAGAAGATACACTATTCTGCACAACTTCTTCAATTCTCTCTCTTTTCTAGGTTTGGTGCAGATGTCATGGAAATGGTTGCTTCCTGGACAAAAGGACTATGCATAGACATTTCACAAAAACATCTACAAAATCACAATAATGACAATGACTCTGAGTCTGTTAATCAAGAGGAGAAAGATTTAGCATCTTGGAGTGTTCTTGATGTTGGAACAGGCAATGGACTTCTTCTTCAAGAGCTTGCTAAACAGGGGTATAGTATAATATATATATATAATATAATATAAACATAAATATAATACATAAAACTTATTCCTCTTTTTAGTGTGATGATAAATCTTTCTTTACTACTTAGGTTCTCTGATCTCACTGGAACAGATTATAGTGAAGGAGCAATTAACCTTGCTAGAAATCTTGCTAATCGTGATGGATTCAATGGCATTAAATTATTGGTTGACGATGTTCTTGAAACAAAATTGGATAAAAAGTTTGAACTTGTTATGGACAAAGGAACTTTAGATGCTATTGGTTTGCATCCAGATGGACCCATCAAAAGGTATATATAATTAAATTTTCTATTCATATATAATACCGAATCTTGAAAATTATATCTTAATTTTGTTTAAAATTACAGGATTATGTATTGGGAATCTATGCCAAGACTTGTAGCTCCTGGTGGACTATTGGTAAGTTATGATATAAATTTAGTTATTTACATGTTTTTATGTTTTTGATATTGAGAAAATTTAATTCTGTTTAGGTGATTACATCGTGTAATAATACAAAAGAGGAATTGGTGCAAGAAGTGGAGAATTTTAATCAAAGAAAGATTGGGGAGGTGGAAGAAGAAGGAAAGGGGTTGTTTTGTTACTTGGATCATATTCGTTCATATCCAACTTTTATGTTTGGTGGATCGGTTGGGTCTCGTGTTGCAACTGTTGCATTTGTGTTGGGTAAATGGGTTTGATAATAAAATATATATGTTTTATTTTGAGATGGTGTTTGTTAGGGGAAGTGATATGATGAAAAAAAGTTAATGTAGAAACAAATGATGTGTGGAATCTAACAAGTTCTTGATTGGCTTTTTGATCTGGTTATTGTAAGTTGTTTTTTAAAATATGTATGTAATTTGGCCAAGTTTTTATTTTGTCATCCTTTTAACCAAAATCGTAGTGTAAGAACTGAGAAGTAATACTTCATTGGTGTTTTTTTTTAACATATTATGTCAGCCCATTGTATTAATGAAAATTTGTTGCATAATCCCGATCCAAAGAACTATTTCTTGAACCAGCACAATATAATTTACAAAATGAAATAATTTAAATATCAAATTATTAAATAAAATTATAAAAAGGACTAGAAAACAATTTGCTCGTTAAAAAAATTGTCTAGGAAGGTTTAAAACATTAAATGGACAATCAAAGCCCATGTAACCTGCTAGGGTCGTAATCTTATCTACGTTTGATAGTTGTTGACTAAGTTAGATCTGATTGAGTCAGAGAGAGGCCTGACTGAGTCAGAAGCTCGGACTGAGTTAGCCTCTAACTGAAACCATGCTGTTTGATTATGCATCTTACTGAATTTGCTGAATGATGAAAATGACCATGTTACCCTTCTATAATTGCTAAAACCAACCAGATCTGTAATTGCCTTTACAAAGTTGAAAGTATGATACTAAAACCTTTATAATCACAAAAGTATGATGGTAATACCGAATCCGTAATTCCATTTAAACCATTATAATTCGGAAAATTTACAAAGTAAAAAGTACGATGCTAAAACAAACCTTAATACAATATTCTATTACATGTACTTAACTATTAAACTACCAATACACAACTCAATAACAATAGCAAAACAACACAATGAAAACCGTATTCCTCTTCCGGTTATTGAAACGATTTTTCGGTACTTGTGATCGGGTGCTTCGATCATTCTCCTTCGAAAAAATATCGCTTACTAGAAACACTCCCTGTATCAATGGAAAATGAATACATAACATTATAAGATTAGATAACAGTGAATTGTAAGATAATCTGAGAAAGGTAATCTCACTACCATGTTCAAAATGTAAAAAAGTGCAAGATGCCAACTGAGTCCCATTCAATAAAATAACAAGTTTTAGATAATTTAATTGGTAAAAATCCATTTTTATGTTGATACCAACCTTTGTTTCTTCTCCCGACGGGAACTTTGTTGGAAGTTCACCAACTATGTTCCAACTCATCTAGTACATATATATTCCCCTGTCAAAGCGTTACATAAGTAAAATACATATAGTTAGTAAGATTTATACTTGGAAAAGATGTAAAACTGTTGTGATTTTACTACCATGTCAAGTAAATGAAACCATACTCAATTTTTCATTTGCAATGTCAAGCCTAGTACTTTACCACAAAAATTTGATGTGATTTCCAAGTCGGAAAAATAGAGTATTCCTAAAGACCTAGGCTTCTTGCAAATTAATTTCTTGTGAGAGAATACGGAAGTTGAATTCAAATTAATTTCTTGTGAGAGAATACAGAAGTTGATTTCATCAATATATAACATAAAGAATCTGATGGCACCGTGGAATCCAATTGCTCACTGATTTCAGAATTGGAATCAGATTTGGCTTGAAAGAAACAAGATGAAACACCGAAGGAACAAACATGGAAGGATAAGGGTATTTTTTCTAGTAAGCGATAGTTTTTAACTGACCGAGTAAGTGCTTGAGTAAGATCCAGTGACCTAGTAAGAGCTTGAGTAAGATCCAGTGACCTAGTAAGATGTCAATTTTTGGGCTATCAAACAGTCTGACTCGGACCGAGTCAGACATTACCTCTTACTGGACCCAGTAAGAGGTAAATCAAACACAACCTAACTCGCTAGGTCACTTGGGCAAAGAGTGGAGGCATGCCACCTTCTCGCTGTCGTTGTAGGCTAGGCTTGTAGCTGTTGCTATTCGGCCGAGAGCTAAGTCGGCCTCAATTCATTTGGTACTAGGTCTACTTGGTTGCTAGGGTTTCTTTATTCAGTTGTATTTTACATTTTTTCAAAAACAAAATTATTGTAAAAAGAGATAGATTGCAAGACATAATATAGTTTACAAACACCTTTGTAACAAATCATTAAGGGAAACATATAACCTTTAATGATAAAAATAACAAGAACATCAAGAATACAACCAAACATTACAATGTGTTAATCATTTTGAAAAAAATGACTTTGAAGATAACATAGATTTTCCATGCATGTTAAAAAAATTATGCTACTTTATTGTTGACGTAAAAACATTCAAATAGTTAAAAATGTTAAAAACAATAAATTATTTCATTGACGATTTTCAAGAGCTTGAAAAATCACATTCAAGAACAATAAAAAATCAAAATAATTAAGTGATCTAATGTTTAAAAAGTGGCTTTGTTACTACCGTTGAAGATAGATACATAAACAAATTTATTGATCAAAATAGAATAGAAAGAAAAATCCAATATTTTAAAATTTTATAATCCTCAAAACCATAGATCCAATAAGAACAACTAGATCAACAAATGCACAATCATAGAGTCTTTAGAATACTAACTTTAAGTTGGGAGACTTGATTATCAAGTATAGATAATCTCTAAGGTTGATCGATACAGAACATTAAAATGAGTTGCTAGACTTCCAACTGATCAACATCACATGACTTATCATTTGGCTTGCTTGAAGTAGACGATAGATAGATAGATAGATATATATATATATATATATATATATATATATATATATATATATATATATATATATATATATATATATATATATATATATATATATATATATATATATATATATATATATATATATATTGAGAGAGGGAGAGAGAGAGAGAAATGGAGAAAGAGAAACACACACATTGTAAGAGTGGTGGCCTCCTAGGGGTTTAAGAGCACTTTAGAGTTTTAACAATATATTATATTCTTACTCGAATGAACACTAAGCCCCTTTGTAAAAACATTCAAATAGTTCAAATGTTAAAAACAATTAATTTATTTAATTGACGATTTTCAAGAGCTTGAAAAATCACATTCAAGAACAATAAAAAACCAAAATAATTATGTGATCTAATGTTTAAAAAGTAGGTCTGCTACCACTATTGAAGATGGATGCATAAACAATTTATTGATTAAAATAGAATAGGAAGAAAAATCCATTAATTTAAGATTTTATAATCCCCAAAACCATAGATCCAATAAGAACAACTAGATCAACAAAAGCACACTCATAGAGTCTTTAGAATACTAACTCAAAGTTGGGAGACTTGATTATCAAGTGTAGATAATCTCTAAGGTTGATCGGTACAGAACATGAACATGAGCTACTAGACTTCCAACTGATCAACACCACACGACTTCTCATTTGGCTTGCTTGAAGTTGACGAGAGAGAGAGAGAGAGAGAGAGAGAGAGAGAGAGAGAGAGAGAGAGAGAGAGAGAGAGAGAGAGAGAGAGAGAGAGAGATGGAGAGAGAAAAACACACATTGTAAGAGTGGTGGCCTCCTAGGGGTTTAAGAACACTTTAGGGTTTTAACAATATATTCAATTCTTACCATAATGAACAATAAACCCATTTTATTTATGAAAGGTTGCAATGCTCTTAAAGAACCTTCTTTGTCAACAAATAAAAGCCAAAAACCCGAATATAACTAATTCCTAATTAATAATCTTTAATTGATTAGCAAACTATGTTATTTGATTAATCAAAAATAAAATATATATATATATATATATATATATATATATATATATATATATATATATATATATATATATATATATATATATATATATATATATATATATATATTACCACATTTGACAAATAAAATAACAAATAACATTTTATTCTTATTTGTTTTATAGTTGATAAATAATAAATTGTATACACTATAAATATTTATTATTTATGTGTTCCTTTTTATGCTATTAAGTGTGTGACCCTTATGGATTCACATACAAACAACAAGATATTTATTTCTTTGTTCATTGCACGTTAATTTCAACAGCGCCTACCACCACCTCAACTTATCCACATGAACTATGGCATGGGCAATGATGGGTCGAAGATGGTGCTGTCGATGTGGGTTGCCCTATTATGGGTTGGTTTGATAGTATGTTGAGGAAGAGAGGTACCCTCTCCCCTTAATAGCCTTCTGGTTTGAAAAGAGTAGGTTGTTAGGATGTGTCGCTATGGGCCAAGATATATTGACTGTTGGTCCTCTTGGGATGTTAGTTTATCTTGGTTTGGTCAAGTTCGAGCTAGTTTCCATCTCCGTTCAATTTCGTAACAATAAAATGCAAAAAAAAGAAATGAAATTTACAATCCGAATCTATGTACAAACACTTATACAAAAATGTTAAACCAAAATAGTATAATTTAGCTATAAACAATCTAAAAATTCATATATTCAAACACTTACTATTTGGGCTAAAATAACACATTTAATCATATTAAAAAAAAACGAATTCGATAATGACATTGTTTTCTTGTTTATGTGAGAAACAATTACGTTAACACTTTTCTAAAAGCAAAAACATCTAAATAATAAAAAAGGTTACAAATTCAAATTTCAAGTTAAATTGTTTTTTACTATTTCCAAGTACGCGATCAAGAATAGTAAAAAACAAATTTAATGATATGATATAAAGGTTTTAAAGGCTTATTTGATACAACTTTTGACGATTGATGATCATAAAATGGGTTAGTAATCATACGCTCAAAGCAAAGTACAGTTTGAAAATTATTAATCACCAAAATATCGTATCCATTTTGAACATAATCAGATTAACAAAACAACAATAGAAACTTAGAAAAACTACCTCAATGATTGAAGGTGTCATTTGGTGTTGGAGAACAATTACCATGAATTGGAGACATGCACAGTTGATAGATCACCTAAAGACCAACATTGATCTCACCCTTCTAACTACTTAGAGTGGACGATCAGGATAAAGATGGGAGATAGGGGCGACACTAATATCATATAAAGGGACGAAAATCTTAGAGAAATACCGATATACCGATATACCGGATTACATCCATGAAGAACAAAACCGAACTGAGAAACACAATGATTTAAAGTGGTTTACCCGATATATCGGGTTACTTCCACTGTAAGAACTGAGAGAAATATTTCATTGATAAACTTCAATGATTTACAATAGAGAAACTAAGTCTATATTCACAATGTTCACACTCGAACATTGGATACGTACCACTTAACTCAACATATCGTCTTTTGCAGAAAATGATGGGATTTATAAGCAAATATGGAAGACTGAATACGCAAGATCTTGGACGGGAATCTTCAAACATAGACCTGGAACACCTAGTCAACTTTACAGCCTGTGAAGTGACTCTTCCATGCTCCCCATGCGGAATAGTGACCGTTTGCGTATTCCCAAGATAAATCTGACAACCGATGTGACAATACCAATATTGGGTCCAACCGAATTGGATCTTTGGTTTGAGTGACATCCTTCATGCGAGACTGTATAACTGTCTGACTATGCTTCTGCACTTAGGTTAGACTACATTTCGGTCGAAGGCCAACTTTTTCTGTTTGAGAACAACTTCTCCTGTTCCAACTGGGCTTCGGTCTGAAGATACTACTGTCTCATCTTCTTATGTTGCTGATGCATTCACTCTTGTGACGGTATCCTAAGCTACTATTGTCACAGTGAATTGGCAATCCACATAAGGTACAGTGAATCGGCAATCCACATAAGGTATTGATGATTGGCTTCTTTAGACACAGTTCATCGGTCAGGATGCAGGTCTCTTGTTCATCACAATCCTTTGGTCTGGTAACCTGCCTCGATCACCACCAACTTCTGATGCCTATATTGGATGTTTCCTTTGTATGCCTAGATGAAGACGTATCGACTGATCCGGACAAGGTGTTACCTTCCTCAGTCCTGTTGATCTGATACTCTTCCTTTCTAACCATTTTTTGATCCTTTTAGAGAAGCATTATTGTCCTTTTGGGAGGAATGTCAGATACTGTCTCTAATTGCAGAACTTCATGGTTAGTCATACCGGAGTAAATGACTTCCTTTTCTGAGGTCTGAGGATCTTTCTGAAGTACAAACTTCAACAACACCGGCTTTGACTTGTCCTCTATTTTTATTTGTTTCAGTCAGCTGATCCTTTTCGGTTTCTGGACAGTTCATCTTATTTCAGTGATGTTCACATACAAAAATATTTTCAACAAAACATATTCATGAATTCCTCATATAAGTTCATGAGAGGAATTGTGGTTTGATTTGTTGATGGAAAGATCTCCGCTGATTGATTCTATTTGTTCTGAGTTCTCGTCATGTATTTGTCATCAAAGGTGACATAATACGTTTCTTCAATTCTGCGAGACTTCTTGTTGAGAACACGGTAAGCCTTGGAAGTTAAAGAGTAGCCCAGAAAGATTCCTTCATCACCTTTGTCATCTCACTTGATCCGTTTTTTCCTTAGAGTTGAACAAGAAGCACCTGGAACCAAAAACATGAAAGAATTTTACGTTCGGTTTTCGATTATTCGGAATCTTGTATGGAGTAATCAGGAAACACTTGTTGACTTACTTCGACTTTGCTCAACAGTTATGAACGACAATAAACACTAGAAATATATTTATCAAAACTTTTTCATAAACTTTAATTAGTAAAACATTTATCAACTTCTCACTTTAAATACCCAAGGGTAGCCTCCACATGCTCAATTAAGTTATATATTCAACTAAATCGATTAATTTCCTATAAAAACCATGAATTCACAAGTCTCCATAAGCTTTCTTTATGCACACTTGTAGGCTAAACCCTAAGAAACGAAATGGGATGGTTAGATAGTTGTTATCGACAATATGTTCTATCCACTTTGCACATATCTTTGGTACAGAGTACATTGATAAATATGTGTCCATGGGTTTCAAAGTCAGCAGGTACACAAAAGCACTTTTAAAGTTCGTTGTTATAAGACCATCTATTATACTTGCATCGAGTTGATGTGGCAGATCCACGCCGGGAGCAGGGAGGATCTAGCCTTTGCCAAGAGGGGATACGTAACCTGACTTGGTGCAAGCCTCGTCCAAATTTTCTCATTGAAATGGTCATTTTGATTGTCATGAAGTAATAAAATCTCACTTTGAAGATATTAGAAGCCCTCTTGAAAATGTTTGAAACCTGAATCATTTAGTTTTGACCCTTGCCAATGTAGGATGTAAAAAAATATAAAGCAAACATTTTCAACTATTTTAGTCATTTTCTAGACCAACAAATTTTCGTTGCTCTTGTCCTAAAGTTATTCGGTTTGTTTTTTAAATTAGATTTTAGATTCGTTTCTTGAAGTCTCGAGAATCGAGATCAAATGGTTGTTAAAATGGTTTCTCAGTTTACCACTGGCCACATGGAACACCATACCGCTCATGGAGGCACCGTTGGCAAGTGTCCCCGTTATTATGATGGCATCATAGTTCACTTCTCTTTAACCTTTTCTTTCGTGCTATTTTCTTGTACATTATATATTAAAAACTTGTATATTGCAATTAAGGATAAAAATAAGTATAACAATAAAAAATATACGACGTTTACCTTACATAAAATGATGAAAGGTGATCATAACGTACTTTGATTGGACATGCTAATATATTATTTTAAATTTTAATTGGGCTTATGTATTGGATCTTCAAATATATGGGAACGTAACCCCGATTAGATGCATTCATATTATAATAATCAGCACCAAGCAAACCCTACAATTTCACCATATAAATAATATTTTACTTTCACAACAAGACAAATTGAACAATTGGCAAAATTCTATTACAAGAGTAACTGGCAAAATTTCCATCTACTAGCAAATTTTGAATGTACAATGCTATCATACATAAATAAAGAAAAGTAAAATGTTATTTCTTTTATGTGACCTTGCATCAAATTAGCAAAACCAAGATTATGAATTACCAATATAACTACGTTGCACATCTTCTCAATCTTTGTCTATTATCACTAAAATCCTACACAGTTAACAAAGATTTTAAGAAATTAAAGAACAAACAAAAACGTTATGAAAAATTCTACTTGCTTTTGAATTTGTTCATTCTCTTTGTCTGGACTTAGACATGAACATGATGTTCTCGGAAACAACACAACCTTTAGAATAACAGGCTAAATTGGAAAGGTGTAATTGCAAAAACAAATTAGCAGAGTAACAATAACATGCTAAATTAGAAGGAGTATTTGCAAAAACAAATTAACAGACTTGGTTACTGGACTTTCAAGATTATGCTAGTTTGAGACTATCTTAGCATCGAATAGTCCCATTTATTGGATCCCTCAGGTTGTTCTCAGAGACATTTAAAGCAAACATATGATGGGTAAAAAAAATTCAAAGACTCCTCCTTTCACCGTTTAAAAATAGAGGGTTTTGGATCACTTGACGGACCATAGCCACGTAAAAAGCAGTAAAACATGCATTAAAGTTGAACAAAAGACCAACACGAGCGATATATGGTAGGGGCTAATCAGTTTGATTTAAACCAAGATCCAGAGAGGCAGAATACTTACTTCCAAGAACCTCCGGTTCAGCCAACTGAAGATCCTCGTAGACATAGTTCTGCTATGTATATGCCGAATTATGTAGGGGCTAATCAGTTTGATTTAAATCAAGATCCAGAGAGGCACAATACGTACTTCCAAGAACCTTCAATATTTGACTTGTTCTTTAATCATGAGCAACCAACGAATAACTCATACTTCAACCAATAACAATCAATGTTTAATTCAGATCCACTTATGAGTAAATTTCCAAATGAATTTCATACATTTGTCACAAAGATAGAAAATGTGGTGGGAGATGGAAATTGTGGTTTTCGGGCAATAACTATTTCTTTAGGTCTAGGTCAAGATGATTGGCCTAAAATTCGGTCAGATTTATACGACGACTTACTAGACCACTTCATAGCATACTCACTGATTTTTTAGGACGATTTAAACAACTTAAATCGCTCGTTAAATTTTTCTGGATCGGGTTTTGCAACAACTCAATATTGGCTGATTATGCCAGATATTGGTTTTCTCATCGCTAACAAATATGGTGTGATCGTTCATAATTATATATTTCTAATATTGAAATAGTTGGCTTATGTTTGATGTTGCTTTTAAGAGATTTAAGTTGTTTTAGTAGGGGCTAAAAAATGATGAAAAATAATGATATACTCATTTCGTCGTTAAAACGTCAATACACTGATGACGCTGGAACGTTAGAGCGGCAAGAAAAATATGGTGCAGATAAAAAATGATACATTTATTAATTTAATATTTAATCACCTACCGACGTCTTCCGATGCCTATATATATATATATATATATATATATATATATATATATATATATATATATATATATATATATATATATATATATATATATATATATGTTTGTGATAATATATTTAAACATAAACGTATTCACGTATTTAATATATTTGAAAATCAAAAACTTTATTAGTAAATACTCCTTTTAATATATAAAAATAAAAAATAGTAGTCTTAAAGCTGAGCAGAGAGGTGCCAGTGACATCCTCTCCACATTGGCTGGACGGTGGGGTTTGAAGGAAAGAAAAAGGAGAAATCAGGGGAGGGAGTGGGCCCTAAAATCCACTTTCCCTCACTTATAAAAAGTCAAACCAAGATTATCAAACTCCCGAGTTTACTCGTAAACTCTTACGAGTTTACGATCCCAGATTCCAAAAACGATCCCAATTCTACTAAACTCGTTTTTAGCAAACTTGTATGTAAACTCGTAGACTCGGATCGGGGATCGTATACTCGTATACGATCCAAGTCTACTAAGTTTAATAAAAATCTGATTTTTGACTAAACTCGTAGACTCGGATCGGGGATCGTATACTCGTATACGATCCGAGTCTACTAAGTTTAATAAAAATTTGATTTTTGACTTTATTTGACATTTTGAGAAAAATTAAATTCTAACTTGTAAGACTTGTAACCCTAAATTTCATTCCGTCTTTCATTATACTCCAGAGTCCAGACTCCTCGACTCCTCGTCTCCTCCCTCTCTCACAGTCTCGCTCAGCCTTGAGGCTCTCACTCACCCTCTTCGTCACATGCCTGGATGATTCGTTTGTTATATTAGATTAAATTATATTGGATATGTCTATTAGCTATTTTGAATATTTGAAACTTCTTTTTGTAACTTGTGAACTTATGGTATAATATGTATTTCTTCATTTTTTGTGCTTTTGGTAGAATCTTACGATCCGATCCGATCCTATGATCCCGATTTTGCAAAACAAAAAACGATCCTAGGTAGGATCTCGAGTTTGATAACCTTGAGTCAAACGTCAAATGCATTACCTCAAAATCATTATTGCGTAGGGTGCTGCTTAAAATTCCCCAGTTACAAGAAACGGCATCGAGCTTGCAGTCGCAGCCGCAAAGGTCGATTCACCAGTCGCAGACGGTTCAGCATTCGCAAGTGCAACAACGATCCGTTTTGATTGACATGGATTCTGATTCTGTTTCCGCTTCCACATGGGATTTGGGAGGTTTATTCGACGATAAACCGGAAGCAATTCCGGTGGTGCTCACTTTTTCTGATTATGATTCGGATTTATGTTCGGAAAGCGCATTCAACAATAAAGGTGAAGTAATTTCGGTGGTGCTCACCGATCCAGACATGTTAGACTGCCCCATCTGTGTCCACCCACTGTGCGCCCCAATCTACCAGGTAATTCCCTTTATAAACCTTGCTAATTCTAACTTGTGTCTGAAATCAAGCTTCGTTCGAAAATAAACCCTTCATTTCAATTCAAAAATTAGGGAAATCATGCTCTATAATGTTTATGCCATTGTAGTGCGAGCATGGGCACATAGCATGTTCTTCTTGCTGCGTCAAGGCAAATAATAAATGCCCTTCGTGCTGCTCACCAATCGGCTTCATCCGTTGTCGTGCTATGGAGAAGGTAACTGAATCACTAAGAATCAAGTGCAAAAACAAGCGGTTTGGATGTAAAGAGACATTTCTCTACCATAAGAAATCTGAACATGAAAACACATGTCCCCATACACCATGTTTCTGTCCTGCTCCTTCCTGTGGTTTTGCGAATTCCTTTAAGAACCTGTACAACCATTTCAGCAGCCATCATTCATCTTCTGCTACTTTATTCACCTTCGACAACATCTTCCTTCTTGGTGTTGAGAGAAGCCAGAAGCACGTGATTCTTCAAGAACAGAATGAAGGGGTCATCTTCATCCTCAACCATGTGATTCAAGGACATGGGAGAGTTTTCAGTGTGGATTGCGTAGGACCAAGCATGTTTAAGGATGCGTTTGTGTACCAACTTACTGTAAAATGCATGAAGACGTGTCTATCGGTGGAGACTGTACCAGAGGTTTACTCAAAGTGGCAGGAACACACTCCTGAATATTGCTATCTCACCATCCCATCTTGCTTCTCGGAATTCAAAATACAAGTGTGCATAAAGAAAGTTGTATGAAATCATGGCAAACACGTTTTGTTGATTACCTTAATTATCATAGTTCGAATACCTTGCTGTAAATATACTAATGGGTTTTTGTCAAAGCAATTGCCATAATTCAAGTTGATTATCAAAATATTTAATCGTGAAGGGGATGACATTATGTCAAGAGAATATTATTTGCTTACCATTACACGTGAAAAGGTTTATGATGAGTTGGATTTTCCAACTCATTGTAAAAGAATAAAGAAAGTAAATGTCTTCTTACAGGCTAGATCAATATTATGTTTTAGTTATGTATGTGGATCATAGAACAAAATTGAAGCTTGTATGGCAGATCCTTCTAAAAATGTTAGACTAATCCGGATGTAACGCGGTTTCTTTAAGAAAGGAATGGGAAGGAAAGAAAATGAAATATGTGTTATTGAGTTGTTTTTTTTTTAACAAAAAATCTATCCTACTCCTACTCTAATCACCTTATAAACCATCTATTCCTCATAATGGGGATTGAACCCTCACCTGCAAGGTTAGAGATCGACGCCTTACCACTTGGCCAAGAGGCCATTGGCTAGAGTTTTTCTAAAGAAAGGAAATGAATGGATATGTGTTCTTGAGTTTTTTTAAAGAGAAAAAAAAAAGGAGGGGAAGAAATGATAGACTTTTTTTTTTCTTTGATGCTATCCGCCCAAGTTGGAGGGGATTCCTTTCCCGTTCCTTCTCGCCCTTCTGTTTTTAAACTCGAGAACACAATGCAACGACTTTTCCTTGGATGGATGTACACACTTTTGTTGTTTCTCTTTTCAAGCACCAACAATAACATAAAGTTGCTCACAGACGTTTGCAATCTGTATGATTCTTTAAATCTGAGTTTTAATTACAAATCTTTCCCCATCATATCAAAAAATTTGTTTATAAAGCAGAAAAGCAGAAAAGTTCAAGTTTTCAAAAACCTCGTTTAGTTATGTTATGTTAATATACATATAACTCATCCAAACATCATTCAATGAATTATTTAAATTGTATGTTTAGTTTGCATGAGTAATCCACATGTGTCTCCTTTCTAAGCAAATGGAAGAACATATCTCGCATAATGAAGGAAAAGGAAAGGGAGGGATGGGAAGGAAAGGAAATGGAGGGGAAATAGAAGTAATTAAGTGTGTTCTTGAGTTGAAGAGAAGTGGAACGAAATAAATCTTTTCAAGCTGGAAGGAAAATGAAGGAAATTTTTTTACGTTGATACCGTAAAGAAAAGAGATTTGACTTAGTGGCAAAAATGTAGCTTGTTCTTTCCCTTCCATTCTTCCCAAAATTGGGTGGATGGTTTTGTAGCCTATTTTTTCTTCCCTTCCCCTTCAACGCCATCTCTCACTTCCTAAAAAAACCAAGAACACATTTCCACTTTGGTTATGTTTGGCGCATTAATCAAAATTATTTTTCGACTTTTTTAGATTGTTATATTATGCAAATCAAAAAGTAGCTTATAAGATAGATTTAAAAAGCTACTTTAGATTAAGTTTTCAATGAGCATATTGATCTTTTTAGAATTCTCTCATATATATATATATATATATATATATATATATATATATATATATATATATATATATATATATATATATATATATATATATATATACACACACACACACACACACACACACACACACACACACACACACACACACACACACACACACACACACACACACACCATTAGTTAATTATTAAAAAACTCATTTTTACATACATTTTTATGTCATTTTTATTTCTCAACTAGTGTATCGACTAATTCCGGCTAAATCGGCAACTGCAGTATTGATAGAGAGAGTCTACTACAGACCAGAGGCTGCCTGTCGAAGAAGGTGCCATCCGACGAACGCAATATTGGAGAAGATGAGGTCATTCGAAGAGAGGGACCATCAGAGGAGGAGGCAACGACAGACGAGACAGTAGTAGAAACCAAGGAAGGAGCTCTGGTTTGATGTCGGTGACTATATTTTTATTTATGAGAAGAAAGAAAAAAGAGAAAACTATTAAAGGCACCTCCGACGACTAGAAGTTCGCCGGAGGTGGAGGTCGGCGGCGACGGGGTGTGGTCAACAGTATGGTTTTAACCTAGAGTCTGATACCATGTTATAATATAGAATGTTTGATAATTATAGCGAGGGTTTAACCTTATATAAATAGGGATACAAAATAGGCTTTTGACATAACCTAAATAATAATGAGTTAACTTAAACCCTAATGGGTATAAGCCTAACCCTAATCACTAACATATAATGATAGTCCACCCCTTCTACTTGAGTGAACCCTTCGCAACTAGACGATCTTTGTATCATTCCACTTCACCGTTTGGTCTGTACTTTATTTGATGGGCCCATTTCGAGTCAATGGCCCGCTTTCCTTTTGAAAAGTCTGTTAAAAATCCAAGTCTCATTCTTTTCAAGAGCCTTGATTTCTTGTTGCATGGCTTGTCGCCAACGCTCATCTTCTACTGCCTAGTTGAAAATTTTCAGCTCATTATTGGAGGCAATGGTCGTCAAAAAAAACTTTATCATTATTAGAAAAATTTTCATATGAAACAAAATTTGAAATCGAGTGTACCATCAAGGCTTCTCGATTCGAAGCGGGTTGATTGTCGTCGACCGAGGGGGGAGTTTCACAACATAATCATCGAAACATTTTGGTTGTGATTTTTGTCTCCTGCTCTTGATCTCGGTTAGACCCAATGGCGGATCCAGTATAGGGCAAGGGGGGGCTGTGCACCGGCTCAACTTTTGCGGGCCTTTGTAAATTTTTTTTTCTAGTACGTTGCACCCCCTCGGAAAAAAAATGACACCCACTAATTAACTTAAACTTTGGATTTTGATCAATTACCCACAAAAGTGCACCCTTTTTTCTATAAGTGCACCCTTTACATTCCGGGAAAATTTTTTTTGCACCCTCTAGTGATAATTCCTGGATCCGACACTGGTTAGACCGTGAGAATCATCGCCTTGAGTGGGATTGTTTATTGGGTCAGATTGGTCATCGTGAGACCCAAAGTCCACCTAAAATGCCGCAATGTATTATATAAAAATAGCACCAAATTTAATCATACTAATAGGAAAAGGTGTCTAATCAAGTTTAGCCTTTGCACAAAATTATTTTTAAAGACAGTAACTCTAGAAAGCTTTCCTTTTGATGCATGACCAGTCTTCTATGCCAAATATCCACAATAGCCATCATTGCTTTTCTTCCTTTCATCATCTTTATTTGATACGACCCCCTCGACATCTATCAGCTCCAATCAAGTTCCTCGTCTGTAACCCATGCATGACACAAAATTCAAGAAAGAACGTTACAGCGCAATGAAGATATTTGCTTATACGACTAACAGAAAGTAGGTTGCATTTAAAGTTCCGGGTGCACTTTCTTTGCGAAACTTCTCAAGTAGGTCTAGCCATATCTCCGATGCGGTGCTTGCATACTTCACGCTATTGTGTATATTTTTCTCCATGGCGGTGGTAAGCCACCCCTTTATCATCGCATCCATGACATGTAGTTGGTGGCTTCTTTCTCAGCTCTCTTGATGGTAACGTTGACAAACTCAAATTTATTTTTGGCGAAGAGAAAATTTTCCATCTCCTGTGACCGGTCCCAATAGTTGTCGTCGGTGAGGATATCGTTGACGTGAAGTTATTTGGGATAGTCGGAGGGATGAAGATAATAAGATGGAATCTTCAATCTTTTGTTTTATTAATTCATCACATTTATCTCAACAAGGAGGAGGAATTTTTATGTTACACTTGGTTATAAGCCCGTGTTAAACATGGGTTGATATTAATTTTTTTTTTAAAAATCAATGCTAAAAACGATATTTTTTTCTAGATAATTGACTTATAAATGAGCGTCAATGTAACAAGCATGAAACTCTCCGGATCATATAAAAAGAATCCAAAAAGTGATTTTTGGAAGTACGATGTTATTAATGATAGTTTTTGCGAACTTGGATACTAAAAATGATATTTTTTTCTAGAAAATTGTCCTATAAATGAGCTTTACTTTACTAAAAAATAGACCTTTTTCAGATCATATATAAAGAAACCGAAAAATACCTTTTTCAAAATATGATGTTATTAAGAAACTTTTCTGCAAACTTCAATGCTAAAAACGATATTGTTTTCCTAGAAAACTATCTTGTAAATGAGCGTCAACGTATAAAGTCATTTTTCAAAATACGATGTTATTATTGCTGGTACTATGGGCATTTTGTTCCTCCTCCTCACCCTCGCTGCCATACTCTACGCCGATAACCTCCCCCTTCCATTACCATTCAATTTTAAAACTACTTCAAATAATTAAACAAAAGAAGTTCTTAAGCTATAAGTTATCTTTCATAAATAGTAAATAGGGCCAAATTGTAGGGTTCATATTATAAATGATTGAAAATGCAGGAAAGTGCTATAAGATCCTCAAGGGTAAAATGGTCCAAGAACGCCTCCAGTACCATCTTTTGTCATCTTTTAACTAATTTTAAATTTTCCACCAGCAAGAATCGACCTGATTCAAGATACTATATTTATTAAATCAAGTTTAACATGTTATTTTTAGATCATATTGATTAAAGTGTTGTGCTTAAGTGTGTTAAATACTTGTAATACGAGCTCTAGAACAAATGCAAATCATGATTAAAGTTTTTTTCAAACTATTAATGCAATTTTGATAAATTTAAGAGGGCATTAAGTATGTTTATTTAAATGTCATATAATAAAAAGAATATCATCTGTCAAAAATGCATTGGAATCGTTGAGTATGGAAAAAAAATACAGTCTTGTTGCATAATGTTGCAATTTAATTATTACAACATATTAACTTTATATTAATTTTAGTTTATAACAAAAGGTGCGTTGAATATTATAAGCCACCACGTTTGCTAATTTTGGTCTGAAGGTGCTATACCCCTATATATGTTGGCATATTGCCAAGTTAATTGATTTCCTTGGAAGTAATCAAATTGATATTAAATCTTTGCATTAGTTTGGAAGAATTTGGTATGCGTCCAAAAGCAGGTACACATGTACATGAACTTAATTGATATAAAAATATTACACTAACAATCAACATAAAATAGAAACCACAAAAATTAGCAACTCATCTCAAAACAATTGTTCATTCTAGCAGCAAAAAAAAAAATGTAATATATCACTCCCAATCATTTCAAAATCAGCAACACTTTGTAGAGCTTAGATGATCCACTTCAATGAAGACTGTATTTTATCCAAGTGCATGTTTAAAATACATGGCTCACAGTTTTGTCCCCAATGTTAAAGGAGTTCACAAAATGAGTAACTCTAAATTTATTTCCTGCCAATAAAAGAATAGATCAATGTAAAGCTTACCCTACTCGTGTAAACAATTTTCATAATAATCCAAATTAGAAATTACACATTTCACTTACCATCAAGAAGATTAAGCAAGTGTTCAAAGACCATATATAAACAAAACTTGCTTTTTAAATAATAAAAGAACATCCAAAATGAAAAATAATTAAACACTCACCTTATCAAACAATGAATATTGAATTAAAACACCTTCTGCTAGTTCTATTTAATGGACACCATCTGGCATTATAAATGCCCTCTTCATGGATAGTGATCGACCACCTGCAAGCTGCAGATCCTTGATGTCTAGATCGGAATATATATGAACAACAATTCTAATAAAAATCATGAAGCACAAAACAAAACAACTATAAAGGATAAAAGTAGATTCATACCTTGGAAATCAAACCTGTATGTGTTATAAGGATTTGAGCTCCAAGGCTTTCTGCGCGGGACTTGGTCATCTCTTCGATTTTATTGCAAGCCGAAGGGAAATAGAAAATAAAATCGTTGGAAAACCAAAAGGAAACAAATTAATATGAAATCACAAAATAAAAACAAAAACGATTGAAAAAATACATGGTAAGTTGCTTATCGTTATCAAATCAAACTTTGGATGTTCTATAAGGATCTGAACTTCTTCATCACTGTTCTGGCCAGTATCTCCACCGGTTCAATACTTAAACCCAACCCTCGTTCAATTTTCACATCTATTAGGTCATTCGCCCCCATTATCGTAAACAAACTCGGACTTGAATTCAAAACAGTCGGATATGCAATCTGATATTATGGGGATTGATAGAGGGGATGAATTTGATATTATGGGGATTGATAGAACGAATAGGTAAGCAATTTAAGAATCTTTTCTTATTGAACTCAAAGATAGCAAATATTTTTATCCTTGTTAAATTATCAAAAAAAAAGTTAAAAACTTCACTGAGGCATTATATCAAACAGTTGGCGTGTCTAAACTGGAAGTAGAAAGAACTCCATGGATTTGAGATGAATTCCAGATCTACATCGTCTTCTGCATATGGAAAGTAAATGATCAATCAAAACAACAAAAAAGTTTTGTTAAAAAAATATAATGAACAAATCGAGATTTGGTTTGTTTTGGCTAGGGTTTAACAAATTTAAATTTACCTAGGCTGTGATTGAACGGAACATCGGTTTGTTAAAAAACTCACTGAATAGAAGTAAGTAGTAACAGATATGCGTGTAGTAACAGATATGCGTATGGCTGATGGAAAAAAAGAAGCATGACGGAGGAGACATCGTACCAAGCTAATTTGTAGTTTTCATCGATTATTGAATATTTTTTTCTCGAGTTTCTTCCTAACAGTGGGAGGCTGATCAGGGTAGCTTTGACGGTAGCACAGAGGAATGGTGGTGGTAGTTTTAACAATAAGTCCATGGCCACAAGCGACTTGGGGAGAAATCTATTTCCATAGAACTATAGAAGGCAAATGAGTTTCAGTTGTGAAAATCGAAGACAATGAAGCTGTAAAGAAATCGAGAAGCAGTGCCAATAATCTTGAATGGCGGAATTACTTCCGATGTGAGCTTCATGGTGTGATAAATTGCTGATATCTTGGACCGATTGAGTGGTTACCTAAAATAATATCCTGTAATTGATTAAATCGCACGAAATTAGCAATCATAGTTAATGCGAAAAAGATGAAGAATGAAATTGAGCGGGATTAAGGGAGTAATTGACCGATTGAAGGTTTCAACGAGCGGGAAAACGAAAATGAGAGCTCATCAGGAAAGGCCACGTGGCATTGGACTTGGTGTTTTATTAGTGTAGGAAGAGAAGATAGGAAGATGGGATACATGACGAGAAACACAAACCAAGATAACTAGGCTAGATAATAGGAAAGGATAAACATGAATAAAACAAACAATATCCTATACTTTTTAGCACCACCTATTTTATATTTAAAATAATTAAAATATATATACTAAATAAATAATAAATATACTCGTGGGAAACCCGCACAATATAACGAGCGACGAATAATCTCTGTACGATGAATAATTTAAATCGGCAGACAGTTTCATTTACGCGTGTAACTTTTTTGAAACATATAATATTTCAAATAGCATATAATGCATTGTCAACATCATTTATATATTTATACAATTCCCGTGATTTTTGGTGTTTTATGTAACGTTTTTGTGTGACCCGTTTTTTTTGGATCCGTTGTAAAAACGGGTCACCTTTCTTCCTCGGTTCTTCCGCCACCGCCTCCTCTTTACTCACTTTTCCATCTTTTTGAATCCATTCCTCTAATCGACTGTGGATCATCAATATCCCTCGAATTAGCAGCACCATACCCAAATCCACTTCTACAAATTGCAGACAAATCATCAATTAATAATCAAGTCTCAAGAAATTAGAATCGGGAAATATGTTGTCCAGCAACTTCTACCTCACGACAGTCAAGAGGAACCAACAAAATTCCGATTTGCATGTCAAAACCCCAAACCAGAAACCCACTCCAGATTTCATCATCGAAATTGACGACGGAGACGAAGGGTTTTAGTGGAAGAACTTGCAGAAGATCTCTTTACATTGTTTTCACCGCCATCGCTCTCATCTTCTCCACTCCGGCGTTCATCCTCTGCATCCAATTTGTCATTCTTCTCTCGCGGCTGCAGCAATGGAGAATCCACCTTCAAGCAAAGGCAAAAAACTTCGACTTCAAACTCAGTGCATCTAATTACTTAACAACTTGCTCCATTTTCTTTCGATTCGCACTTTTCCTCAAGGTCTCGCCTCTGCTTATTCGAGCGAGCACTGATAATAATCCGACCACCAGACGAAAATCACTGAAATCAACAATTTCCGAAGCCATCCAGAAATTTCGAAATAGAATCGCCAAGAGAAAAGCATTTTCTGCTCACAAGCCCTTGAGGATTAAACGGTTGAAAAGGGGTTCTTATGAGGTATGCCGTTTTTAATAGCTAACTTGCATTGCATATTAGGTGATAGACAAAATCATACATTTATCTTCGTATATGTATAAATTCAGGAATTTTCCCTCATTATCGACCACGTGTTTCACTATTGATTGAATCTGGAGTTGATATAAATCTCAGAAACTATCGCGGCCAGGTTAGGAGAAATCTATTCTTCATCTTTACAAAGATTTATCAATATATAATAATAATATAAAGATTATATGTTTATGTTTCTTGTTTAACAGACTGTTTAATGCAAGCTTGTCAATATGGTCACTGGGAGGTTGTCTTAACTCTGATTCTTTACAAAGCAAATGTATGCATTCCGTGAACACTTTATCTGTAATTTTTTTCCTTATTTGAAAAAAACGATTTAAATGCAAGAAATAACAATGTACTTACATTAATTTGTTTATGGAACGTCATTGAATTTAGATCCACAAAGCTGATTATCTAAATGGAGGTACTGCATTGCACATGGCTGCTCTCAATGGACATTCAAGATGCATACGTATTCTTCTTGCTGATTATATCCCTAGTGTTCCCAATTTTCTTGAACTTGTGAATAAAAAATCAAGAATCGATGAGTTTGTGTCAGAATTGGATGAAGGGTATGCTTCAAGAAATCTTTATGAGACATTTTAGTATCTTTTTGTTTATGGGATTTGATATATTTATAAGTTTATTTACAAATAGATCGCTTTATAAGACGATTAATAGACCTGCTGATGGAGGTGTGACTGCTCTTTATATGGCTACATTAAATGGACATGTGGATTGTTTACAATTACTTATTGATTTCGGGGCTTCTGTTGATGAAGTCACTGTGGAAGATGGCACTAGAATTGACTTAATTGGTAACTTTCTCTCTTTTATTGAATGTTATAATGCAAGAAATAGCAATGTACTTTCATGTATTGGTGTATTATATTTTAAGGTAATATAGATAACATTATACTTCTAATCTTTTTCCTATTTGGATATTATACTTTGAAAAAAAATTGTGTTGGATGATATTGATATAACCGAGTAAATTCCTTAATGCTTTAATAAGAAGAAATGAAAGTAGCATGCTATAGTAAACAAGTCAATGAAAGTACGTTGCTATTTCTTGCATATAACCCTTCTATGAAGGACTAAAACTATGAGATTTTGATGAATCAGTTGTGAAATTTAAGAAAATATGTTTTTTAGGCGCGGGAAGTACACCCCTTCATTATGCTGCATGTGGTGGAAATGCACAATGTTGTCAAGTATATTTTCTTTTTTTCTTTTTTTTTGTCTTTAAATATGTGTTTTTTGAGGATACATGATCTTTGACTGATGTATTCCAATGTGTTTCAGATTCTAATAGCCAAAGGAGCCAGTCTAACAGCTGAAAATGCAAAAGGGTATGATTTTGTTTAAGGCTAAATACAAGAAATAGCAATGTACTTTCATATATTTAGTTATTATTTGTAGCACTCATCTTTTATTTCTCTTTATACAATATTATATTCTCAATTTTTTTATTTATTTTTAAAACACTAGGAAAGATCCACCGTATTTTAGCATTGTACTTTCAATTTTTTTCTTATTAGAACATTGTACTCTACAAAATTTACCAAATTATAGCGATTTATTTATATGAACCTGCTATAATTTTTTAAATTTCTCAAAGCACAATGTTGTATTAAAACAAAATGAAACTAAGATTCTATAATAAACAAATACATCCAAGTACATTGCTATTTCTTCCATTTAACCCTTGTCATGTACAAAATTTCTTTCTTTTTGAGGCCTTTCCGTGATGTTTTTCTAATTTTTTTTAAACATTAAAAGATGGACCCCATTAGCCGTTGCTCAATCGTGGCATAGGGACTGGCTTCAAGAAGTCTTGACCGAACAATCGCAAGACCATGAACCGATTCCTCCTTCTTCTTACTTGTGCCTTCCTCTTATGAGTGTTGTCAAGATTGCTAGGTAAATATAAAATATAATATAAATATTTTTCTTGATTATAATATAAATCTTTTGGATTTTTAGAGAATGTGGATGGAGTGACCATTCCCTTTCCACTTTGTGCGGATCCTTGTGCCGTTTATTTGGAAAACAAGTGCGCCGTTGCTTCCGAAGGTAATTTGTTAAATTTGTATATTTTGTAAAATTTATTTGAAAATTTGTAACTTTTTACCTTTGGTGAGGATGTGGCGATGACATGGATCAAGTTTTTGCTCTCTTTATAAAAAAATTGATGTATTGACAAATTTTGTGGCTGTTTGTTTATATTATTGTCATTTTTTTAATATAACCCATTTTTATTTTTTACGTAATATATTTTGATTGAAATCATGTTTTATTTTTCATGATAATTGTATACAGGGTGTTACATTGGTAAAGAAACAGGAGTTCGTATCGCTACAATAGAAGAGGAAATTTCATTGATTCATGCCAAGTATCAGGCCACCACGATGAAGGAGTTCGTTCAACACTCGCATTCCAAGGTCTTCGACAAATCTTCCATGTTGCATTTCACGATCTAACCAATTTTACTGTTTCGTGTAAGCCAATGGAATTTTGATTTTCGCATATTTTCTGTGTGTTATTCAAGAGTCCGGTAGTAGGATTTTAGTATGCAAGAGAATACCAAATTACACGATCAAATTTGCTTTATTTGTCGGTTTTAAGAAAATACTTTACTTTTAATCATGTGTCTTAAAGGGGTGATTTATGTTAGTTTATCCGGTATTACCCAGTGATGATATCGTAATTTCTACTCTCTATCAACTTCATCTGATCGATTATGTTTTCTGTGGATATTTAGAACGCAAGTTCAAAGGAGAAGTCTGCTCAACTTCAAAATCATCATCAGACAGTCACGATGAGGTGGAGCAGGAAGTAAGAATTGCCTGCAAAATCATCTCCGGTACAAGAAATCACATCTCGCCACATAATTACGCACAACTACAATTCAAATTGTCTTTGCAAAATCGTCACAGTCAATGAAGGTATGTTTTTCATAAGTAGTTCATTCTTTTTATACTTGTACCTAACATGTTCGATGAAATGTCTCAATGAGACATACGTTTTTGTTTCACGAAATTTTTTAATATAAGTTGAGTATCACCAGGTACAATTGATACATGTATTTGTGGTGGATGGATGGCCTTTTCAGATCATAACACTTATATGAATTTTGTCCCAATTTTTTTATGTTGTGGTTAGGAAACAATTGATTTACATGAAGCCATGGAGAAAGCAATTTCTGGAAGCGAGGTACTCCTTTATCTTACAAACATTTCACCATTAAACTTCTTTTTTGGAGCTAAAATTTTAAGAATGGGGACCAAATACTAAATTACTGTCTAACTTGTAGGGTTCATGGTCTGGTTCTTCTTCACATTATGTATCTGCTTTACAGAAAGCTTTAGCCACTCAAGCCCATTTTGTAGATGTAGAGATAGCTAGAACATCATTAAAGATTGGAGAAAAAATTGCATCTGGCTCTTCCGGAGATTTGTACGTGTACACTGTTTTCCAATTGCATTTCAATATCATTACATTCATAAGTGCGTTACTATTTCTTGCATTTAGCCCGTACTAAACAAATTAATGAAAGTACATTGCTATTTCTTTCAGTGGAAGTTCCCCAACTCCAGCCACAAGCCCATTCACCTTAAGAATATTACAAAAAACAGCAACCTACCTTCGTTAGTTTGTTTATTATAACAACGTACAATGTTTTAATAGAAACTAATGAAAGTAGGATGTTATATTAAACAAATGTATGAAAGTATGTTGTTAAAATTCTGATTCGATGCACGATGTACAATGCTACAATTGAATAAAATTAAAAGTACTATGCTATAATATAACCTGTTTAAAAAATGCAAGTTTTCACCCCGACCCGTGCATATGCACGGGTTGCCCACTAGTTTACTATTAAAAAATGTTCAAGTTAAAAATAAAAGTACATTGTTTTGTGTTGAAAATAAAAATATATTGCGATTTTTGGTTAATTTTAAGAGTATATTATTGTTTTACTTTTTAAAATATAAGTACATTGTTGTCTTCAGTTTAGAATAAAATTATGTTGTAGGGTTGATTTGTTTTGATTTAAAAATACATGTACATAGTTATTTTGGATTAAAATAAAAGTTCATTATTTTCGGTTAAAAACTAAAATACATAGCTATTTTAGGTAAAATTTATTTTATTTTTTTGTTTTTGGTCCAATTCAAACCGATTTCAGTTCAACCTTAGCCTCACATGCTCATTTTTTTTGGAATAGGTATGGCGTGGGTCATCGTTTCTTTTAAGTTTCTAATTTTAATTTAACAAAGTAAACTACGCGTAATTAATTTTTGGAAATAGAGTATACAACAATTAATCTAAATGTTTTAGAATAAAAAGTACGGGTGCGAAGAAAGTTTCTCGAGGGGGTGGGGGTGAAAAGTTTATTTTCCGAGAATAGTTGTTTCGCGATTAATTTATTTTTTGGAAACTGTGAATAGTTGTCTTTCGACAAATAGTTCCTTTTGAAAAAGTCGCATTACAAAGAAATGTAGTACATCAATGAATGGTTTCCTTTTTGATTGTCTTGAAAAGATTATGATTCGATATGCATAATACTTTTATATATTTCAGATTAAGATCCTTTTGCATCAATCGTTTCGTGAAAACCCGTCAAGGTCAAGGATTTTGGTTTCCAGGATGCGTACGCATCCTACACTGGTTTTGTCTCTGATTCGTAATAGCCTTGCGATTCGTAATAGCCTTGCTATCTGGATGAAGAACTTAGCTTTGACAGTTGCAAGTTTTTTCTTTTGAGGTTGAACAAAAGATATGGTACTTGGTAAGTTTATATAAAAACAAGCTTGAACTCCATTGATAATATTGTAAATTCCATTAATTAAAAAGACTCGATGACACTAAAATCACCAACAGAATCATAGATAATTTTGCAAATAAAAAAGCTATAAACAAGCCTAATTAAGGCATTGATCATCAATGCTAGACTCCCAAGAAAACATATATCAAGGAGATAAACTTGATCACATTGACAAATGATAGTTAACTTGAAAATGTTGCAAATCCATAGCGGGCGACAAGAATGTACTAAAGACCATATATTGTGATCGTTAATATTACAATAAACTATTCTTAATTTCTAGAGTAATCTCAACAACAATAGCGATAACCATTCAAAGTGTCATCAGATTTCATCGGACATTCGTTTTTGAAGTTACCACAAACAAGGTAGATACGCCAGCTGAAACAAGATAGATACGCCAGCTGAACCCTTTTATTAGGTCGACATAGGCAAAGACATTGAAACTTGAGAGGTGTTCAGGGGTTGCATATAAGTTGTCAATGGTACCAATCCCTAATCACTTTGCTAATACCAAATCAACGATCTTGTAAAATGGCATATAAATGTATTATCGACATATATTTAGTTTTTTTAGAATTATGTTACACATAGTTAAGTTTACCTTTGATTTCTTTTGCAATATATATAATTTTGCTCCAATATGTTATATGAACGATTCCTAAGTAGGTTGAAAACATCAACTATTACATATCTATTCTCCTTTAATCCAACAAAAAGAGTTCTCGTTGAAAATGAAATTTCCAATCAAACACTTTTACAGTTAAAAGGGTTGGGTTAGGGTCGAGCATTTTCAACCTGTTTAATATTTTGACACGACACGAAATCGACACAACACGACACGTTTAGCAGGTCTAGTTATACATGGAGGAGATTATTTACGGAAGGGTCGGAAGAGACGACGGGAATCCGGGATTTCGAACGGAGAGATTCAAAAATTTAAAATTAATATACATATTTCATCCTTAATAGACGATATTCCATATTTAATGTTTGTTTGCTTAATGAATTGTAAATTAAGCTTAATGATCTTATCTCCTCTGGAATTTAAAAATGATGAACTATGTCACCCTTGATTTACGGTCTTATCTTTTAATCATCATATAATAAGATTATTTTTAGGCTTTTATATTAATTTTCCTAATTGGTTCTTTATTACGTACGATATCGATAATTTTGCCTTGATAATATGATTGACTTTTCTTAGTAAGGTTTACCTGATTTCCTTAATAATGTTTAAACGATTTTTCTTATTTATTGGTTTTTGGATAATGGACTTGCACAGTTGTACATAAGGTTTTAATTAATTGTACCTCTTAAGATTTCAAGATGTGATCAAAATATTTAATATAATAATATAGATAGATATAGATATATATATAAATATAGGTTACAGGAAATTTTAGGGTTAATAACATAAAAGCCACTTTAGTTTAGCCAAAATTTCGGTTTAACCACTATATTTTTTTTGTTCAATAAAAACCACTCATACTTTCAAAAAGTTTCACATTGACCATTATTCATTTTATTTTATAACTTTTAAGGATTATTTTCATCGAAAAATTATGTGAAAAATTCCATATCGATATTTGAAACAAATATTGAAATTTCATTGTAGTGAAATTGATACATAAAGTTGTCTACATGTGATTTTGGTCTTTGTAAATGCAGTTCTTCAGCCACGTTGTGAATGCGTAGGGTGTCCAAGTGAATCCACTAAATTTTGGATGCAACCGAGATAAGACGTGTTCTGAGTTGAAGACATACAATCATGACTTTTATTTGTTATAGTGGTCGCAATATATATCTTTTTGAAAATATGAGTGGTTTTACGAATTTATCTGAAAATGTGAGTGATTTTTTTAAAACCAAAATAATATAATGTTTAAATTGGATTTTGACCAAACTATAACAATTTTTATGTTATTAGCCTTAATTTTTAATAGAAAATATAAAATAAAAAGGTAAAAACATATCCGTAAAAGGATATATGTAAAATTGAAAATTCATAGACTTTGAACCCGAATTGTTCGACAAAAAGAATCCCAATACGAAGCCCCGAAGAATTCTAAACACCGTGAGGCGCAAGATTGCAACTTGCAAGGGCTAATAAAAGGTTCCTTAATAGGCGGCCGCGACTCTCCAAATCGGTATCGCAGTCAGCCGTAACCCGCAAAGGCCGATTCACCAGTCGAAGACGGTACAGCATTCGCAACTGCACCGGCGGACCACTTTCATCTACGAAGACGACGGGACAATGAACAATGCAGGTGGAGTAATTCCGGTGGTGCTCGCCGATCCACGCAAGCTGTGCTGCCCAATCTGTTCCCGCCCGTTGTACTCCCCAATCTACCAGGTAATTCCCCTATAAAACCCTTGCTTTTTTACGTCTTCTCATCGGTGATGTATGCGTCAATCACCGTGATTTTCATGCTCTTTGTATGATTTCATAAATTTACAATATTTAATTCATCCTAGTGTGGGCATGGGCACCAGGGCCGGTCCGTTAATTTTAAGGGCCCTGTGCAGAGACTAAAAAATGGGCCCCTAAATGTAACTTTTTACTTATAATAAAAATTAATTCATACTCCCATAAGTGTTATAACAATTGATATTTAGGAGGCATAATTTCTGGAAATTGATAAATCATATAACAATTTAATAATTATTCAATAAAAACTAACAATTAAAACAATAACAAAACTTTTAAAAGATTAAAAGCTTTAATTTAATTGTTGTTCGAAAAATTGGAATTCAAGCTGTGAAAGAAAATTGTAATTCGAGGTGTTTGGAATTCAAGCTGTGAAAGCTTTAATTTAATCGTTGCTGTAGGGTTTTGTTTTACAATCAATTTTTATATAGCTATTCATTTACTTGGGCTAATAATAGTGTTTGGGTTGATAGTTTGGGCTGAAGGAAAAAACGTCCCTAATCCTGTAAAAAAATACGCTTAAAATTTAAGCTTGGTTGTAGTCAAAAAGTCTCGAACGGAAGACCTTCTGTTCCTTGTTCTAGCGGCTTTGCCGATTGATCCAACGACTTTTTGTGTACTTACGACGCCGATTTAATATATATAGAATATACATACTGTATACATATAAAATTTCGGGCCCCCCGACGACATGGGCCCTGTGCTCGCCCACCCGGCACTTGCTCAGGGCCGGCCCTGATGGGCACATTGCATGCTCCTCTTGCTGCGTCAAGGAAAAGAGAAAGTGTCCTTCGTGCTTCTTGCCAATTGGATTCATCCGTTGTGAAGCTATGGAGAAGCTAATTGAATCACTCCGAGTTGAATGCAAAAATAAGAGATTTGGATGCAAAACGACGCTAATTTACCACAAAAAATCCGAGCACGAAAAAAGATGCCCCAACAAAGCTTGTTACTGCCCTATTTCGTCCTGCATCTTTGCCAGTTCCTCCAAGAACTTGTACACCCATTTCAGCAACCACCATTTTTCTACTTCTTTCACCTACGACACCGTTTTCCTTATTGGTGTCCAAAGAAGCTGGACGCACTTAATTCTTCAAGAACGGAACGAAGGGGTCATCTTCATCCTGAATCATGCCATTCAAGGGCATGTGAGAGTTTTCAGTGTTGACTGCATTGGACCAAGCACGTTTGATAATGCTTTTGTGTACCAACTGACTGCAAAATACAAGAAAACAGTTTTATCACTAGAGTCAACTCCGGAGGTCTGGTCAAAGTGGCGGCAACATGCTCCCGATGACAACTGTCTAATAATCCCATCTGGCTTCTCGGAATTCTTCTTACAAGTTTGCATAAAGAAAGCTGGTCCTGTGGTATAAGTCATGGTTACTCTCTCTTTGAGTACCACATGACTTAATTTTATGGTATATAAACTTATAAAGTTGCTCTATGGTACATTTTAATGTAATTAAATAGGAACCAAGTTTGAAAGTTTGTTCCACCTTACCCTAGGTTGGTACCCAAAACCTTTTTTTGAGATTTGACCACTAAAGTTTTATTTTTGTTCCATTTATGTGAAAACAATGTGAATATTAGGGTTATACCAGATAAGTAGGATGGTTTATTCAATAAGGGTTGTTATGTTATCCTCATATTTAAATCCTCATCACAATTGTTTACATTCAAAGCAATTTGTCCACCAAATGCAACCCCATGGTCCAAATAACTATATAAAGTCCAAATCACAATTCACAAAAGGCAAATAATTGGTTAAACTTTTCCCATGAACGTAATAGTACAACCCTTTGGTTTTAAACATATTTGCTTCATTTGTCAATAAATTTCTAGAAAATCTGTGACATGCATTCTCCCAAATCAACAAAGGCTAAAAGGTGTAGTCAACCATGCCTCCAATATTAGCAGTATGCCTCCACCACCCTATGGCATTTCATGTCTTTATTATGTCGGTTGCCATCTAACATGTCTAATTTTTTTTTAAATTTAAGTTTAAATAAAAACTAAGCACTTCATTAATTTAAAATAGGAATTACATCACTGGGAAAATAAAAATACATAACAAGAAAATATAAAACCTATAAATTCCAATTTTCTCTACTCTCTACCCATCGGACGAGAAGATAGTTCAACTTCAAGTATGTCATTGTTGTCATCGTTTAGGTCAACTCCAACATGCCCATCCGATGTATCGTGATACAAACCCGAGCCCGATGTTTTACTTCGTTTCCAACTTGATTGCGTTTGGCTTACTTTGTTAACAAGCTTCCATTTTCTTACTATTCTTTACGATTTGCCAAATGTGCAACAATTTAAAAAGGCTTGGCTAAGTCGTTTTGAAAAATATACTGCATATGACAGAAAAAAATAGTTTAGCATCAGGAGTAAAAGTCTCATGGAAATCTACACCTTCAACTTAGGTATAACCTTTTGCAATCAAGTGTGTCTTATACCATTTCACATCTCAATTTAGTTTTTATTTGATTTTATACACCCTCTTTGACTTTATTGCTGTCTTACGGTGGGGAAGCTATACTAAGGTCCAAGTTTTGTTTTCTTCCCAAGCTAGAAGTTCTTTGTGAGTGTAAACACATGTAAACACAAACTTGGCCTCACCAACCATTGCAGCCACCAACCCACTTGCAACCATCATTGTTGAAAAAGGTGGCAAACTTTGTTTTCTCTTGTTTAAATTCATTGAATGTAGTAGTTGTCATTAGTATTTGCTTGGCTATAAATAGAGGTTTTAGCTTCATTTGTTAAGCACCACAAAAACATAGAAGAGAGTGTTTAGATAGTTAGCGTGAGTTGTTTTTTTCTTGTATTTCAGTTTGAGTATTGAATAAAAGAACATTTGAGTTCCAACAAGTGGTATCAAAGCTTGGTTAAGCTCCCGGGGCAACTTTCTTAACACCCTCGGGTTTTTTTGGTCAAAAATTTTCTGTCTCAAAATCGATTTTCGAGAGCCCCATTGGAAAGGTCTCGTTCTCAGGATTCCGAATATATATTTTTCTGAATTTTTCGACACCCAGATCATCCTCAAACGGCCGGTCAAAGTTCGCCGGAATAGTTGTCGGAAAAACCAGTTCGCCGGAGATCTCGCCGGAGAAGACGATACTGTAGCAGTTCATTGTAGCAGCACTGTAGCAAGTTTAAGAAAACTGCAATTTGGTCCCTGAAGTTTCGAAAAGTTACGTTTTGGTCCCTATATTTCTGAAAAATTTCAGGTTGGTCCCTATTTTTCAGAAAAACTTCAGAAGAGCCCCTATACTTCAAAAAGTTTCAAACAAGCCCCTAAACTTCTGAAAATTACATTTTAATCCTCGTAATTTTCATAAATTACACGTAATTTTCGTATATGCCAAGAATGACTACATCAAGCTCGTCGTTTTCTCAACCCGAAATTGAAAATGTTCAAAGAACCGGGAGGGATAGTAGTGTTACGTTACACTATCGTTCCTTACGAAAACAAACTACGCGGTGTGGGCTATAAAAATGCGAGTGAATTTGCAAGCACAATGAGTGTGGGATGCAATTCAAAATGCAAGAGTAGATGAACGAACAGATAGGATGGCGCTTGCGGCCATTTACCAAGCGATTCCAGAGGACGTACTTCTTATGTTGGCCGAGAAGGACACGGCTAAAGAAGCATGGGAAACGCTTAAGATGATGCATATGGGAGCTGATCGGTTAAAGGAGGCTAAAGTACAAACGTTGAGAAGTGAATTCGAGGTGATCCGAATGAACAATGGTGACTCGATAGATGATTTCGCCATGAGATTGAACACTATTGTGACCGGTATTCGATCTCTCGGTGAAAAGATCAAGGAGAATACGGTGGTGAAGAAGTTTCTTCGAGCCGTCCCAATGCGATTTATACAAATCGTAACATCTATCGAGCAATTTGGAGACATGAAAAACATGACGGTTGAAGAAGTTGTAGGCCGTCTCAAGACCCACGAAGAGCGACTTCGAGGGTATGAAGAACGGGAAGAAGGACCTTCTCTATTGTTTACACATGTCAAGTGGGCATCTCAATCTAAGCAAACCGACGAGGGAGACTCGTCAAACACTTCAAGGGAAAGTGGAAACCAAGGCCAAGGACGCGGTCGAGGTCGTAGGCATGGCCGAGGAGATGGTCATGAGTATGATGCAAACCGGAATGACTACAATCGTCCTCGAAAGGACAAAAGTAAAATAAAATGTTTTACTTGCGAGGAATATGGTCATTATGCATCAGAGTGTCCAAACAAGAAACGAGGTGAGGAGGTGAACCTCACCCAAACCAATGAAGATGAAGAGCCTATTTTAATGATGGCGATCTCGCAAGAAGATACACCAGGTATGGTGCCGCTAAAAGAGAAGAATGACGTTGATATCCCTGCATCCGAAGAAAGTCAAGTTGATTCCGAGGAATGGTACCTTGACAACGGTGCTAGCAATCATATGACCGGAGATCGTTCAAAGTTCCATGAGTTAGACGAGAACGTGACGGGTTATACACGGTTCGGAGACGGGTCAAAGATCGACATCAAAGGAAAAGGTACGATCTTGTTTGATTACGGAAACGGAGATCAAAGACTACTTAACGAGGTATATTACATTCCTAGACTTAAAAAGAATATTATAAGTCTTGGACAACTAACCGAAGACGGGAATCGAGTCGACATGGATGGTGATATTTTACGGGTATTTGACAATAATAATACTTTACTTTTTAAAGTAAAAAGAACCCGTAACCGACTCTATAAGACACTTTTAAAGACGAGACGAAAAATGTGTCTTTTATCATCCCAAGATGATCCAGGTTGGTTGTGGCATCAACGACGTACGTATGCCAATTATTATACCATGAAAGTTAATGGTTGTTTGGAGCATCATAAAATTCTAGGTTCACATCTAAAGAAATTAGATGATTCGAGTAAGCAAGGAATTTATGTTGAAGTTGAAAAATGTGAAAAAGGACACCAGTTTTTCGACGCATGGAAAAGGAAGCCACAGATAAGACAAGAAGGGTTCTTTGGTAAACGGAAAAGATGGATTTGGACTAAAAAAGCAGCTGTAAGTTTTCTCCAACGTAGTCCCAAAAATCGAGCTATCGACTTTCGTAAAGTGATGCAAAAGAAGGAAGACGTGTCACTAAAGAAAACGGCTTATGCTAAAAGGATTTCGGGGAAGTTTAGTGTGAAAGATTGCATTCCAACAACTTGTTCCAAGGATGCAAAATTGAAACTCGAGAAAGATAAAGACAAAGCACTTGTCGATTATTCTGTAGTCGGGGATGGCATGAAATGCTCAACATGATCGGCGTAACGAATCTCAAGCCAAGTTTGGTTTAAGGGGGAGAATGTGAGTGTAAACACATGTAAACACAAACTTGGCCTCACCAACCATTGCAACCACCAACCCACTTGCAACCATCATTGTTGAAAAAGGTGGCAAACTTTGTTTTCTCTTGTTTAAATTCATTGAATGTAGTAGTTGTCATTAGTATTTGCTTGGCTATAAATAGAGGTTTTAGCTTCATTTGTTAAGCACCACAAAAACATAGAAGATAGTGTTTAGATAGTTAGCGTGAGTTGTTCTTTTCTTGTATTTCAGTTTGAGTATTGAATAAAAGAACATTTGAGTTCCAACATTCTTTACTTGTAGCCTCTTGCCATTTTAAGTCACCTGCTGCTTGATAAAAGCTTTTAGGCTCATCTAGTGACATGATGACAACTAGAAAAGCACGATGGGTTTTAAAAATAATATCTTAAGATATGTATCCTGAAAAAGAGTCCGGGCATGGACTGTGAGTGTTCATGCAAAGGTGGCAAGTTGATTACAAATTCATGCACATGTTTCAGTTTGAAACTGGATCGAGTACTTTGGAGAACATCGTTGGTTTCAGTCTTGCTGATGTTGTTTTGTTTTGTTGAGTATTGTCCCACTCGAATTATGCCTAGTCACATCAATTTCTAGTGGGTTTTTTTCCACCTAGCCCAAACGTACCCGTATCGTTTGGGTTGGTCTCATTTCTAGGCCATGTGCTTAGAGGTTTATGTGAACTAGTTTCACTTTTCGGTTCTTTTTATGCATTCATTTGGTTTGGTACTCATAATTTTCATAAGGAACAAAGTTTGTTAAGTGTTCACTTTCAATAGACTGATGTCCTTCATAGTGATTACCAAAAGGGAAATTATGCTCAACAAATGTGGCATTTTAACTTGTATATGTCCCATGGCTTTTCAAGTGGTAAAGCTTGTATCCATTTTTCCCATTAGGAAACCAAAAAATAGCCACGGTCTCCCTTTTTCTCCGAACTTATCTTGCTTACATAAGCTATCATGTGCATATGTTAGGCAACCAAAAACTCGAAAAAAGTCATATGCGGGTTCTTAGTCTTACGGTTGTTAGCGAGATGTCTTGTTTTTAAGAACAAATATGGGTATCTTATTTATCACATAATGTGACAATTGTAAATTTTGGTCAACAAAAGTCAATTGTAGTCAAACGAAGCATACGTTAATCTATATGTTGAAAAGTTGTTTTCCATAACTTTTGCGTTGAATTATTAATATTATAGTATTGCGTATGCTAAATCAAAACAATTATCGGTTAAAAATCGAAAATACGGACAGCAGACTACTGTAGCGTAGAAATTCGATAATCGTACAATTATTATTTTGAAAATAATAATATTCATAAAACAATCTACTTGTAATTACGAAAGTTTCGATATATAGAACGTCGAAAACGGAGTTCGTATGTGAAAGTTATAACGATTAAACCGCTGTGTACGGATAAATGTACACAGGGTTTGGAACCAAAATACAAAATGAGGTGCCTTAAACATCAAATATGAAATAACGATTCATATGATAAGTAACGTAATAACATCTAGTATTTGATTTCAAAGCTAAATGCATTTTCCGGTAAAATGCCGAAAATCGCGAAAACGGAAGAATACCGCGCTTAAACGCGTATTCCGGCACCCAACGAGTTATAATTCAATCAAAATAAATGTTTGGCAATGTTTTTATACAAAATAATTTTTTAGAACTTCGTTTCGTCAAAAACACACAAAATTTCACTAAAACGACTTACTATTTTATAAAAATCACTCATTTTTATAAAGTATGTTGCTATTTTATAAAAACCACACCACCCCACCCCCCTACCCCCCCATCGGCTGCACCATCCTCTTTCCCATGCAATCTATTAGGTACTATTCATGGCTAGATCTTTAGGAATGGGCTATGGAATTTTATATTACAAACATCAAACTAGACATAATAAACAAATACACCTCTTCAAACTCCTCATTTGAAACCAACTATCACTCACAACTCTCTCCAACTCTCCCTCTCTTCTTTGCTCTCGGCCACACCATTCCATCACCATCTTCATCTTCAAACTTCAATTCCAAGCTCCATTCACAAGTTCAAGTGGTAAGTTTCAACCATCCTTTGATTCTAAACAACTTGATATAAGTTTTACACCTTTTACACACACTAACATCCATCTATATCCATTGGATATTAGATTTGTTCAAAGGTCTTTAAGCTCCAAACTCCATCATCTTCAAAGATCTTTCAAGCTCTCTTGGTAAGTTATGATTATCTAGTGATTTAAGTTCTAAATACCTTCATATACTCTTGTATACACACATACTCACGGAAATCCATTGGATAATAGCTTTGTCCAAGGGTCCTTCGGGTCTTAGAACCAAAATCTTCAATCTTCTTCCAAGGAATCCTAAGATCCACACTCAAGGTGAGTTCATACCCCTCATTTTCATCTTTTCAAACCTTTTTGGGGGAGAATACAAGTTCTTTAACTATAAATGTTGTTTTATTCAAGTATATATATGTTTAAATGTTATATATGTTGATTTACACAAGTTTATAAAGTTAGTAATTGGGTAAAATACCTTTGATATGAAATATGGATAGATCTTTGTATGATGTTCATAATGATACATTATATGCTTGTATAAAAGTTACTAGACTATAATATAAGTGTGTAAAAATGTTAGATCTTGAACAAAAATGTTATAAATATGATTTTGGCATGAAATATGAGTAGATCCATGTATTATGAACACTTTGACATATTAAGTTGTGTAAAAGTTACTAAACTACAAATAAAGTGTACAAAGATACTAGATCTTGAGTAAAAACGTTATAAAAACGAAAACTAGTAAAAACTACGTTTTTATAAACAAATGCACTATTTTCTAGTAAAAATGATTATAATATCAAGATATTACACTATTTTGTGAGAAATATCTCAAAAGATAATATTTATAATCTTTGAACAAGTTATTTCGCTATCGTTCGTAAAATAAAGTTATTACGACGCAATTACTAAAAATAGACTATTATTGGAATAGTTTATGAACAAAAGGTTACTATGACATTTAAACATGACAAAAATAATTATATAAAAATATATAATTATTTTACTATACAATATTATCATGGGAAAAATGATAATGGACGATTACAAGAGTTTTTATATACAAATCGAACGTAAACAAGTTGATTGGAATACATACATTTTTGTGAGATGAATCTTCACAGTACTTTTATAAGTACCTACTATAAGTCCTGAACATTTATATAACCAGAGTCTCGGTAAGAGAGCGCAATATTTGAGTATAGATCTATACGGGATTGACAACCCCGCACCTGAGCTGCTAGCTACAGCTTGACCGGCAGGTCTGAGGTGTCAAAATGTCTAACAGTTCCGACGCCTGAAGAACGTCGCAGCAGGCCAACTAGTCACAGTATGGTTATATGGTATCTCACATGGGAAAATAATCAACTTAATATTTTTATAAATTGTTTACGTGGAAACATACATTTCAAAGAAAGTACACTACAGTATACATATTACATTTTAGTCTTTGGGATTTAAAGACTTGGAACATTTTATGAGAAAATATTGGATTTTCTTGGTTTTCAACACTATTGCTTACGAACAAAGGACATTTCTATACAAAAATCTTATGAACTCACCAACTTAATTGTTGACACTTTTTCAACTACTTGTATTCTCAGGAAACTGATTTGGTAAGTCAAGCGCTACAAGAAAGGACGTTACGACGTCATTTTTGCCTATTTTGATATCATTATAATTGTATTTGAAACATGATACGGTTAAACTATGTAACATTTGCAATTATGTAATGATGGTTGTTTGCTTGGTTTTCACTATTGTGCAACTTTGTTATGATATTGTTCATGAAGTCATCCACCCTTAAACTATTCCGCCAATACGGTTTGAGGGTGTGACACATAAACGGCTGTAACTACAAAGTTACCCTAAAATTCTATTGGTAACGATGCTTGTAACCAAAGTTCTCTCACTATTTCAGACAAGTGTCCGTGTTTATGTTCTACTATGCCATATTGTTGTTGCGTATATAGACAAGAGGTTTCTAGTAAATTTCCCCGTTCCTTGTAAAAATCAAGTAGATAACGTGATTTAAATTCCAATCTGTCGTCGATCCGTAATCGCTTGACCCTTTTGTTGAATTGGATTTCCACCATATTATAAAAAAGTATGCAGCTTGCAATTTAGTTTTTATTAAGTATACCCAAATTCAACGACTGTGATCATCGACGATGGACAGAAAACAAAACATCGAGCATCACTCTAAAGAAGGATGTTGATAATAACCCTATATATCCACATGAATTAATTCAAAACAATCAACAAATTAAATAAACTAATAGCAAAAGGCAATCTACTTTGTTTTGCACGAATGGATGAGTCACAAAAATGATTGAAAGCGTATATACTATCTAATCTCCATATCTTTCTAAGGACTTTTTCTAGAGCATGTCCCAACCTTCTATGCCAAGCCTACTGTTGTAACAAAACTGATATTGACATTCTTCTTCGCTAGAACAAATCCAGATGATAAACTACATCATGCTCCTTACCCATCCCAATCAGGTTTTTCGAACGTAAGTCATGTATGAAACATTTGTCTGGATAAAATGTTAAAAAGCAGGTGAAATCCCGGGCTAGTTTACTTACAGATACCAAGTTATACTTTAAATTAGGGACATCCAGCACATCTTTTAACACAAGATTATCAAACAAACTGATGTTACGATGCTTTTCACATGTACAACTTCCTCGTTAGAAATTGTTATGGAGGAGAAATCTTGGCGTTCAGCAATCAGTTTGAGCCATCGTGGTATGTGATTTGTTTACTGGCATCCAAGTAAACGACCCAAGTTTTATGATCACCCATATATTACTGATCATATTGGCCATTTGTGTTGCTTCTTCTATTTTCTTTGTTCGTAGCGGTTGTAAGATTTTGTCGTATTCAACCTTGGTGAGGCTAGGAGTGTAATTTTCTACTACTGTCATGTTTTCTCGGATTGGGTTTTGGTGTTGATCGTTTTTGTCGTCCACTACTTTGGATCGAACAAGCTCGAACCAACTTTATATTATGTGTCTTGACTTGTGGTAATGAGTGCACATTCTAAATTTCCACTTCTTTCTCAATTATCACTTATTCTAGTAAATTGTGAATTCGGCTTATTTGGTTGTCGTGTCACTGTTTTTCCATGTGTTTGGAACGCAACAGTTTTAGTGGTGTTGTTCCATGCCAGACCGATTTGTCTGTGTTGCATCCTGACTCACGAGATAATAAGTTGTTGCTAAAGTTGTAATGGACCACTTTAAAAAAATTCTTCTTCACTCTTGCGTATTCTTCATTCAATCTCATTGTAAAATCGTATAACCTTTCCTTTTCTCAAAATTTAATGAATTTTTTTGCTAATCCACATGCGCATCCATTATATGTGCATAAAGGAATTTTTTTGCTAATCCACATGGTCATGTTTTCTTTTTGTGTAATGATGATGGTCAGGGCCGGCCCTGAGCAAGTGCCGGGTGGGCGACCGCACAGGGCCCATGTCGTCGGGGGGCCCGAAATTTTATATGTATACAGTATGTATATTCTATATATATTAAATCGGCGTCGTAAGTACACAAAAAGTCGTTGGATCAATCGGCAAAGCTGCTAGAACAAGGAACAGAAGGTCTTCCGTTCGAGACTTTTTGACTACAACCAAGCTTAAGTTTTAAGCGTATTTTTTTACAGGATTAGGGACGTTTTTTCCTTCAGCCCAAACTATCAACCCAAACACTATTATTAGCCCAAGTAAATGAATAGCTATATAAAAATTGATTGTAAAACAAAACCCTAGAGCAACGATTAAATTAAAGCTTTCACAGCTTGAATTCCAAACACCTCGAATTACAATTTTCTTTCACAGCTTGAATTCCAATTTTTCGAACAACAATTAAATTAAAGCTTTTAATCTTTTAAAAGTTTTGTTATTGTTTTAATTGTTAGTTTTTATTGAATAATTATTAAATTGTTATATGATTTATCAATTTCCAGAAATTATGCCTCCTAAATATCAATTGTTATAACACTTATGGGAGTATGAATTAATTTTTATTATAAGTAAAAAGTTACATTTAGGGGCCCATTTTTTAGTCTCTGCACAGGGCCCTTAAAATTAACGGACCGGCCCTGATGATGGTTGCTCTTAGCTCATATGGTTAAGGGGCATTCTCTTTGTTGAACCTTTCTTTGAGATTCAACTATATATCTCTAACAGTCACAACTTATTTTATATTTTCTTAGTTTCCTTTTCCATTGCACCCACCAGCTATCCACATACCATCGCATTACAACGCTTCCAATACATGAGATTCTTGGAACCTTTTCTGTCATGGGAATGGAACTGTTGACGAATCCACTTTCATTCTTGGCGAACAATGCATTTGTCATGCATTCTTCCAAACACCATAGTTTCCATCTTGTAAGAGGTTTTCTCCAGCAAAATTTTGCCTAGGTGATCAGTGGATGTAAGGAAGTATAAAGAGGATATACTGATGGATGACTCTGTAGACAATTTTGACATTTTTGCACCACCGCCTCCTATCATTGTTCATGAAGCTTAAGGCAAGTAGGGGTGTTAATCGGTTGGCTAATCGGTTTTTGGTTTGTTCAGTTCAGTTTAATCGGGTTTTTTGACTTCAAAATATTAACCGAAGTTGGTTTGGTTTATTCGGTTTTCAGTTTATATGGTTCGGTTTACGGTTAAAGATCCAAATAACAACCAATAAATAATTTAAATTGCATATCATTTGAGGTTGTTGATAATTGCATCGCTTTTGATGATTCGATTTAATGGTGGTTGATACATCGAATAACTATGCTCAATTTTTGTTGCAACAAATCAACACCTAATTTAATAGAAGTTCAATAGTATTTTGTTACGATAAACCAAAAACAATTTTTTTTAAAAGAATCCAAAAGAAAGTGCCATTTTGTTTATGTAAAAGAATATGATAATTTACAGAATTATAAGAATATAAATAAAATAAAAGAAATTATGTTAAAATGTAGTAAGTAAATGAAGAGTTAAGGGTTTTCTTTTTGCACTCTTCATTATGTCACATATTCGATCATATATATATATATATATATATATATATATATATATATATATATATATATATATATATATATATATATATATATATATATATATATATATATATATATATATATATATATATATATATATATATTTATATGTTGCATAAATGGCTGTTAAGCTAGCTAACGAGAACATAAACCCTTCTTCTGGCTTAATGGAAAATATCTTCAGCTACGTTTGTTACATGAGATAACGGTGGATAAAAGTTGGTACTTTGCAATTTCTTGTAGGGTTATTTTAAATGATTACGTGGGAATTCATGTCTTTTTCACAACATGAGATCGAGAGTGTTGAGTGATAATAGTATAAAATAATTACCAAAATAGAAAATTTTAAATTAAAAGTGTATATATACTCTTATTCGTAGTAAATAGTAAACAGTTAAACCGTATACCAATTTTTGAAACCGAAAACCAAACCGAATAAGCATTCGGATAATCGGTTAAACTGAAAACCAAATAAGGCCAATTGAATAAGTCGAACCTTATTTGGTTCGGGCGTGTTGTTCGGTTTCGGTTTTACCACCCCTAACGACAAGTACCGATCTTATGGCGTTTTCTACTCTGATACCATGTAAATTTTAGGTTAAACAAAAGCTCGTTTTTATTACTTGCTATGAACGCATACATGCGAGAGCATGGTTGTTAAGATTCCGTTGTTGGTCTTAAGATATTATGATTTTAAGATCCTACAACCGAAAGACGATATCGATCACAGTAGGATCTATTTCAAGCTAGATCTATATTGGGATCTAGGATCCTAACTAGGATCTTAAGATTTTAACCACATCTGATCCCACCTCTTTAGTCTTTATTATATAGTCAAACCTAAAAAATTCGTTCATTCAATTTGAAATCAAGCATTACATGTCACGAAAAGTCTCATAGAGCATTAATACTTTGTTTTTTCATCTTGAATTAGGCAGAGCATCGTGACACCCATGTTATTCCCTTTGTGGTCTTATGCCTTTACTAGCGGATGATCATGATAATCTTGTTTGGTTTTTGCTTAAGATGTTTTCTTTCTAATTTTTGTGGTTTCTAGGTTCATGCGTAAGAAGTTAAATTTGATTCTACCATGTGTTAATCAACAATAAATTATAATATGTAGTTAGGTACTACACAAAGTATGACTTTGTGAACAAAATTGGAGGCTAGTTCATTTGTAGAATCTTCCGATCTCGATCTCTATTTCACGATCACGGTCTTACAAAGCATAAAATGATTTTGTGTAAGATCCTAGTTTTGACAACCTTGTACGAGAGTTTAAATAGAAAATATGATGCGGCTAATAAGGATAACTACTAAATAAAAGTTAATTTAATTTTGAAAAGAAAATAAACATGCCGATAAACATATGCCTCAACATTTTTATTTATAGGATTCTACAGATTAGTTTTATTTAGGGGTGTTTGAGATTGTTTATTTAAAATGCTTATTAGTTTATACCAGTCACTACAAATAAAATTACATTTAGTGGCACAGAAAAAGTGCCACTAAAAACCGGAAAAGTGCCACTAAAGACCTCCTTGGGAATCAGCGACACAAAAAAAAAGTGTCACTAAAAGCGCTGCCACTAAAGACCTTTAGTGGCACTTTTCGATTGTGCCGCTGCAGCATTATTGGTTTTTAGTGGCACTTTTTTATTGTGCCACTATATCACTTGTAGGCTTTAGTGGCACTATTTTTATGCCACTATTAAATTGTTAAAATAAATATTATTCTACTATTTAATTGCTAAAATAAATATTATATTATAATGTTATATTCAACCTTTCTAAAATACAACAATAAACATTTATGATTCTACTATTTAATTGCTAAAATAAATATTATTTCACTACTATTGAATATCCCACAAACCATTCCAAATGTATATTTATTTAAATGCAACAATAAACAAAATAAAAGTACATTGTTATATTCAACATAAATTAAATCCAGTAAATTACATTGTATTCAACCTTTCTAAAATACAGTTTTTATGTTCATCATTTGCCCATGCTAGATCGCCACTCTCATAGCTCTATAAATATAACATAACCTCTGCCATTTGAAGAGTTTTCTGATTCATTCATCACTAGTATCCACAATCTTAGTAAGATCATCTTTAGAAAACTAAAGATTTGGTAAAGCTAGTCCACATCCAACTAGTTTGTAGCCCTTGCTAGTAAATGGAAATGATGTATCACATCTTCTGTCGCAAAAGATAGAACTTCATGAGTCCATTCAATAAAGCTGAAAAAGAAATAGAATTTGTATTAGAATAAATAATAAAGCTTAACTACTATTAAAAATTCAGATGAATAAAACTTGGTAAAAGCAGGTGACATGTCTGGACGTGTAAGAAGCTTTGAAAGAAGCAATCCAGCTATATTTTGCATAGGGCCCGCATTTGAAAGGTACTCCTTTGAGATCTCTAATATCCTACTAACTAAAGGTGGTGTTTTATTTGCATCAACAGAATGAATATTTGCACTACTTGTATCCACATATGATATATAAAAAGAAGCTAATACAAGTATTGATAGCCATAACAATATAACATATTTAGTCTCCATCTCTCCAGTACTTTCTTGCCTCATGTTGTCCCTGTAGTTGTCCCATGACATTTCTCCAAAAGAGAGACTCCACCTGTGTAAAAAGCAACATAAATGTGAAATGCTAATGAGTAATAGAAGAAACAATGCAATATTTTTTCAACCAGTGATAAATTCTCCAATTAGACATTAAAACACTATCATCAACGCCACTAACATTTAAATTAGGTTGCTACCAACTACCAAGATAGTATTCCTTCAAATAAAGTTATGTATTTCTTCCAACCATGAACCGGTGAAATCTCAGTTCAAATTCGAACCAAGCAAGCTTCTATTCCAATATTGAGCATCAGTCAATAGAAATTTGAAATGTGAATGAGTAACTAGACATATAAAACTCACTTCAGATACTACATAACAGAAATCGCAATTCTGATACTACTTCGCGCTAATTAAAAAGCTTCAATAGCAATTCTGATACTACGTAACAGAAAACTGAAATGCGAATGAGTAACTAAAACATACAATCGATCGGATCTTGTGGACCGAGGAGAGATCTACAACTCACCCATTAGAAACGATGTCGTCGAGGATAGACTTGAAGACCTTCCATTCTAGTAGAAAGTATCTCTGCAACATCGCCTCTTTTGAATCATGTTCGTCGTCCTCTTCCAATTCTTCACCCACCGCCGAAGGTTTTCTGCATCTACTACTTCTCTTGACGCCATATGAAGGAGTAAAGAGAAGATCTTCTTCCCGTAAAAGCATCAAGACAAAGCCGGATTAGGGAAGGCTAACCAGCAAAGGAGGGGGACGATCTGGTTGAGTGGTGGAGCAAGGGCAGAAAGAAGCGAACAGGTGGAGCAAGGGCTGAGCGGCGAGAAAAGTGGACTAGGTTAAAGAGAACGCTTGAGTGGAGTGAGCTTTTTTTTTTTCGTTTCCCGCTAGGTAAGAAGGAAGTGGGAACAATTGAGATTGGGGAAGAACACGTTCGGAAGCTAAGTGAGAAAGAGACTCGAAGCGGGATTTGTGAATTTCGTCTTTTTTTCATTTCCCGCTGTGTAAGGAATAAGAGGGAAGTGAAATCATTTCAAGTGTTTTTAGTTTGGGAGTTTTAAAAATTTTGATGAATCGATACATATTATATAAAGTTTAGTGATATTTTAATAATAGATATAGAAATTAGTGCCATAAAATATAAAGTGCCACTAATAGTTAGAAAAACCAGTGTCATAAAATATAAAGTGCCACTAAAAGTATTCTATAGTGGCACAAAAATAAAATGTCACTAAAACTTTATGCCACTAAATGTAATTTTATTTGTAGTGAGTAATAAACACTTCAAGTATTTGGATTGTAAAAAAAAAAAATTGTTTATTCTAGTGTGATACCGATAATAAGCACTTTTTGTTAAGTTGTTTTGTTTTAACTTATTGAAAACTCATTATTAACGGAGAACCATAAATTACACTTTTACTCTTAATTTAAAAAGACAGAAAAAATCAATAATATATAAAATGTCTTTTTCTATTATTTTACATGTATAAACAGAATTTGAAAAATACTAAAAAACAATTTATCAACTTATTATGTTTTTTGTACCGAAAAAGTTAATTGAAACATTTTTTTAAAAAAAAAACATTGTTCTCAAACCGAGTACGCTAAAGAATTTTTTACAAAAACGGATAAATTGTTTTGAATAAGTAATCCTAAATGCGGTGTATTTTGTATACTAACAGGAAATCCTCAGCGTTATGCTTTTGGGAGACGCAAAGTTAGAGAAAGGATGGAGGTTTTGACCCTCACAACATACTCCACTTTAGTCTGACCAAATTCTATCCAACCACCACATTTATTTTGTTTCACAAGTAACATATACGAAATCTACCATTTTTGCCCAACACCACAGAATAAATCTCAAAAAGTTATTTGAAAACTTAAACCTTTTAATTTGTTACATACACAATAATTTAATCGGACTAACATCAAAAACGCTATATAAATCACTGGTGTATGTGTATCTAGAAATTTTGAATGGTGGTCTATAATATCTAGTAAAAGAAATTAACACACCGAGTATCCGGAAATAGTAAGACTTTTTTTTCCTGATTAATCATCGGGTTTGTAGGCTAGTCTTGCATCCTTGAATCAATTTAAATTGCATGTAAGATGGATTACAATTACGTCATGTATATATATCATGCTTGTTAAAATTAAGCCCACAATTAGATATTTAGATATTTTAGATGTTTTTGTCCTTGATAATGATAAACTAATTATGAGCAAATAGCCATATCAACAAGAAAGGGTGATTCACCATATAACCTAACAGAAATGATAGAGACTTAGAACATACTCATCATAATATGCACAAACAAGTTAGGACCAAACCCAGCAACAACAAATTATTGAATATGCACACCTTGCATATCATAATACTTTGTAAGTTATACATTGTATTTGATAAGTTACATTGTGTTTGATTTGATCATTTTAATGTCTATATTAGTATAATTAAATAGAAAAAAAAAGAAATTATAGTCAACCCATTATAAATACCATGACAAAAGTATTATCCTAAAAACAAATATGTTGTTCTCATGAAAATTTAATTTATAATTAGGCATAAGCACGGGTCCAAACTCGGCCCGAACTAGATCAGGAACCGGGAGAACCGAGAACCGACTAAAGAGGAAATATAGAACCGGGAACCGAACCGCCATTAACTTAAGCTGGTGCCGTTTTTCGATTCCAAAACCTAGGGATGAGCATGGGTCGGTTTGGGTCGGTTTTTGGCTAAAACCAAACCCAAACCGTAAAAGGCAGTTTTTTTTGGTTTTAAAACCCATATGGGTCGGTTTTTCGGTTTGGGTTTGTGGGTTTTTTTAAACCCGTGGGTTTGTGGGTTCATGGGTTTCTGGTTTTTTAGGTTTGAAACTGCGGGTTTGTGGGTTTAAACCCATTGAAAGTACATTGTTATAAAGTATAAATGGGTTAGTGGGTTCAAACACACTAAAACAATGGGTTTAAAATCATAGATTTATAGGTTAAAACCCACCGGAAGTACGTTTCTATTAAGTATAAACGGGGTTGTGGGACCCGTTGAAACCATGGGTTTAAACCCGTGGGTTGTGGGTTTAAACTCATATGGGTTTGTGGGTTCAAAACTGAACCGACCCGTATAAGTCGGTTTTTTCAAAAACTCAAACCCACTCCGTCGGTATTTGTCGGTTTTTCGGTTTTCTGGTTCGCTTTTGCTCATCCCTACCAAAACCTGTTTTTCCGGCCAATAAGTTATTTCCCAGCCATTAAGTCGTTTCCCGGCCCATTAAGTTGTTTTCTGATCCCATTAAGTCATTTTCCAGCCCCATTAAATTGTTATTGTTTCATAAAAAAACAATAATAATCTACCAAACGAATATATCATCATCCTATAATACAAAACGAAACATTTACTTCTATCACATTACATAAATGGCATCTAGATTTCAACATCATTAAACAACAACGACATCAATATTGCAGCAAATAGAATTGTCTTTTTCCCTACCCAGCCCGGTGCGGTTTTTTTCAGCAGAATCGATAGAACTGGAAACAAATGTAACCCAAAATGCAAGGACCAAGAACAGCCCCATGCAATGAAACTTTGGTCCAGTCTGGTGTCGATTCCAGCTCGAGACCGATCTAAATGCTCATTCCTAATAGTAATGGTCAACTGGTAATCATTGAAAGATATCAGACTATTTTTATCTCAAGATTAGTTTAACTTATGTTTGGTAGTGAACTTTTAAGTGATTTTAGAGTCTTTTATCTTTTATAAAGCTCGAATTAAAAAAATGCTTTGTACGAAGAACACACTTATTACTTTATTTTTCAAACAAAAAACTCTTAATCTAGAAACTATTTCAAGTAGTTATTATGAGATTGTAGTTTTTTTATGTTGTGCAAGTTTACATATTTTCAAAATCTAAGAGCTACTTTTGGGAACACTTATACGTAATAAAATTTAAATTGTCCAACTTTCAGTTTTCGGTTATTAGTTTGCAGCAACAATTATAAGCTAGTTTTGTCATCCATATATTAAACATGCTGAATGAGATATTGATACTAAAAGTTGGGTATTTAGAACACATTTAAATACATTTATATGTTTTATATATTGTTAACTCTTAGTGGGTTAGTACTCTCCTCCGTGAGCTTCGAGACTATATATAATGTGTCCAAAATGAAGTTTGTGTGAATGAGATATTGATACTCAAAGTTGGGTATTTAGAAAGATAGTTAGCAAATTAAGTGGGTCTGTGAATATATATCCCACATAGGAGAAAGAATAAACTCTTAGTGGGTTTATAAGCATATATATGTAATTGACTTATAAGCTACTATGTATGATTTTACTTCAACACCTACATACGCACAAGGGAATGCAAATTTGGATTTCGTATGCTGCATTCGCCGAACCCGTTTGTTTTAACGTTGTTGGCAAGCCTTAGGAAGAATACCAACAGTAATCTTGAAGACGGTGAGTGACGGAAAATATTGTGTTGATGTAACAAATTCCTCCTGTGAAATAATTGTTGAAGATGAAATTTCATATTAAAAAAATAAACGACATGCTGAGTTAGCGACTTAGCGTACAAATACAAGAAAAACAATTATGATATTAGTAGTTCATTTCATTTAAACACTTAAATTTTTTTATTTCAAGTCACCAAATCACCAATCATTATATGTATGGTTAGAATACAAAGAGTGATATATACTTTAATTTTCACAAATGCATATGTACCTTCCGTTGATTTTCTTGTACCATACCCATGGCACCACATCCAGGTCGACATTTTTACTTTATTTCTGGGACGCGGGATTCTCATTGTCAACACCATTCATTCCAACTGTCACCTTCAATTATCTTATTAATTTCAATTTCTTAATTAAAAATCAAACTGTTTTTTTTAATAATTTTGTCAAACATTCTATCTCCATATATACCCCATCATTCCCTCCCTATCCTCAAATCACATTGACATTTCCATCTTCCCAATCAATCCATTAACTCCTGAAACGCCGTCGTCATGGGCAACTACGTTTCCTGGGGTATGGAAACAGATTACTGGAATTGTGGGTGATATTGAAGGCATCGGTATAAGTATGGATGATGTAATTTCCAAACAGGTGGGAGATGGAAATAGTACACTGTTTTGGACGGATAGATGGATTGGGGATAAGGCATTGAAATCCATGTTCCCATCACTTTACAATCTCGAGGCAAAGAAAAAGTGTTTGGTAGCTGAACGAATCACTTCAGATGGATTTTCATGGAATTGGGGAGCAGCCATTCGATCTAGAGAACAATCACTGGAATTACATAATCTTGTGGGGTTACTTGGATCATTTCAACAGAGTGAGAGACCGGATCAGTGGCGGTGCCCGATGGCACCTGACGGGAAGTACTATGTCGATGTAATGAGAAAAAGGATGGATAGCATTAGTCACACAGGTGATGGCGCAAATATTGAATGGATTCCAGAAGTACCCATCAAAGTTTTGTGCTGCATATGGAGAGCAAACATGGGGCGGTTACCAACAAAACACGAATTAAACAGGAGAGGTATTAGCACGGATTCATTACTTTGCGGTCAATGTATAGATGGCGTAGACGACCTCGACCACATTGTAGTGGGCTGCCCGTTTGCGATGGCAATTTGGCAGAAAATTTTGTCCTGGTGCAAATTACAAGTTGGAGCATTCAGCAAGGTCAGAGACATAATCGATTTTGCCTCAACATGGGGGAATTGCGTTAAAAAGAGGAGACGATTAATTAGCATTGTTTATGGAACAATATGGTGGATTTGGAAGATAAGATGCGACAGGTTGTTTAAATCAACCTTCACTTCACCGGCGAAAACAATTGATTACGTGAAAGCATTGGTGTTCAATTGGATTAAATTTAGAGGTTTGAAAAACCCCATCAAGTGGGAGGATTGGAATGCTTATCCGTTTTCAATAGCATAATATTGTAATCTTTTGCTGTATTGTATGTTGCCTGCTTCTAGCCTCTGGTTAGATCTGGCTGTTTCCTTTTTTCCAATTTTATAAAAAATTTTCGCCGGTTCCAAAAAAAAAACAAAACACTCAAAGGGCACAAAGGTAATTTACCCAAATGGGGAAATCCGAAGAGTCCAGCAACCAATCAATGCCGCAGAACTTATGTTGGAATCGCCGAATACGTTTCTGGTGAACTCCAAGTCGCTCAAGATCGGAGCTCGGTTCGCCGCCCTCAATGCCGACGAAGACCTGGAAATGTCCTCCGTGTATGTTGTGTTTCCGATGAATAGGCTGAATTCGGTCGTCAACACCGCTGATTTGGCGTTTCTTTTTCTTGCTGCCAAATCCGGTGCCAATAAAATTGGAAGCGTGAGGATCCTGCCGGAAAATGCACCAACGCCACCGAGGTTGAGCTTGGAGGACATTGATGAGTTATCTTCGCCGGAGTTTAAACAGATGATTAGTATGTGTAGATCGAAGAAGCCGTTGTTGGAGACTATTGCTGAAGAACCAATTTGTTCAAGATGATCGTTTTATGGCCCGAAGGGTGACTATTGGATTTTATTTTTTTATTTTTCCAAAATGTTACATATACATATAGATAGAACATTTTTTCTTTACATTCTTTTTTGCTAAAGCAATAAGGGAATTGCAATTCTTTTTTACTCTTTCATATGTAACGATTGATTTTTAAAGTTGCAGAATATATAAAGAGTGTTAGTTTTGTAAGTTTTCTATTGTTTACATAACTTGTCGAATCGTTTATATAGAAGTCATGAATTCGAGATTTATTGATGACACAAGTATGTGTTTCTTTGTTTGTCTGATCTTTTAATTGAAAAATAAGTCATTTCAGATATAAAAAAGGTTAATCATATGATTATATATACACATGGCTTTAATGATATTTGATCGTTATTTAACCATAAGTGGTGAGGGCAATGGAATTCATTAATCAGGTGAAGTCAACAAGTGGAAACAAAAGTGTCGGATGGGTAATTAACTTGTTGGATCTGATTTATCTTTAGATCATTTTTCGAATATTTCTAACATCTAAAACATATTTCACTTCGTTCCTAATGGGTAATGCTCAATGTGTTCTCATGTTTGAATTTGTACCGTTCTAATTTTGAGAATTTTGTACCGAGATACCTATCTTGTATAAGACCATCTTAAACCTTAAAAATTATAATATAAAACATGATGCAAATAGTTATTCATCTCTCACAGTAACATCAACTCTAACACCAATTTGTATACTAAAATTTATATTACAATTATATACTTTTTCTCTAAATTATTTAGATTTTCCAAAATAATCATTTTATTTCAATTTTGTCTTACAGTTTTTGTTACAGTAACTTTATGAATCATATTATGGAATAAATATAAACAAACTAATAATTTGTATATAGTAATGGAAACTATTTGTATATTGTTAAAACAAACATTTAAAAAAATTACATTTATAACACACTTAAATATAAAATTACATTTATCCGAATTATTTGAAATAACTATCACATTTAAAATACAACTATAGGATTGAATTAATTCAAAATATATAAACTTGCACCTGAAAGATAAACTTGAAAACCCATGAATAATAACTAAAACTTTAATATGAAATTGTATTCATAAGACTAAACTTGTTGTAAAATATGATATTGGGTTGAAAAGATAATTCCATTTTTATACTAAAATTATTGTTAACACCAAATATGGGTTTGAGATTGAGATGCCCTAACTAAGTATTGTTTCGGATAATACATATTTAAGTGTTAATTTAAGTCTTGAAATTAGACAAAAATTTTAGTGTTTCGAGTACATATGGATTTTGGACTATCAGGCATTCTAATCTGTAAAATTGGGTCCCATGAATATCAGTGAGGTTAAAAGTTGTATGTCATGTTGCACCGCAGAAGGTGATCCACAAAATTTATTTGGCTGATACAAACAGAGTGGAAATTAAGTCTGTAATGGTGTATCCACAAAAGGTTGTCCACATTTTGTCTAGGGATGTGAATGGCCTATATTAGTGGATATCGACTTGTAAAAAGTATGTATTGCTTTTTGTATTTCTCCTTCCTCATTCAAGTAATAACAAATATTTTATAGAAAGTGAAAGTCGATCGTAGAGAGAACACTAAAACTAAAAGTCTAAAAGTGCGGATTGATGTGCTACTCTAAACAATAAAGTTGTTAGAAAGCCTTTTTGTAAAGAAGGTTTGCGTTTTTGTAATGGAAAATTTGGAAAATGAGATATGTGGATGTGTTTTATGCGTTTAAGCATAAACATTGCATTTGTGGTAGATATGCGGTGATTTAGTTTAATAAATAAGTAGCGTAATATATATTAAGATTGGAGTTGTCGTATGCTGGATGGTTTGAGAAATATGAAATCACCAGTAGAAAAAAATGACATAAGAGTCAGTGATGACATCCAACGATCAAGATAGATCGTTAAAATAGAGAGACACGCTTCCCCTAGGCAAATGGGGATAATTAAGCATAAGTCTTGGAAATTATTCGACTTAACATAGTGCAAAAGTACCCTTACATTTACAACACCTAGGAAAATACAAAGAAAAGTAAAAACAAAAAACAAAAACATAACAGTGAACCAAAAATGGCTGAGGCTTGTATTTGGACATTATTCTTCTAAAACAAATTTGTATCTACCGTCTATTTTCCAGGATACTATAGTCGAAGTAGTATGTAATGGCAGACCCTATGTATTGGCCCTCAATTATATTATGTTTGGCCACTAGGCCCATGCCTACTGTTGAACGTGTCAATGCTTAAAGTGTCATAACTCGTAAAATCGAGACAAAGTACGAAGATGTATCCTTTCACAAATATATTTTGTACATATACCACAAAACGTATATAATATATCGATAAACCAATCACCAAACCATAACATAGTTGGGCATGGTGTGCTGATAACCTATCTAGTTCATCAGACACATACGATATTTCCCCATTCAATAAATTTTTCGAGACTGTTTTCTGAATACTCACGAATACAAGCACCTAAACACGCAACAAACACGACTACATACGATATTTCCCCATTCAACAATCAAAACACTAACTTGGGCTTTAGAGAGTATTTTCGAAACTGTTTTCTAGGAACTCTCATAACCCCTTTTGTGTTTATATTATTAGTGAAACCCGCTGACCCTATACAACTCCAATGCCTAATGGCCCAAAATATAGAGCCCAACATACCGACATGTCATCACTAGTGTCATCATGAGTCATACTAAGCAAAGAACGTAGAGGTAGTTACAAGTAATCTATACATTCTAATAAATCACTATTAAACAGGCCACGTGTCTCCCTCTCATTCACAGTATTTCTCATTTTCCCGCTCATAGCATCTTCACTCTAATTGTTTCAGAAAACGGACGTCGGCTGATTTTTTGGAATTGAAATCAATTATAGTAGATTATTTTAGGCAAAAAGTAAATCAATTCCATTTATTCCACTACAAATCAGTAAGTTATCAACTCTAAATTTGAAATCTATTTTTGCATACGACTCTACAGAGTTATGTAAGATGACGACTCTCCTTCTTTTCTACCGATCATTGTCGAATTCAACCATCGAGGTTAGTCTATGTACCATTCACGTATTCCAGTTTACATCTTCTTCCAATTTTCTATTATTGTGTATGATTTAATTCCTGATTTCTTTTTTTTTCACTTGTACTTCAGATCAGTAAATGTTGACTGATTTGATCTTGATCTGGTATTGCAAACTCAGTTGTTTAGCTTTTATAGAAATCTTGAAATTTGAGGTCTGCCAACAGCCAACCAGATGTTCGATGAAATGCCACAATGAGATGTGGTTGCCTCATTGCCATATTTTCAAGTTGAATTTCGATTATGATGTCATTTTGCAAGAAGAGTTGTTGGACTTTTATGCAAAGGTTTGTAGGTTGGAGTTATGCAAAGATGGTCTTTGAATAAATGTTTATTTTATTGTCAGTGAGTTTAAACTTATATGTAGTCTAGATCTTGATCCTTGCTTTTTTGACACAGTGTTCTGTTTCTCTTTCCGTTATATGCCGGAACAGCTTCTAAAACTCAAAGCAATCTATTAAATCATACTATATAGGGTGGCTCGACGTGTATCCCGGAATCGGATTCTTGATTCCGCTGCTAAAGTCATGGAGATGTATTCGAGTCAAAAGGCGGTTTTTGAAGCGGGGTATTTTGGTGAAGTTGGTATTGCACTCGGTCCAACTTTGGAGTTTTATACTTTATTAAGCCACGACTTACAAAAAACGGGATTGAATACGTGGAGGTGTAATTCTCCGGAATCTGATGTTGACTTTTTGGATGTACAATGTAAGTTTTTGGAATGTACACTGTAAGTTTTTTATAATCTTTTTCATGATTAGAAGTCAGAAAGTTTTCCCAAATGTGTATATGATCTTTAATCTACCCTGTTTTCCTTGTCAAAGGTTTCAGTTCACATTCGAATATTCGATGCAGTGGTTTATCCTTTACTCTGTTTTTCCTCATTCTTTACACTAGAATCTTCACATGCAAATTCTTTCAAACCCTTTCATTTAATCTCATATGATATTGCAATAAGCATGTTGTGTGTATCAGTGCATTGTATCAGTAATCAGTAATCTCCCAATATTGATAATCTATTACCTGAGTATTCCTATTCTGAATATAAAATATAACTGACACAAGGCTTTATATTGGACCTTAAATTACGGTTTAGTACTATTGGATTAAAGATCAACTGCTTAAATTCTGTTATCTTGCTGATTTAAGATCTATGGCTTTGGTTCTTTGACAAGCAAATGGTATTCTTTGAATGATAATCATAAAGTTATTCAAATATATTCTTTTTGTGTTGACTTTATCAAAGATAGTGAATCAGACATATTAGAATAGTTAGATATTAACTCATTAAAGATTAATAAATTTGAGCATGATGAAAGCGAGGATTTGTGAGCACTGAGTTTAATTGTTTTGGTTGGACCTGTTCAAAAACAGGATGCCTAAAGGCAAAACATGTAGCTTATTGTATTAAGATTAATAGCATTACGGATGCTTATCTTTAAATGCGGCAAATTTCTTATCCAATAAGAACTGCAACAATTTTGTTTATAAAATTTTCAATGTAAAAATTATTTATTTGTTTATTATCACATTACAGTAAAATAGATCCATGCTAAAATAGTTATTTATTTGTATGTTAAGACGACATTTTTTTAATATTTATTAAAATCTAATATGATTAAATTAATTAAAAGCTATCTAAGATGTTAATAGATTTTTCTTTATTTTAGCATAATAAATATGTGAATGTCTCGCTAATTAACGTGAAACATTAATTTGATGTAGAATTGATTTTATGTTAATTTTTGCCGAATTTGGAATAATGTAAATGCCTTATTATTTTGTATAACATGATGTAAGTACATTCCTATTGTTGCTATTATTGAAAAAAAAAGTGTAAGTATGTTATTATTATGGGTAAAGAAGTTGCTATTGTTATAAAAAACACAATGTGTTGCCTATATTGATAAAAAAGAATAAAGTACATTGCTATTTTATGTAATTTACCCTTTTAAAAAGGTAGACATTTTTATAATATTATGACAGATAAAAGGACGTTGGGGTTCGCAGAAAGATGATGATTCTGTTAATGAATGGTTTGGATTGAAGTTTTACAAATAAAATAGAAAAAGATGATGATACTGGGAGATATCATGTTTTTATGTTATGCGTCATGTTTATTATATTAGAAACTCTTTAATTTTGTTGCCGTTGGAAGTAAAGAATACAGTTGGACTAAGGACCCGAATATGTGATAAGTTAGATCAATATTTAACTAATACAAAATTAAAGTAATAAGGATGGCTATATTTTTAATAATAAGATGGCCAAGCTTTAAAATTTTAGTTTTTTAGGGTGATTTCTGTACACATAATAAAATGTAAAAAAGTTCAAAGCTATTTCACAGTAAACAATACCAAAGTGCATATCCCTTTGATAGAAAAAACCAAAAATATTATTATTAACCCAAGTAAATCAAAGTACATTGTCATATTATGCAAAAACATATTACAAGTGATATAAAAATAAAAAATCAATTTAAAGTTACGCATACAATTTTAAGTTGGCAACCCGTGATTATCACGGGCTTATAACCTAGTTACAAATATGATAATATGGTCCAATCCTACTGACGGTGGAAAAACATTCCCCCATACCAGTTAGTCCTTTAACAACACTAATGTAAGTGTCAAGATCGATATCAACTCTAAAACCAACCTAAGAAATAGGGGCATCACCAACCATACATGTTAACAAAACACCATTACGCGAGGAACCAAGCAACAAAGATAAAAAAGAACAAGATATGGTCATATGTTTGAAGATTTTTCAAAGACAATAATGAGGAAAAACAACGATGCACCAAGAGAAGGAAAGTTAGGAAATGGATGACATAACGAGGAGAAAAAGAAAACATTGATGTTTCACATGCTCAAGCTCAAAAATCAGATGATCAAGCAAAATTGAAATAAAAATAATATGATCGAGCAAAAGAAAATGCCAAAACCACGAACACCATGTGGCCTAGGTAGCTATCACATAGAAGATATAGGAAAATAAAATATCATTCCACCCATGTTGTACCAAAATATGGTACGGACAACATTTAAATACTTCCTGACACAAAATATTCAGTTATACGTCATGATGGATAACCACAAGGTCAAATCCTAACAAACCAATAGCAGCTAACACTGATCAAACACCAACATATACTTTGACCAAACATATCCTTCCCTCCACCCTATTATTTGCAGGTTGCAACCACACTTTATATCAAAAGTAACTATTGGAGAAACAAAAGTCCTTCATAGGAAAACAGTAGACCCCACATAGATAAGCCATATACCAGAAAATTCTCCTTTCACTCGAAGCACTATAGAATACCAACTACACATGTATACAGGTCTTTTTCGAACTGCCACCAAAACCCAATACAGTTACTACATCATAGTTACTAATGACTTCAGCAGATATGGTTATCTCTACCTGCTTAGGCATAAACATGAAGCCTTAGAAATGTTCAAAGCATTTTAGAATAAAAGAGAATCATATTGTAAGGACCAAAAAAGTCATTCTAGTTGACCGAGGTGCTGAGTATATGTGTCTAGAGTTCTTTGATCATCTCGCGAATTACAGGATTGTATCACAATGTACTCCCTTAGAACACCATAGCATAATGGTGTGCCAAATGGATTAATCAAATATTTCTTGATATGTTTTGATCTATGATGAGTTTAACCAATCTATCATTATCATTTTGAGGTTATGCCTTAGAGTGTGATGCATGCATTTTCAACATGGTTCCAACCAAGAAGATGAACAATACATCATACCATTTATGGTATAAACGAGCTCTACTTTGTATTACTTAAATGTCTAGGGTTGTGAAGCTCATGGGGAAGTGTTAAACTTAAAAAAAACTAGATTCTAAGAGAAAAAAAAGTTTATTTTATGGGGTACTCAAAGAAAATGATGGGCTACTACTTCTACAACCCTATCTGGAACAAAGTGTTTGTTTCCCAAAGCATTGAGTTTCAAAACAAAAGTCTCTTGTTACAAAAAGCAAGTATGAGTAACGTATATCTAAAAGAAATTCAAGAACCATAGAGATACAACACTTTTTGAAAGAACTAATGATAATGTGATATGTGAGACCTATTTTCTAATGGAGATAATCGAGCAAGTAAGTTGTTTATGTTTATTTGTTATGTGTGCTTATTGAGTTGCTAATCTAGAGTTATAGCAAATCTTTCGTGAATATATATTGAGTTTGATTTGTTGTAGTATGATGAGTGGTGAGAAGTGGTATGAGTCCTTTTTGGGTGTTATTTTATGAGTTATTTTATATTAGCCCTTGAAAATGCTTAAACAAGAAAATTGTGGAATTAGAGTAATTCAGGCGAGATAACGCCGCTATCTCTTGAGGATAGCACCGTTATCTCAAAGTAAGTTGCCTTTTTCAAGTTGAGAAATAGCGACGCTATCTCTTTAGATTAGCGTCGCTATTGTCGCGAAGTCAAACCCCTCTTTAGTCTGTTAAGCGTTCATATTGATTCAAAACATACCAAAACGTGAGTCAATGGAGATTCAGCTAAATCCTTTTTTGGTGTTATTTATGAGTTATTACATGTTATAAGTGAGTATTAGCCCTTGAAAATGCTTAAACAGGAAAATTGTGGAATTAAAGTAATTCAAGCGAGATAACGCCGCTATCTCTTGAGGATAGCACCGTTATCTCAAAGTAAGTTTCCTTTTTCAAGTTGAGAAATAATGATGCTATAACTTTAGATTAGCGTCGCTATTTTCGCGAAGTCAAACCCCTCTTTAGTTTGTTAAGCATTCATATTGAGTCAAAAACACACCAAAACGCGAGTCAGTGGAGATTGAGCTAAATTGTACCGAGTTTGACCAAGAGATCACATGTGGGAACCTAAGGAACTCGAGTCTAACATCATAAATGCGTTCTTGATCCATAAATCAAAGAGGTAGTTGATTTTTGTAAGTTTTGGGGTTTTTGAAACCCTAACTGCCTTAATTCATGAATTTAGCTAGCTCTTGTGATATATAATGTTAATATATGGTTCTAGTGTACTTTCCTTGATCCTTATTATGTAAATTTATGAGTTTCCATGGTTGAATCTGTCCAGTTGTGAAAATGGGGGTTGTAGCAAGGATAGCGACACTATCCTTTAGATTTTACGACGCTATCCTTGATAGATAGTGTCGTTATCTCCCTTTGAATATTGGTTGCATCTTTCAAATGTCTTGATCTTTTGAGTTAAACTTTGTCGGAATGTTTGAGGATGATTGAGACTTGATGTATGATGTTGTTTCATAGTTGATACTTATAGGACAAAGACGGATACTAGGAGCACGAATGTGGCACGTTCTGATCTGACTCCAGGTGAGTAACTCTATCTCATTACTAATGATATGAATTGTGATGTACATGAGTTGTAAATGATATTAATTGGCTGAGCTAGTCAAAGAGAATGAGTTAAAAGAGATTGAGATTTATTGTTAGTAATTGAGTTATAAGTGTGATTGACTACAATAATTGAGATAGTCAAAGAGTATGAACTGAGATATTGTAAGCATGTAGTTGTTACACACTACAATTATCCATGACGAGTTATTTCATAACCACCAAACTAAAGTGTTTACTCACTGAGCTTTTGTAGCTCATGAATATTGATTTCTGTTGCAGGTACTAGTGGTAGTAACAGAGGGAAGAGGTCTGCAGAGGGATAGGAGACTATGGACTACGTTGGACTTTTGATGTTTTGACTTTGTTTTTCTCACCCGGTTTTGGCAATGGCATGTGTGTGTGTGTATATATATATATATATATATATATATATATATATATATATATATATATATATATATATATATATATATATATATATATATATATATATATATATATATATATATACTTGTAACGCCAAGATACTCTTTTTATAATTATAATAAAAGGGTAAATTGGTCATTTTACCTTGGAAGGGTAAAATGGTCTTTTGGACAGAAAAGTATTTGGTTTGAAATAATATTTTGAGTTTTGGACTTAAAATGTTATAAAAACTGATTTTTGGTCGTTTTACCGAAAAAGGGTATTTTGGTCATTTGACCATGTGAAAGACCAAATATGAAAAATATTGTTGGTTGTGGCAAAAATGTAAGAAATGAAAGTTTTATTGTAATAAAACTTGGTTATTGTGGTCAAAGTTCAAGAAAATGAACTTAGGGACCAAATTTGTAGAAATTTGGTGTATATATAGAGAGAGTTGACTCTCTTTGACTGGCCATTGTGTGCAGCTACGGGAGAAGATTTCTCTGCACAAATTCTGAAATACTTAGAGAAATCTTGAAGAATTGAAGATTGGAATTCGAACTATGGCTTGGAATTGATGATTCCTAAGCTTGAAAGGTTAGTTCTTCAAGCTCTAGCTTGTTATTTCTTGATGGGTTTTGTAGCAACTCAAAACTGCATTTGCAGTGATGATTATGTTGTTAAGTTGATGTAATACTTCCCTTAAGTCATTAGAATAAGGACTTAATTCAAGAAAATGGAAGTAGGTTGCTATTGTTGATGAAATTGAAGTTTTGGGGTTTTGGAACTAAGAACCCTAATTCTTCATATTGATTGATTTAGTTGTTTTGAATGGTTGAAAACCTTGTTAAAGTATAAGGTTTTAGCCTAGGAACAAACCCCAAACGATTAAGTCGAGTATTAAGGGCTTAAAATGAGAAAATGGGATTTTGTAGCTTGAAAATCGGAGTTTCTGGTCTGCTGATCAGCCCTCGCGACGCGACCAGCATGGTCGTCGCGACGTCGCAACTCGAAGGGCATGACCTTCGCGACTCGAGGAGAATGGTCCTCGCGACTCGAGGAGCATGGTCTTCGCGACGCGACCAAAGGGTCCGTCGCGACGCGAGCCCTGGGCAGAAACTAAATTGTTTTCTGTGAATTTTCCAAGTTTGATTTTTGTGCTAGGCTTGTCCGATTGACCTGAAATTTTAAACATAGGTTTAATATGTTGTAAAACTTCATGGAAAATTATCGGAATACGAATACGACCTCCCGAAAGTACTGTAGTAGAGTACGCGTATTTCGGGAAGTGTATTAAATTATATAACAATGGTTATTGATTGGAAATACTTGGAAATGGTTCCCAATTGATTTGTATAGGACTCTTGTGTAGTAGAGTCAACTAAAATGGTTATTAACCTATTATCATTTGGTATATAAATGAATAAATAGGTACGGGATAAATGGTTGTGGTGCACGCAAAGGCAAGAAACAACCGGGAATTTAATGCAGCTAGCATCCAGGTGAGTAATCTCACTAATACCATATGTGATATATGATGATTGAGTTGTTACAGGTTGAAACTGATTGTGGGACGAAACTAATGGTTCAAAGAAACCTATATAGACAAGACCAGATAAGCCGTGAGTCTGTTATAGACAAGAACGGAGCTGTGAGTCAATGTATTTATATAAATAATATAGACAAGACCGGATAAAGCCGTGAGTCTAGGCAAGACCGGATAAGCCGTGAGCCATGGTTTATTTTAATGTGCTAAACTTATATAGACAAGACCGGATAAAGCCGTGAGTCTAGGCAACAGCGGGCTAACCCGTGAGCCATAACTAATTCTGGATGCTATATCCAATGGGTGCGGCCTATATGGCTATGATTTCTGGATTGTATATCCAACCGGTGCGGCCTTCGGGCAATGTCTCCGATGTGGCCTTCGGGCTATGACTCCGGTGCGGCCTTCGGGCTATGTCTCCGATGCGGCCTTTGGGCTATGATTTTGTTACAGGTACATGGTGCGGCTTTTTGGCTATGATATCGGGTTATTAAACCCAGCTGGTGCAGCCTGCGGGCTATGAATTATATATTGATAATGTTTTGGTGCAGCTTATATAGCTATGACACAAAGTGCGGCTTAAATAGTCAGGATATACGGTGCGGTCTGATGTGACTAAGAGATATGGGAAAGAAATTGTTGTATATGATTATGTGTGCAAATAACTGACGTGGCTTGATAATTGCAGGTTATCATGTTATAGTCTGTAAGACTATAATTTAGGATGTGAAATCCTAAGAGATATTTGGCCAGCCAGTAAGGCTAGGAGTTTGGATTCGATGTCCAGACAAATACATGAATGTATTTTATACGTGTTATTTGCAGGAATGATTACTCACTGAGCTTTGTAGCTCATACCGTTTGTTACTGTCCCTGCAGGTTAGCATGATACTGGTAGGGGATAAGATAGAGTCCGTGACTTTGAAGTGGGACTCTTAGATGCTGTCAGTAGCAGCCCGGCTTTAAAGGAGTTATGGTATTTTATACTCTCCTTGATACACTTGTACCCGTTTTTATTAAAATATACCCCTTATTATGGTTTTATGTATTGAAACCTGTGTTTTAAATGAAAAAATTTTCAGGGGTGTTTTTGTTTAAAAGCCGGGTGTTACAATACTTATGCTTGGTAACTACTTGTATGACTTGTTACTCATCTTTTGATTAGACCTTAATAACATGTGGTTGTTTTTTAATAAAGTAAGGTGTAATTTGGAAGTGAAACCGCGTGTTACATGATAAGTCCGATAAAACAATTATAAATGCACCGCGAGAAACACATAACATTCATAAAATTGGTAGATTTTCTAAAAAGGCCCTAAGATATAGATTTCTCGTGGCTAGTGAATAATTAGGGGATCATTGTGAATCGATTAATTACCCAGATGCTATAAAAGATATGAAATCTAATAAATGGTTAGAATCCATGAGTGTAGAAATGTGGTCCATAAAGGATAACCAAATTTAGAATTCAATTTATTCTTTAATTAGCATAAAGTATGTTGGATGCAAATGTGTCTTCACGAATAAGGTTTCCATGGATCGATATGTATAAAACTTTAAGGCCCAACTTTTCGTAATGTGTTACGTACAACCCTATGGTATACATTATGAGCAAAGTTTTTCCCCAGTTACAAACATTAAGATATGGATTGCTATAGTTGCATATTATGACCGTGAGATATGGAAAATGGATATGAAAACCATTTTTGTGAATGGTAACGTAACCTTAACGAGGATGTTTATATGGTGTAAATAGAGGCGTGTGTAAATCCAAAACATCATAATAAAATGTGAAAACTTTAGAGATCTATATATATACTGAAGCAATCATCTATGAATTGGAGTTTTAAGGTTCTTGTGTGTAGTGTACAGAGATAAAAACAGAGATAAAAGATAAAAGAATATCCATCATTTTTAATGCGTGAACTCAAAGTTGTCACAAACGAGCACTAAGAAAGGGGTGGGTAAGGGGGTAACGACAGTTCCAACAGGAAAGATGAAAATAGTGGCGTGGAAGGTAGATGAGAGTGGTGTAAAGGGTTTTTTGGTCATTTTGTTATTGTATTCAATTGTGTTCCATCTTTTTGAATGAGACTAAATTTTAGAGAATTAATCAAATTAGACTTAGTTAACAACCCGTCTTTTCTGAATCTATTCATGCCAAACCCTTACTGAAAAAATATTGTTTTGTTTTGTCTGATCCAGATCCGCACACCAAACATTCATTTAGTAGAATGTCGTTTTTTTTAAAATATTAGAGGTTTCAATGAACTTTCAGATGTTTACTTCTACAAATATATATATATATATATATATATATATATATATATATATATATATATATATATATATATATATATATATATATATATATCATTACTATATAAAAAAACACGTTTTTTCTCCTTTAAGTATTTGGCTTGACATAGGGTTTTCAGCCTGCCACGCACTCATCCTCTCTCGTTACAAACTGGTTACACACCGTCATACCCGTTCAACTTCAAATTTCCAGAATCCGTTGTTTTTTGTTATCCGGACTGAAACGTCATTATCTCACTTCTTATTCCACACCACTTTTCCCCACTATCAATCGACACATGATGTATTTAAGATGGTTTTGCAAAATTTCTTGTGATCCATCTTCTTTTCTCCCACACCAACGGACCAACACTCACTCTCCGCCCTCGCAACCACCAACGCTCAGCGTTCTGCGAAAACCGTAGACAATATCATCTTTTTCTTTCCTGATTCGTTCTCCATCAACGATATTTCAGGTAAACCCCCCTTATCTCTATCCCCCTCCTCCGCCTCTTTTGTAATCCCTGAATTCTCGATTTTCTGTTTTGATTTCTGGTTTGAAATTCCTTTCTTTTTTTAGTTAATGTCATGTATATGCAAGTATTTTTCATGAAGTTGGAAGATGTCGGCCCCTTCTGGTCGCATACTGCCGTCTATTCACAATTACGGGTGCTAAATAACATCCTGATAAGGTCTGTTGTAAGATGTTGGCCACATCAAAGCTCTAATTTTCGGTTTTTGTTGTAATCGTTTATGAATATGTTATCATTTTTTACATCAAATTCAGATTAGGGTTTTCTTTTGGGTTTCAGGTTCATCTTTACATAAAAAATTTTGGTTTTGATTTTTGGATTTACCTTCACTTTGCTGGAACTTGTTTTCAAAGTTGTGACGAAAAAGAACACTTTTTATCGTCAATTGCATTTGAGTTATTGTATTTTGTATGTGGTTTGACTTACGTTTCGTTTTTCATCATCTTTGTGTTCGTATTATGTTTGTGACGAATATGAAGTTGGGTGACAATTATGAAGCAGATGGGTTTTGAAGTCATGATGGATTAAATTTGCCACATATACACGCAAACAATGAAGAAGATATTGCAGATTGTGTTTGGATTTATATTCAAAGTTATGAAACTTTAAATCAAAATTTGGAATGTTTTTTTACTACAGGAACTTGTAGTACGATTTTTTTTTTTTTTTTTTAAGAATTTTTTTTTTTTAACGAAATGAATGGGTTTTTTTGAAGTATTTGATTTGTTTATTACATTGTTTTTAGAATACAGTGCAAACAATGATACCTGAACACTTTTTAAAGAAAACTTCAATAGTATCTTCCCGTGTACCAATAATGGCAGGCCATGATATCTAATCAATGCGTTGTTATCATATTTTTTATCATAATTTGTTTATTACTTTAGGTTTTACCCATAAAGGAGGGCTTGGCGTTGCTTAACCTTTTTTACAAATGTAATAAATGAATTATTTACGCTTTCTCCTTTGACTATTTGGTCTACAAATAGTTTCATAAGAACTTCAATTCATGATCAGATTGAACTACTAGTAGGACCCCATTACTGTCACCTGGCAGCTTTGCTTAGATGAAGTCTCTATAATAATGCCTTGAATAGAGGACCTGTAATCGGATGCTATACAAATTAGAATTGAGATGATGTTTGTTCTTAATGTTAATGTACATGTATTTTAGGAATTTGAACATTGGAAGTTGAAAAGACGAGAAGATTTTAGTGGATCTTGAAAAATGTGACGAGCATCTTGAAAATGCGAATATACAATTAAGTGAAACTGAGTTGAATTTAAATGATGTTCAATATCAATTGAGCACTATGCAAAAGTCAAAAGGGTAGTTTGAGACAACTCAAGTGTATTGCTCAATCGAATAACTCACTTGTAGTTTGTGCATGTGACTTGCAAAGTCGAGTTAAAAGCTGGTTAAATCAATTGGAGTTTTAACAAACGGTTTGAGATACAGTTATTGAAACACAAGTTGAAAATAATTGATAAGAAGAAGCCAAAGCATTAGTAGATGAAAGAGCTACAAAAGAAGTGATGGCAGAAAGTTAAGAATGGTTGCTAAGGCATAACTTTAGAAAATCACCAAGTAACATAAATGAAAACGACCAAAGTTGGATGTTGAAATACTATTTTGCAAGTATTTTCCAAAAATATGAAAATGAGCAACAAACTTTAGAAAAATATATAGAAAATAATATTCTACTTTCAGGAAATCTAATTTTGTGCATAATTTATTAGAATAAAAGAAAATACCAAAAAAAAAAGCATTAGAAATGTGTAGAAAATAGCATTGTACTTTCATAAATTCTGATTTCTACATGACTTTTAACAAAAAAAAACTACTTTTAGCTTTTCTTATTATGATACTGGACTTTCAAAAATCCATCAGATTATAATATTCTACATTTGTTTTTCGTTCAACCAAGTAACCTGTCGTGGGCCGTGCTGAGCACGGCCCTTAAAATGTACCTAGGGATTTGGACTTTTGGTAGCTTCCTACTGTTGATAGTCACTTTATCAAGTTAGCCCTTTTCAATTAATTTGCTAAATTTATTGGTAATCTTATATCTCTACTATACAATAAAAATATATTGTTCATAGATTTTATATGTGTTTTATCATTTTATGAATTGTGCAATTATTGCTTAGGTTAATTTGTTTGTTGGCCAGTTAATGTGATCTCAGCCATTGTAAAGGTTAAATGTTTTTCCACCTTTTTGTGATGCTTAGTTTAAAGGTTTTGCTTTAGTATCTTGGATTTATAAATGATATATTAAAAGAGGCATCCATGTCATCTTTAATTTTAAAAATTTTGTTTATTTTGGATGTATGATGATAATTGCATGGTGTTTCTATTATTTTCGTAAAAAAAATGTATTTAGCCTTTATATTCGCTCATATAAAATTTCTTCTTGACATAGAGAAGCCATCCTAATTAAACCAATCACATTTGATATTAATCGAATTGTTGCCTTTCGACTTGACCATAGCTTCATTTTCTGGATTAATGTCATTTGTTACTATTTGACTTTCCAATAAATATGTAAATTAAATAATTTTCTTTTCTACTGGTATATGACTTTCAATCATTTATTATTTGTTTACTTATTAGGCTATATTCAACATTACACCAGAAGAGAAGGTGAATGGCAAACTTATGATTGTTCAACACTAGGAATCACCAATCATGTCTTATATAATTTAGTGTCGGCTGTTATTAGTGTAATTAATTGGTCATGTTTGGTCTTTGATTCACAACCACAAGTGATTAAATATTTTTTTTGAACAACATAAGTGATTAAATGGTAACATGAAAGTAACAAAAATGATATATGCTTTTTTGTTAAATATTAGAGACAATGGTGGAGTTCAACCGACTCACGAACAAGCTAGAATAGGCAGCCACCAAATCTCTCAAAAAAGGCACGGTCTCATAGTAGGTTTTGTATATTTCTTTTCAAAATTCATTGGGTTAATCTGAATTTTAAGGCTATAGTATCTAAATTTATGTCTTCAATCAGTAGACAATACTAAATATAAACATAAATGTTGGTATTGCATTGCAAATATGAACTATGATTAAATGCAAGACTAATAGTTTACGTCATATTGGATTGCAAATATGAACCATCATTAAATACAAGACTAATAATTTAATTGAAGTAAATGATGAAAACCTCAATTGGTTAATTATAAACTCTAATAATATGCAATGCCCTAATAATATATATTATCTAAACAATGAAAATATTTGTACAATCATATGCAAAGTTGCTTGGGTGCGCTGTGAATACGCTTTAGTTTCTAATGGCGAGGAATGAGAATTTTAAGTGTTTCAAAGAAATGATTTTGTTTATTGATGGCAGAATATCTTAATTTGGGAGTTGGTGCCAAAGTTGAGATAGTATTTGGGAAATTTAAAAGTATATTTGCAGGTTTGCAATTTTATCAGGACCAACAATTCCCATCAATGGTGAGGGTAAGGAAGAATCAATTTCTGTCCCAATCGTTCATCTTGTACGAACATAATGGGATAATGCAAGAAATAACCAGGTACTTTGATTTTTTTATGAGTTATAGCATTCTACGTTGAATTCTTTCTATCATAGCATTGTACTTCTAATGTTTTATTTATCAAGGCTAACATACTTTAAATATATCTGCATTTATAACTGTTTTGTATTACAGCCTTGTACTTCTAATGTTTGGTTCTCTAAATTTCGTGAGATTGGCCAAAGTTGGATTTGAGTTTCATAAAAATGTTGTTGTGATTGCAAATGAGTACCGAATAGAAATCCAATGGAATTCGCAAATTCTTGGACCAACGGATTTCAACATTCCATTCCAAAAACCATGGAATTTAATTATATTGCCTACCATAGGCTTTCCCTCTTCTTGCTCACAAACTCTATTTATTTTACTGTCAACCAAAAGTGCAGGCGCTACAAAACAAAATCTACAAATTTCAATTCTTTATGAAATTGTGTGAATCAAAAGGTCTTGATTAACTACCGGATATTGCGACTATTGGTATTTGTCGTTCTGTTCTTGTGGATTAAAAAGATTTATGTGCTTGTTATTTCTATGCAGATGAGACTTGAAGACGCTACAACGAATGTGCCTTCTGATGAGCCAATTGTGGTCTGTTTAACATCTTTCAAATACTCACATAAAACCTCAAGTTTGTTTTGGCGCCACCAGATTATTTTCTCTTTATTCTTTTGGGCAAAATTCAAAAACTACACTTTCATCATTTCAGCGGTTTTATTTTCGTCACTTAACTTTTTCCGTAGTGATTAAAACATTGTATATATTTTGACATTTTAAAAGCTATTTTCCTAGGTCACCCATAAGTTAAAACGCACAAAATACTATAAAAGCACAACATTGTAGAACATTACAATTTTACATTAAAAATTCACCAAAATAATATTGTTGTTATAAATTGATTGGGTTTTCAATGAGCCTTTATTATCTTTAACTTTTCATTTTTAAGTTTATGCTCAAGAGGAAGCTGAAAAGACATTGGAGAAGTTATATGAGGAATACTGCTATTTTCTTTTGCTCACACACACACAAAGCTGTTGATATGCTGCTCTGAATTGGAGTATCTGCACTTATCATCTGTCTTTGTATTAGTTTCCAGTGATTTTTAAATCTTTTTACCCTGTATTGAATATAATTAAAGATGATAAGTTGATTGGCCGCCAAATTTATTTGTTATGAATAATTAATAGAATATGATTTTCCTTTTTGTAGAAACTATACGCCAAAGAGGCGTTCGGCTGTGTTTTACCTTACTTATGACTTATGAGAAAAAACATTTGCTTCATATTCTTCCTACATTCTCATGTTATAACATTGTAGTTTCATTTTTCCTTTATCATAACGTTGTCCTTTCGTTTTTCCTTATAAAGGCAATCTACTTTGTAAAATCCACCCAATAATAGCTTTATACCTTCATTTATCTTTTCTTATTAGGACGTAATTTCCCTTACTGACCTCAACCTCTAGAATTGTACGAGCTTCTTGGTTCCACAAAGCAATATCTCAACTAATAATACCCTCGGTAGCCAAGTAATACAAATACTTTTTGATGTTGGAGATATGCTACTACTCAATAACACTCAAGATGAACAATGTTTTTCCATATGAAGACTTTCTACTTTGGGAAATCTATTGCAGGATATTATGCTATTACAAAATGTGTTCCATCTTCTCTGTTTTAAATGAATTTTTAGACCAGCACGGCCCTTAAAATGTACCTAGTATATATATAAAGAAAGGCTTTTTTTCTCACGCCACTATTTGCCTTCAAACACGGCTCTCCGGCCGCCACCTACTTCTCTACTAACCGACGCCATGATCTTCTCACACGGTTCTTAGGCGGGTACTACTTCTCTACTGAACGAAGGCACCTCTCTAATCACATCGGTTCAATTGCAACGCATCAAATTCTTCATTCTATCCATTCGTCCCCATAAATATCCTTGCCTACGCCTTTAATCTATCTTCCACATTCAACCTCTATTATTTGTAACACAATCTCCTGAGGATCCCTTTCCATCTCACAAATCAATTTCAAGCCTCACAATATATGCCCGAGGAACAACTGATTCACCGTTACATGTTAGTCAAGTTTTTTCTGGATCCGATTTCAATCGAAACTTCCGTTAAACTTGCATATTAATCCGTTCCATAGGAACTTCCGTCCCCCTTTCAGATTACTGTATAAATTTCGGCTGATATTATTGAAATTGAGTCACCGTTACTTAATTGATTCTTCAACGACGGTATGCAATTGTAATTGGATCGACAACACTACCTTCCGAATGTCTTAACCGATTTCATATTGCCGACCTCCACTGCCCCACGCCCCTGTCTTCTAGGTATGTATCATTCTTTCTTCTTAATTCTTCATTAAGTTACCTTATTCGTCTTTACTGGTTACCTTTCATTTACACAAATAATTTCCCTATTCTAATCTAATAAATTACAGATTCATGTGACACTGGATTAAGACTTTGCTTATTCATCTAAAACTCATTTGCCTTCTACAGACTTTGCTTATTGCTTCTTGAGGATTGATTACTCATCTTGATTTTTTTTCAACAAAGGTTAGCTTTTTATAATCGCTAATTTGTGTAATTTCTTTTCTTGATTAAAACCCTTGCATGTCAATACAAATGCGGGATGTTTCAAGAAAAAGTTTGGATTAGCGTCATTTGAGAAGTTCTTGATTATGCTTAATGAAATCATATTAGTCGGTTTATCCCCTTTATTGATCTTTTTTTTATTCATTTTGTTAGATTGCTACATTTGATTTTGTGCTATCTTTCTAGCAGTTATCCGCCCACCTGCTTTTTGATGCCGCCCTGGTCCACTAATGCCTTTTAGATCTAATTTTCATCTTCATAACATTCTTATTACTGATTTGTATTGCACGTTGTTGATTTTAATTGGAGCACACGATTAGAAGTTTGTAGATATGTTTCCAGTAAGACTGTGAATCCAATTGATCATCATGAGTCTTCAGTGTTCAGGCCAAAATTATCTCATGCAATCATTATATCGAACAATCCACCTACAATTACATTCTAACATTAATAGAATAATGAATAATATTTCCCTTTGCGATCCAAATTTCATTGTTTATTTTAAAGTCAATCAATTTGACCAAGTTGTAAAGGCGTATTTTGATTTAAGGCAAACAGAAAACGATATACATAGTAACTAGCCTGGAACTCGAAAAAGCAATTCATGTTGATATTTTAAAGTTTGGTTTAAATACAAACCGATTTGTTGATTCCTCTTTGATTGGGTTTTCTTTGATGTATATACATGTGGCACATGCATGCAAGGTGTTTGATAGAAGATCTTGTAGTGAAGAGTAATATTAAGACCCTCATTATCGGTGTTTATTAATTGATCAGTAGATAATTTTTTTATATAAATCTTCTATTATAAAGTTTTGGAACATAACAACCAAATCAATAATTTGCCCCTTCACCTCCAAGTATGTCGTCATTTTCTTTAAATAAACCTTAAATATAATTTATCCAGACAACACTTTACAAAAAAAAATGAAATACGACCTTAGTTTTCTTCTGTCCCGCATATCACTATTTTTGACCATTTAAATATAGAAAAATTGTAAGGGAAAATTGGGTACATGTTCTTACTTACTATTTCAAGGATTAAGTCATTGGGGGTTCCCCGAAACTTGCAAATACAATAGAAACATTTATTTATATTTCTGAGCTTGCATTGTTATTGTCACATACCATAAATTCAAAGACTAAACAATGAATATTGGAAATTTTTAGTTATTTAGACACTAATAATTGAAGTTTGATTACTCTAATTCTATATAGTTAACTTCACTAAACAGGACACACGTGAAACAATTTTAGGCATAGGTATAACTTATATTAAAGATGATAAGTTGATTGATCACCAACTTTATTTGCTATGAATAATGAATAGGATGTGATTTTCCTTTTTGTAGAAACTATACACCAAATAGGTGATCGGCTCTGTTATACATGACTTATGAGAAAAACCATTTGCTTCATATTCTTCCTACATTCTCCTATTATAACATTGTAGTTTCATTTTTCCTTTATCATAACGTTGTCGTTTCGTTTTTCCTTATAAAGGCATTATAGTTTGTAAAATCCACCCAATAATAGCTCCATACTTTCATTTTTTTTCTTATTAGGACGTTGTAATTTACTGACCTCAACCTCTATAATATATGAGCTTCTTGGTTCCACGGAGCAATATTTCAACTAATAATACCCTCGATAGCCAAGTGGTACAAATACTTTTTGATGTTGGAGATGATGCTATTACTCAATGACACTTGAGATGGAATTTTTTTTTTCAATATGAGGACTTTCTACTTTGGGGAATCTATTGCAGGATGTTATCTTGTTACAAAATGTGTTCCATCTCCAAATGAATCCTTCGACCAACCGTGGGCCGTGCTGAGCACGGCCCTTGAAATGTACCTAGTATATATATATATATATATATATATATATATATATATATATATATATATATATATATATATATATATATATATATATATATATATATATATATATATATATATATATCTATACTATAATATAAATCATATATAAATTACAACACTTTAAAGCACAATGTCTTAATTTTAAGACTTTTGGTACAACCCTTCATAGCCTTCTTCAAAATGCACGGAGACCACATGCTTGCTTTATATGCATACTGTAGAGATTGACAACTTTTCCAAATCAAATAAAGTTTTCAATTTTGAATTTTGAAATTATGTTCAAAATTTTAAACTTTACAATCCTGTAAAAATGCATGAAATCATCCTGGCTGTTGTTTTATTTTAATTCAATCTGAACCCTTAAATAAATAAATAATCCTTGCCAACAAATTTCCACCAATAAAGATGCATCTTAAAATGTATAAATAGAGACTCTCCCTCCCAAACATCTTTACTCCTCCCTTCTTTGTGTACCTCCACAAATTATGTGGAGGCCTCTCACCAAACAAAACAGTGCTTGAACAGTCCTTGAAGTGTTGATGCAGCTTGCACATTTTGTATGGATCAGCCTCTATTTCTCCATTTAACGTTTTTCTGTGGCAAATAGGCATAATTTAGTTTAAAATCATGTATTTACGAAATAAATGTATTATATATTTGTACTTTTTTATTATATTATCAATTTATTATTTGCATACTAAATAAATATTAAAAACATGTCTTTTTGCAGGATGATGCAATTGTTTCTTTTTTAGTCTGTTTCCTGTAATTGTTGGTTATTTTTGATATAGTAAGTATTATTGTTTCTACTGTTTAAAGGTACATAATTGAATATATATAAAATCAATGGTCCTAGCCGACAAAAATTCATTTTGATTTTATTAACAGAATTACAGCAATCTGGATCTATTATGTTACCATACAGTATTTGAAACACAAAGTGATAATTTTAACTTGTAAACATTGGTTAGTTGTTGCAACCACAGTTTTACAAAAAACCTACTAAATTATCAAAAATATAAAAGCAAGAAATAGCAACATACTTTTTATATCTTTCAGTTACTGCACCAAATACCTGAGAAAATAATTATGTCAAATGAAGACTGTAGCAGCTTCCAATACCTGAGAGAAAAACCTACTGATTTTCAAAACAAACATTAAAAATTCAGAAAAATAGATTATAAAAATCAATAATCAGGAAACCGATTTTCAGAATACAATGATATATAAATCTTCCACTTCTATTTTGCAGGTTTGAAAAAAATAGTCTACAAATATTTTCAAAATTCTGGAGAATTGAGAAATGCAAATAAAAAAAAATTGAATAACCACTTTCGACTTTGTAGGTTTGAGAGAAACAATACTAATCTTTTCAACAAAACAGTTTGAAAATTGGGATAATTACAAATATAAAAATATGAGAACCTACAAGAAAACCAGAAAACATAAGAAATCTGCATACAATTGAGCACAAACAGTTTTTTAACAAGAAATACATGTTTTTCTAACAATCAACAAAACAGAGACGAAATAAACAATTCTAGATCAGAAATTTCGAGAAAATTCATAGATTGAATCATATTTAGATCTAAGACCTTCCAAATAAACATTTGCAGATGAGAAGTTTCGACCATAACTATTAATCAGACATTTTGCAAAAAAAAAATAATAATAATAACTCAAATGCTTAGCAGTAGGAACCACTGCTATTTGAAATTCTATCAAAAACCATAACTTATAACGAAACACGAAAACATTTGCAAATCAGAAATTGAAACCAATAAACAAAAACATATCCATCCAATACTACTCGATCAGAAATTGAAACCAATAAACAAAAACATATCCATCCGATAAACAAAAACAAATCAGAAATCAGAAGTTTACGAGTTAGAAATGGATCGGAGGTGGGAGGAGATCACATACTACTTGATCTCTGTGATTATGAGAGATCTGTCGACTGAAACCACTGGAATGTCGGTTATTAATCTGATGAAGGCGGTGGTGATTAGGAGCGGCAACCGAAAAAGTCATTCTAGTTGACCGAGGTGCTGAGTATATGTGTCTAGAGTTCTTTGATCATCTCGCGAATTACAGGATTGTATCACAATGTACTCCCTTAGAACACCATAGCATAATGGTGTGCCAAATGGATTAATCAAATATTTCTTGATATGTTTTGATCTATGATGAGTTTAACCAATCTATCATTATCATTTTGAGGTTATGCCTTAGAGTGTGATGCATGCATTTTCAACATGGTTCCAACCAAGAAGATGAACAATACATCATACCATTTATGGTATAAACGAGCTCTACTTTGTATTACTTAAATGTCTAGGGTTGTGAAGCTCATGGGGAAGTGTTAAACTTAAAAAAAACTAGATTCTAAGAGAAAAAAAAGTTTATTTTATGGGGTACTCAAAGAAAATGATGGGCTACTACTTCTACAACCCTATCTGGAACAAAGTGTTTGTTTCCCAAAGCATTGAGTTTCAAAACAAAAGTCTCTTGTTACAAAAAGCAAGTATGAGTAACGTATATCTAAAAGAAATTCAAGAACCATAGAGATACAACACTTTTTGAAAGAACTAATGATAATGTGATATGTGAGACCTATTTTCTAATGGAGATAATCGAGCAAGTAAGTTGTTTATGTTTATTTGTTATGTGTGCTTATTGAGTTGCTAATCTAGAGTTATAGCAAATCTTTCGTGAATATATATTGAGTTTGATTTGTTGTAGTATGATGAGTGGTGAGAAGTGGTATGAGTCCTTTTTGGGTGTTATTTTATGAGTTATTTTATATTAGCCCTTGAAAATGCTTAAACAAGAAAATTGTGGAATTAGAGTAATTCAGGCGAGATAACGCCGCTATCTCTTGAGGATAGCACCGTTATCTCAAAGTAAGTTGCCTTTTTCAAGTTGAGAAATAGCGACGCTATCTCTTTAGATTAGCGTCGCTATTGTCGCGAAGTCAAACCCCTCTTTAGTCTGTTAAGCGTTCATATTGATTCAAAACATACCAAAACGTGAGTCAATGGAGATTCAGCTAAATCCTTTTTTGGTGTTATTTATGAGTTATTACATGTTATAAGTGAGTATTAGCCCTTGAAAATGCTTAAACAGGAAAATTGTGGAATTAAAGTAATTCAAGCGAGATAACGCCGCTATCTCTTGAGGATAGCACCGTTATCTCAAAGTAAGTTTCCTTTTTCAAGTTGAGAAATAATGATGCTATAACTTTAGATTAGCGTCGCTATTTTCGCGAAGTCAAACCCCTCTTTAGTTTGTTAAGCATTCATATTGAGTCAAAAACACACCAAAACGCGAGTCAGTGGAGATTGAGCTAAATTGTACCGAGTTTGACCAAGAGATCACATGTGGGAACCTAAGGAACTCGAGTCTAACATCATAAATGCGTTCTTGATCCATAAATCAAAGAGGTAGTTGATTTTTGTAAGTTTTGGGGTTTTTGAAACCCTAACTGCCTTAATTCATGAATTTAGCTAGCTCTTGTGATATATAATGTTAATATATGGTTCTAGTGTACTTTCCTTGATCCTTATTATGTAAATTTATGAGTTTCCATGGTTGAATCTGTCCAGTTGTGAAAATGGGGGTTGTAGCAAGGATAGCGACACTATCCTTTAGATTTTACGACGCTATCCTTGATAGATAGTGTCGCTATCTCCCTTTGAATATTGGTTGCATCTTTCAAATGTCTTGATCTTTTGAGTTAAACTTTGTCGGAATGTTTGAGGATGATTGAGACTTGATGTATGATGTTGTTTCATAGTTGATACTTATAGGACAAAGACGGATACTAGGAGCACGAATGTGGCACGTTCTGATCTGACTCCAGGTGAGTAACTCTATCTCATTACTAATGATATGAATTGTGATGTACATGAGTTGTAAATGATATTAATTGGCTGAGCTAGTCAAAGAGAATGAGTTAAAAGAGATTGAGATTTATTGTTAGTAATTGAGTTATAAGTGTGATTGACTACAATAATTGAGATAGTCAAAGAGTATGAACTGAGATATTGTAAGCATGTAGTTGTTACACACTACAATTATCCATGACGAGTTATTTCATAACCACCAAACTAAAGTGTTTACTCACTGAGCTTTTGTAGCTCATGAATATTGATTTCTGTTGCAGGTACTAGTGGTAGTAACAGAGGGAAGAGGTCTGCAGAGGGATAGGAGACTATGGACTACGTTGGACTTTTGATGTTTTGACTTTGTTTTTCTCACCCGGTTTTGGCAATGGCATGTGTGTGTGTGTGTGTGTATATATATATATATATATATATATATATATATATATATATATATATATATATATATATATATATATATATATATATATATACTTGTAACGCCAAGATACTCTTTTTATAATTATAATAAAAGGGTAAATTGGTCATTTTACCTTGGAAGGGTAAAATGGTCTTTTGGACAGAAAAGTATTTGGTTTGAAATAATATTTTGAGTTTTGGACTTAAAATGTTATAAAAACTGATTTTTGGTCGTTTTACCGAAAAAGGGTATTTTGGTCATTTGACAATGTGAAAGACCAAATATGAAAAATATTGTTGGTTGTGGCAAAAATGTAAGAAATGAAAGTTTTATTGTAATAAAACTTGGTTATTGTGGTCAAAGTTCAAGAAAATGAACTTAGGGACCAAATTTGTAGAAATTTGGTGTATATATAGAGAGAGTTGACTCTCTTTGACTGGCCATTGTGTGCAGCTACGGGAGAAGATTTCTCTGCACAAATTCTGAAATACTTAGAGAAATCTTGAAGAATTGAAGATTGGAATTCGAACTATGGCTTGGAATTGATGATTCCTAAGCTTGAAAGGTTAGTTCTTCAAGCTCTAGCTTGTTATTTCTTGATGGGTTTTGTAGCAACTCAAAACTGCATTTGCAGTGATGATTATGTTGTTAAGTTGATGTAATACTTCCCTTAAGTCATTAGAATAAGGACTTAATTCAAGAAAATGGAAGTAGGTTGCTATTGTTGATGAAATTGAAGTTTTGGGGTTTTGGAACTAAGAACCCTAATTCTTCATATTGATTGATTTAGTTGTTTTGAATGGTTGAAAACCTTGTTAAAGTATAAGGTTTTAGCCTAGGAACAAACCCCAAACGATTAAGTCGAGTATTAAGGGCTTAAAATGAGAAAATGGGATTTTGTAGCTTGAAAATCGGAGTTTCTGGTCTGCTGATCAGCCCTCGCGACGCGACCAGCATGGTCGTCGCGACGTCGCAACTCGAAGGGCATGACCTTCGCGACTCGAGGAGAATGGTCCTCGCGACTCGAGGAGCATGGTCTTCGCGACGCGACCAAAGGGTCCGTCGCGACGCGAGCCCTGGGCAGAAACTAAATTGTTTTCTGTGAATTTTCCAAGTTTGATTTTTGTGCTAGGCTTGTCCGATTGACCTGAAATTTTAAACATAGGTTTAATATGTTGTAAAACTTCATGGAAAATTATCGGAATACGAATACGACCTCCCGAAAGTACTGTAGTAGAGTACGCGTATTTCGGGAAGTGTATTAAATTATATAACAATGGTTATTGATTGGAAATACTTGGAAATGGTTCCCAATTGATTTGTATAGGACTCTTGTGTAGTAGAGTCAACTAAAATGGTTATTAACCTATTATCATTTGGTATATAAATGAATAAATAGGTACGGGATAAATGGTTGTGGTGCACGCAAAGGCAAGAAACAACCGGGAATTTAATGCAGCTAGCATCCAGGTGAGTAATCTCACTAATACCATATGTGATATATGATGATTGAGTTGTTACAGGTTGAAACTGATTGTGGGACGAAACTAATGGTTCAAAGAAACCTATATAGACAAGACCAGATAAGCCGTGAGTCTGTTATAGACAAGAACGGAGCTGTGAGTCAATGTATTTATATAAATAATATAGACAAGACCGGATAAAGCCGTGAGTCTAGGCAAGACCGGATAAGCCGTGAGCCATGGTTTATTTTAATGTGCTAAACTTATATAGACAAGACCGGATAAAGCCGTGAGTCTAGGCAACAGCGGGCTAACCCGTGAGCCATAACTAATTCTGGATGCTATATCCAATGGGTGCGGCCTATATGGCTATGATTTCTGGATTGTATATCCAACCGGTGCGGCCTTCGGGCTATGTCTCCGATGTGGCCTTCGGGCTATGACTCCGGTGCGGCCTTCGGGCTATGTCTCCGATGCGGCCTTTGGGCTATGATTTTGTTACAGGTACATGGTGCGGCTTTTTGGCTATGATATCGGGTTATTAAACCCAGCTGGTGCAGCCTGCGGGCTATGAATTATATATTGATAATGTTTTGGTGCAGCTTATATAGCTATGACACAAAGTGCGGCTTAAATAGTCAGGATATACGGTGCGGTCTGATGTGACTAAGAGATATGGGAAAGAAATTGTTGTATATGATTATGTGTGCAAATAACTGACGTGGCTTGATAATTGCAGGTTATCATGTTATAGTCTGTAAGACTATAATTTAGGATGTGAAATCCTAAGAGATATTTGGCCAGCCAGTAAGGCTAGGAGTTTGGATTCGATGTCCAGACAAATACATGAATGTATTTTATACGTGTTATTTGCAGGAATGATTACTCACTGAGCTTTGTAGCTCATACCGTTTGTTACTGTCCCTGCAGGTTAGCATGATACTGGTAGGGGATAAGATAGAGTCCGTGACTTTGAAGTGGGACTCTTAGATGCTGTCAGTAGCAGCCCGGCTTTAAAGGAGTTATGGTATTTTATACTCTCCTTGATACACTTGTACCCGTTTTTATTAAAATATACCCTTATTATGGTTTTATGTATTGAAACCTGTGTTTTAAATGAAAAAATTTTCAGGGGTGTTTTTGTTTAAAAGTCGGGTGTTACAATACTTATGCTTGGTAACTACTTGTATGACTTGTTACTCATCTTTTGATTAGACCTTAATAACATGTGGTTGTTTTTTAATAAAGTAAGGTGTAATTTGGAAGTGAAACCGCGTGTTACATGATAAGTCCGATAAAACAATTATAAATGCACCGCGAGAAACACATAACATTCATAAAATTGGTAGATTTTCTAAAAAGGCCCTAAGATATAGATTTCTCGTGGCTAGTGAATAATTAGGGGATCATTGTGAATCGATTAATTACCCAGATGCTATAAAAGATATGAAATCTAATAAATGGTTAGAATCCATGAGTGTAGAAATGTGGTCCATAAAGGATAACCAAATTTAGAATTCAATTTATTCTTTAATTAGCATAAAGTATGTTGGATGCAAATGTGTCTTCACGAATAAGGTTTCCATGGATCGATATGTATAAAACTTTAAGGCCCAACTTTTCGTAATGTGTTACGTACAACCCTATGGTATACATTATGAGCAAAGTTTTTCCCCAGTTACAAACATTAAGATATGGATTGCTATAGTTGCATATTATGACCGTGAGATATGGAAAATGGATATGAAAACCATTTTTGTGAATGGTAACGTAACCTTAACGAGGATGTTTATATGGTGTAAATAGAGGCGTGTGTAAATCCAAAACATCATAATAAAATGTGAAAACTTTAGAGATCTATATATATACTGAAGCAAGCATCTATGAATTGGAGTTTTAAGGTTCTTGTGTGTAGTGTACAGAGATAAAAACAGAGATAAAAGATAAAAGAATATCCATCATTTTTAATGCGTGAACTCAAAGTTGTCACAAACGAGCACTAAGAAAGGGGTGGGTAAGGGGGTAACGACAGTTCCAACAGGAAAGATGAAAATAGTGGCGTGGAAGGTAGATGAGAGTGGTGTAAAGGGTTTTTTGGTCATTTTGTTATTGTATTCAATTGTGTTCCATCTTTTTGAATGAGACTAAATTTTAGAGAATTAATCAAATTAGACTTAGTTAACAACCCGTCTTTTCTGAATCTATTCATGCCAAACCCTTACTGAAAAAATATTGTTTTGTTTTGTCTGATCCAGATCCGCACACCAAACATTCATTTAGTAGAATGTCGTTTTTTTTAAAATATTAGAGGTTTCAATGAACTTTCAGATGTTTACTTCTACAAATATATATATATATATATATATATATATATATATATATATATATATATATATATATATATATATATATATATATATATATATATATATATATATATCATTACTATATAAAAAAACACGTTTTTTCTCCTTTAAGTATTTGGCTTGACATAGGGTTTTCAGCCTGCCACGCACTTGTGACAACCGTCAAATTCGGTCAACGAAAGTCAACCGAGTCAACTATAGTCAAAGTCAAACCTTATGGTCGATATTTAAAGTCAACACTATTCTAGTGGGTCCCCAAAAGCTATCAGTACAATTTATACGCTTATCAGACAATTTTCAGAAAAATCCAAATAGTGTCCAATATTGACAGCGAATAAGAAATCCGGAAAATCATTCGAGTATTATTTGAGCATAAATAATACTTAAAAAGCGATGTAGTCGTTAATACGAACGCGTGGATATCTAGATCATCCAAATCGGAGTTCGTATGCAAAATATACAATTTTCAGTTTCGGATTCTGCGTCAAATCAATTTCGGACACAATTTTATACCTTCATTTAATCATATCGGGAGTTTCGTAACTCCAAACGAGGTGATTTTTGGACTCGTTAGATTCCCTTTATCGGGAAGATTTCATAAACGAGAAATTATTTTCATGATACTCGCATTTTGTACGCTCAAAATACCGTGAAGACTATAACCGAAAACGTTAAGCAACGATAGCCAACGCTGGGGAATTTCTCGTGAGGATCTCAATAAAAAAAAACTAGTTTTCATCCATATGGTTTCTCAAAAATCAATTATTCAGCAAAATATTTACCAGTTCTCTCTCAAACCGCCGCCGTACCGACACCGCCGACCGCCGCCGGAAAAATGAAAAGTCTCCAAATCGAAATCCGAGAACACCATCGCGTTCATCTCGTCCTCGTGATCAACCCTCAGCAATTTGTTTTTCCAAAATGTCGCCGGAAAACACTACCACCGCCAAAACAGCCGCCACAGTAAGTTTACGCACCACACTCTCTTGATCTGCGAATTTTTCTGAAATTAATGCTTGAGTTTTGTTCTCCTCGTGATTTCGAACACATAGGAAAAAACCTCACCTGATTTGGTGGTCGGAATCAACGGGAAATTGGATTTGAAGTTCTGGATTTCGTCACGCGCACCAGGTGCTCGACGATATGCCTCGTCGAGCCGCGCCTGGAATCTCACCGGTGAAAAGTGAGTCGTTGCCGAGGAAGGGGCGTGCCGCGTCCGAGATCGTGTCCGAGTCGGTGTCCGAGGAACACCTGGTCGTCGCCGATGCCCACCACCTGTTCGACGAAATGCGCCAATGAGTTTCACCGATGAAACTCGAGCCGGTGTCCGAGCCAACTTTAGCCGATGTCCGGGTACTATTCACAGTTACCATCTAGACCCTGAAGTTTGGTCAAATTTACAATTTGACCCCCTGGCCCAAAAATCATTACATTTTCAGTCCTAAAAATATTACACTTTGACCCCTTGAACTTTGGTCAAAGTTACATTTTTACCCCTGGGTAAAATAGTTTTACAATTTTGGTCCTAAACAATTATTTTGCAAATTTGGTCCCTAAACAATTATTTTGCAAATTTAGTCTCTGAACTTTCACCAAAGCCCGATTTCTTCGTATTTTGAGCTGAGGACTTCATTCAGGAACCATTTTCACGTCATACCTTTGTGTAATCACTCCCGAATTTCCCAAGATTCGTCTAGTAACTCGATAAACCTCGTCATTCTTAGGTTTCAAGCCGAAAGCCAATAGGGTATTCTAGTACATCTTTATCAAAGGATCCCTACACCTTCGAGGTGAGTTCATATCCCCATTTTTAACTATTTTAACATTTTTAGGGGAGGAATACAAGTAAACACGATAACTTAAACAACCAATCATGAACACTAGTTTCAAAACAGTTAAACTCATACTCATACTGGTCAGTTACCAGCTTCAGTATTTTTCTCAACTTTATTAAATGTTTTAGCATTTTCAAAGTTTTATTGAACGCTCTAGTATTTTTCAAGACTTATTAAACGTTTTCGTCTTTTCAATGATTTATTAAACAACGTAGTTTCAAAGACTCATCAGATATTTTTCCATTATTTCAAAGTTACCAATTTCCTCGATTTTTCAACAAATATACATTATTTAAATGGTTTCAAGATTCCAAATGTTTATACATGGTTAAATCATTATTTTAGCACTCTTTATTATTTTATACTTAATCATTTATACATTGTTAAATCATTATTTCAACTCTCACAATTATTTTATACACAATTATTTATACATTGTTTAATCAGTATTTTAAACACTTGCAATTATTTTATACACCACATTCTTTTATTTCTCGACATGAAATCTTGACCATTTTGAGACTAGTTGGTTCAATCATGGTTCGTTTACAGTATCGTGAATAGAACGGTGTATTATATTTAATACCCTTCTATATCATTTAAATCATTTAGGGAGTGATCTCCCTACATTATATCTATTTTAAACATTTTTGGAACATCGTGTGTTTCTCATAGATTTCCGAAATCACTTACTCATTTTATCATTATTGATAGACATTGGAAACATTTATACATGATTCAGTATTTGTTTATTTATGCTACATGTATTTGTAGTGCATTATCATTTTAGTCTAAATCTCCATGACTATGCCCGTATTCTTGAGGTACGTTATGGAGAATCATTATTTGGATAATCATCATTTGTTTACGCTACATGTATTTGTAGTGCATTATCATTTTTAGTCTAATCTCCATAACTATGCCCGTATTCTTGAGGTACGTTATGGACAATAATAGCGCTATTGGGTTGACCACCCCGCCTTGGGACGCTAAGGTGATTGATCGCACTTGGTTAAGTGTATATGTTGATTAGATGCTCCATCCTTTATATGTATATGTATATATACGAAAAGGGTGAGGACTATTTGTTATGTTTACCATTTATCAATTATCCAAAAGACTAAAATTTATTCATTTATCTCTATCTCATATAAATCATACTCATATTTCATGTTATCATTCCAACTTGATTTATAATCAATTATTTCAAAATCATCTTATTTAAAATCAGTTATTTCGACATCATTGTTTCACAGACTTCAAAAGCAAATAAACTTCAAAATCAAAATGTTTCAAACTCATGAACTCACCAACTTTATTGTTGACACTCTTTAAAACTACTTGTATTTTCAGGAAATCATTTAGGCCGCTAGCCAGCGGTCTTGAACAAATGGAAGTTTAATACTACGTTTGTTTATTTTTATTTCATGTTGTAATTGGTGAGAATCAATCATTTTGTAAAACTATGTATCAATTCAATATCAATTCTTGTTTGGTTGTTTATATACTGTTCATATATCCATGGTTGTGATACTTCAATCAGTCATCCATCCCCGAACGTTTCCGCCAACGTGGTTTTGGGGTGTGACAGAATGGTATCAGAGCCTAGGTTTATAGAGAACTAAGTATATTCTTCCACGAAGAATTAATACAACTATAAACCGTCAAGGGCTAACACTCTGGTTTAGTAACCATCCAAATACTTTTTGAATACTTAGCGTATTCCTTAAAAAAAAAGTATTCATACACATCGGTTATCACAAGTATCACAACGTAATTTGAGTGTTTATACTAAATTGAACTCACGAGTAAACTAAGGATGTACGATGTCAAACCTTTACCAGGAAAAGTCTGATCAGCTTTATCGGTTAAGGATTGACTATCGTAGACCATGGTTTAAGCGTTGAGTGCAATTTAAAACAGTTCCATTTAATAAGTGATTTGAAAGTTTAAACATGTATGGAGATGGAATAGTCAGCGAATGCAGTCATCCCAGTCTTGTGGCATGCTCTTGTTTATTTGTTGCCTAAAGTCAGGGAATTATGTCCGAAGGCTTATTTCTTTTCATTTTATGTGCTTAGGTAATATTATTGTCCGTATAGTTTTAGGAAAACGTAGGTGTGTTAGTAGTAGTGATCGACTTCTTCGGAGTACATCGGCTGGTATACGTAGTACTTTTCTCATACACTTGACGAACGACTTGAAAGCTTGGGTATATATAGAGGCGATATAGTCTGAGAATGCAATACTCTAGCCTTTCGGCATGTTCTTGTTTGATTATTGCTTAAAGGCAGGACATTGCACTCGAAAGCCTATCTTGTTTCATACTATGTGTACCTTCGTAATCTGGTCGGTTGTTGAGTTATAAATTATCATACCTCTTCGTCTATTGCGACTATATTATCAATGCTTTAGGATTACTCGTATAGTGCCTTCGTAATGCCAATGATAATTTCCTTTACCTACCTACCTCCGTGACCTTTTAGGTCAAAGATCATGACGACGCAACAGAGTACGAGGAATAACAACACCGCAGCGCAACCCTCGTCACGTATTCTAATAACGACAGTTTTAAGTGCTCGAAGAGCACCACCCTAGCCACCTCCTGCTCAGATGGATGCTCCTGTTACAGAAGCTCTTGATGAAGCACGAGTGGCAAGCATTGTGACAACAAGGAACCCAATCTGGGAAGCAGTTCCGATACTTCGAACGTCGTTACCTATTGGAGTCATCACTGACCACGTACCTACAAGGATCCCTCTGCCTACAAGCCCATGACATCCCGCGTGGATGGAAGGGTGATCATGATACCTAGTTGGGTTGAAAAGATCAAGACATGCTCAATACGCCGTTCCGAAAGCTATGGTCACCACGAGTTGTGCTAATGCCCTTTGGCCTAACAAATGCTCCTGCAATATTCATGGGCCTCATGAACCGCATGTGCCAATCTTATATGGTTGCACTCATGATATTTTCATCAACAACATTCTGATTTAGTCACGAAGCAAAAATGGAGTATGGCCAATACTTGCGAGTGATCATGGAGCTATCGAGAAACGAGAAGGCAATTCGACTGAACCTGACCGACGACACTATCATAATTCATGGCAAAAAGCAAAGCAAGAAACCGCAAAGTGTCTCAGGTATTAAGGCTCAGAAATAATTATCCAAGAACTACTGCGCCCTCTTAGCGCACGTAGTTGACAAGATTTTTCTCCGTATAATTCAATTGATGCACCAGTATTCCATTAGACAGATGTTCGATCTGTAAGCCCAAAACAATACTCGATTTTTCCAAGATCTTTCATTTCAATTTTTTTCTCCAAAAGCTCAATCATTTCAAGGATTCTTTATTTGTTCCAATGATGTTCAGATCATCAACATATACAGCTATGATCACAGATTCCGATATTGTTTTATTTATAAGTACACATGAACAATTAATATCATTTTTATAACCGTTGGTTATCAAATAATCGCTTCGACGATTATATCACATACATTCAGATTGTTTTAACGCATACAAAGACCTTTGTAGTCTGACAGAATACATTTCTTTCAACCTTTTACTTAATGCTTCGAGCATTCAAAATCCTTTGGGGATCTTCACCTAAATATCGGAATCAAGTGATCCATATAAGTGAGCTGTAACGACATCCATAACTGGAGAATATGTTATCTCATGATTAATTCCAGGTCTTTGGGCAAAACCTGGAGTCACAAACCTTGCTTTGTATCTTACAAATCATCTTTCATAGTTTCTTTCCATTTATCCAAATCATGTCTTCTTTGACAATCAATGACACCCTGTAGTTCATGATCATCATTTATGGTATCACATACAACCGCATATGAAAACATTTCATTTTATTTTATCTCCATTATTCAGTTTCATTTTGGGTACATATTATTTGGTATGACCATAACTGATTGCCATCTCTTCATTGATATCATTTATTTCCACTTCAAGAGAACTATTGACATTTTGTATTTCTCAGAAAACATTATCTTCATGATCAAGTGCATTTCTACTTCATTTTCTTTTGAGGATTCTTATCCTTAGAACTCCATGATATTTCATGTCATTTCATAAGTCGTTAGCAAAGAGCTTGATAAGTTCAACATCGTTGAACTCCATGTAGTCTCGCTCTATGTTGTTGGACTCAACGTTTTCTACAAAGTTGACTTTTTTTCCCTTTACATTGAGGGAATCCAGGTAGACTCTGTAAAAATGTGCTAGTAGTCGAACACGAAAGCAGAGATTAGCACATTCATGGGTAAGTTTATGACTTGCGCCAAGGGTGAAGGTAGAATACCAAAACCCATCAAGTCTAATTCAACAACCAGAAATACCATAATGGAAGTGGAAACAGATTTCCATGGACTTCATAACCAGATTACCCAAGACGAGTGGTAGCTATAGCGCCATTTGGGGTAATTGTGAATCATTTGACAAAGTCCTCACACTTCCTGACGATCAAAGAGACAGATAAAAAGAGATTGTTCAATTTCACGGTGTGCCAATATCCATTATTTCTGATGGAGACGTCAGATTCACATTACAATTTTGACAATCGTTGCAAAGGTTCTTGGAAACCCGTCTGGAATTAAGTGCATCTTAACTTCCACAGACAGACGGGCATAGTGTAAGAACAATACAAACCCTAGAGGTCATGTTGCGCACTTGGGCGAATGAATTTGGCAGAGCGTGGGTTATCCACTTGCCACTCATCGAATTCTCATACAACAACAGTTATCATGCGAACATAAAGGCTGCCCTGTTCGAGGCCCTTTTTGGACGCAAGCCATTAGAATGCCAGGTTAGAGATCGAGTCGTGCTGAAAGTCTCACCTTGGAAAGAATTGATATGCTCCGGTAAACGAGGAAAGTTTAATCCCCGTTACATAGGACCATTTGAGATCCTAACAAGGATAGGTCTTATGGCTTACCGGCTATGTTTTCCGCAAGAGCTCGATTACGTTATCCCACCTTTCAAATTCTAAACTTGAAGAAGTCTTTATTTGACAAGACCCTCGGTATTTCCGTTTGGATAAGATTGAACTCAACAGGAGTCTTAAATTCTTTGAGATGTCAGTTGAGATCATCGACCGAGAAGTCAAGAACACAAATCAAAGCCGCATTCCTATAGTAAAGGTGCATTGGGAAGCCAAACGTAGACCGTAAATTACTTGGAAACGCGAGAATCAGACGAAACAGAAATGTCCACATCTCTTTCCCTAAGTCCCAAGTATGAGATACTTTGAAACAATTTCGGGACGAAATTCCTTTTAAGGGGGAGATGATGTGACAACCGTCAAATTCGGTCAACGAAAGTCAACCGAGTCAACTATAGTCAAAGTCAAACCTTATGGTCGATATTTAAAGTCAACACTATTCTAGTGGGTCCCCAAAAGCTATCAGTACAATTTATACGCTTATCAGACAATTTTCAGAAAAATCCAAATAGTGTCCAATATTGACAGCGAATAAGAAATCCGGAAAATCATTCGAGTATTATTTGAGCATAAATAATACTTAAAAAGCGATGTAGTCGTTAATACGAACGCGTGGATATCTAGATCATCCAAATCGGAGTTCGTATGCAAAATATACAATTTTCAGTTTCGGATTCTGCGTCAAATCAATTTCGGACACAATTTTATACCTTCATTTAATCATATCGGGAGTTTCGTAACTCCAAACGAGGTGATTTTTGGACTCGTTAGATTCCCTTTATCGGGAAGATTTCATAAACGAGAAATTATTTTCATGATACTCGCATTTTGTACGCTCAAAATACCGTGAAGACTATAACCGAAAACGTTAAGCAACGATAGCCAACGCTGGGGAATTTCTCGTGAGGATCTCAATAAAAAAAAAACTAGTTTTCATCCATATGGTTTCTCAAAAATCAATTATTCAGCAAAATATTTACCAGTTCTCTCTCAAACCGCCGCCGTACCGACACCGCCGACCGCCGCCGGAAAAATGAAAAGTCTCCAAATCGAAATCCGAGAACACCATCGCGTTCATCTCGTCCTCGTGATCAACCCTCAGCAATTTGTTTTTCCAAAATGTCGCCGGAAAACACTACCACCGCCAAAACAGCCGCCACAGTAAGTTTACGCACCACACTCTCTTGATCTGCGAATTTTTCTGAAATTAATGCTTGAGTTTTGTTCTCCTCGTGATTTCGAACACATAGGAAAAAACCTCACCTGATTTGGTGGTCGGAATCAACGGGAAATTGGATTTGAAGTTCTGGATTTCGTCACGCGCACCAGGTGCTCGACGATATGCCTCGTCGAGCCGCGCCTGGAATCTCACCGGTGAAAAGTGAGTCGTTGCCGAGGAAGGGGCGTGCCGCGTCCGAGATCGTGTCCGAGTCGGTGTCCGAGGAACACCTGGTCGTCGCCGATGCCCACCACCTGTTCGACGAAATGCGCCAATGAGTTTCACCGATGAAACTCGAGCCGGTGTCCGAGCCAACTTTAGCCGATGTCCGGGTACTATTCACAGTTACCATCTAGACCCTGAAGTTTGGTCAAATTTACAATTTGACCCCCTGGCCCAAAAATCATTACATTTTCAGTCCTAAAAATATTACACTTTGACCCCTTGAACTTTGGTCAAAGTTACATTTTTACCCCTGGGTAAAATAGTTTTACAATTTTGGTCCTAAACAATTATTTTGCAAATTTGGTCCCTAAACAATTATTTTGCAAATTTAGTCTCTGAACTTTCACCAAAGCCCGATTTCTTCGTATTTTGAGCTGAGGACTTCATTCAGGAACCATTTTCACGTCATACCTTTGTGTAATCACTCCCGAATTTCCCAAGATTCGTCTAGTAACTCGATAAACCTCGTCATTCTTAGGTTTCAAGCCGAAAGCCAATAGGGTATTCTAGTACATCTTTATCAAAGGATCCCTACACCTTCGAGGTGAGTTCATATCCCCATTTTTAACTATTTTAACATTTTTAGGGGAGGAATACAAGTAAACACGATAACTTAAACAACCAATCATGAACACTAGTTTCAAAACAGTTAAACTCATACTCATACTGGTCAGTTACCAGCTTCAGTATTTTTCTCAACTTTATTAAATGTTTTAGCATTTTCAAAGTTTTATTGAACGCTCTAGTATTTTTCAAGACTTATTAAACGTTTTCGTCTTTTCAATGATTTATTAAACAACGTAGTTTCAAAGACTCATCAGATATTTTTCCATTATTTCAAAGTTACCAATTTCCTCGATTTTTCAACAAATATACATTATTTAAATGGTTTCAAGATTCCAAATGTTTATACATGGTTAAATCATTATTTTAGCACTCTTTATTATTTTATACTTAATCATTTATACATTGTTAAATCATTATTTCAACTCTCACAATTATTTTATACACAATTATTTATACATTGTTTAATCAGTATTTTAAACACTTGCAATTATTTTATACACCACATTCTTTTATTTCTCGACATGAAATCTTGACCATTTTGAGACTAGTTGGTTCAATCATGGTTCGTTTACAGTATCGTGAATAGAACGGTGTATTATATTTAATACCCTTCTATATCATTTAAATCATTTAGGGAGTGATCTCCCTACATTATATCTATTTTAAACATTTTTGGAACATCGTGTGTTTCTCATAGATTTCCGAAATCACTTACTCATTTTATCATTATTGATAGACATTGGAAACATTTATACATGATTCAGTATTTGTTTATTTATGCTACATGTATTTGTAGTGCATTATCATTTTAGTCTAAATCTCCATGACTATGCCCGTATTCTTGAGGTACGTTATGGAGAATCATTATTTGGATAATCATCATTTGTTTACGCTACATGTATTTGTAGTGCATTATCATTTTTAGTCTAATCTCCATAACTATGCCCGTATTCTTGAGGTACGTTATGGACAATAATAGCGCTATTGGGTTGACCACCCCGCCTTGGGACGCTAAGGTGATTGATCGCACTTGGTTAAGTGTATATGTTGATTAGATGCTCCATCCTTTATATGTATATGTATATATACGAAAAGGGTGAGGACTATTTGTTATGTTTACCATTTATCAATTATCCAAAAGACTAAAATTTATTCATTTATCTCTATCTCATATAAATCATACTCATATTTCATGTTATCATTCCAACTTGATTTATAATCAATTATTTCAAAATCATCTTATTTAAAATCAGTTATTTCGACATCATTGTTTCACAGACTTCAAAAGCAAATAAACTTCAAAATCAAAATGTTTCAAACTCATGAACTCACCAACTTTATTGTTGACACTCTTTAAAACTACTTGTATTTTCAGGAAATCATTTAGGCCGCTAGCCAGCGGTCTTGAACAAATGGAAGTTTAATACTACGTTTGTTTATTTTTATTTCATGTTGTAATTGGTGAGAATCAATCATTTTGTAAAACTATGTATCAATTCAATATCAATTCTTGTTTGGTTGTTTATATACTGTTCATATATCCATGGTTGTGATACTTCAATCAGTCATCCATCCCCGAACGTTTCCGCCAACGTGGTTTTGGGGTGTGACAGAATGGTATCAGAGCCTAGGTTTATAGAGAACTAAGTATATTCTTCCACGAAGAATTAATACAACTATAAACCGTCAAGGGCTAACACTCTGGTTTAGTAACCATCCAAATACTTTTTGAATACTTAGCGTATTCCTTAAAAAAAAAGTATTCATACACATCGGTTATCACAAGTATCACAACGTAATTTGAGTGTTTATACTAAATTGAACTCACGAGTAAACTAAGGATGTACGATGTCAAACCTTTACCAGGAAAAGTCTGATCAGCTTTATCGGTTAAGGATTGACTATCGTAGACCATGGTTTAAGCGTTGAGTGCAATTTAAAACAGTTCCATTTAATAAGTGATTTGAAAGTTTAAACATGTATGGAGATGGAATAGTCAGCGAATGCAGTCATCCCAGTCTTGTGGCATGCTCTTGTTTATTTGTTGCCTAAAGTCAGGGAATTATGTCCGAAGGCTTATTTCTTTTCATTTTATGTGCTTAGGTAATATTATTGTCCGTATAGTTTTAGGAAAACGTAGGTGTGTTAGTAGTAGTGATCGACTTCTTCGGAGTACATCGGCTGGTATACGTAGTACTTTTCTCATACACTTGACGAACGACTTGAAAGCTTGGGTATATATAGAGGCGATATAGTCTGAGAATGCAATACTCTAGCCTTTCGGCATGTTCTTGTTTGATTATTGCTTAAAGGCAGGACATTGCACTCGAAAGCCTATCTTGTTTCATACTATGTGTACCTTCGTAATCTGGTCGGTTGTTGAGTTATAAATTATCATACCTCTTCGTCTATTGCGACTATATTATCAATGCTTTAGGATTACTCGTATAGTGCCTTCGTAATGCCAATGATAATTTCCTTTACCTACCTACCTCCGTGACCTTTTAGGTCAAAGATCATGACGACGCAACAGAGTACGAGGAATAACAACACCGCAGCGCAACCCTCGTCACGTATTCTAATAACGACAGTTTTAAGTGCTCGAAGAGCACCACCCTAGCCACCTCCTGCTCAGATGGATGCTCCTGTTACAGAAGCTCTTGATGAAGCACGAGTGGCAAGCATTGTGACAACAAGGAACCCAATCTGGGAAGCAGTTCCGATACTTCGAACGTCGTTACCTATTGGAGTCATCACTGACCACGTACCTACAAGGATCCCTCTGCCTACAAGCCCATGACATCCCGCGTGGATGGAAGGGTGATCATGATACCTAGTTGGGTTGAAAAGATCAAGACATGCTCAATACGCCGTTCCGAAAGCTATGGTCACCACGAGTTGTGCTAATGCCCTTTGGCCTAACAAATGCTCCTGCAATATTCATGGGCCTCATGAACCGCATGTGCCAATCTTATATGGTTGCACTCATGATATTTTCATCAACAACATTCTGATTTAGTCACGAAGCAAAAATGGAGTATGGCCAATACTTGCGAGTGATCATGGAGCTATCGAGAAACGAGAAGGCAATTCGACTGAACCTGACCGACGACACTATCATAATTCATGGCAAAAAGCAAAGCAAGAAACCGCAAAGTGTCTCAGGTATTAAGGCTCAGAAATAATTATCCAAGAACTACTGCGCCCTCTTAGCGCACGTAGTTGACAAGATTTTTCTCCGTATAATTCAATTGATGCACCAGTATTCCATTAGACAGATGTTCGATCTGTAAGCCCAAAACAATACTCGATTTTTCCAAGATCTTTCATTTCAATTTTTTTCTCCAAAAGCTCAATCATTTCAAGGATTCTTTATTTGTTCCAATGATGTTCAGATCATCAACATATACAGCTATGATCACAGATTCCGATATTGTTTTATTTATAAGTACACATGAACAATTAATATCATTTTTATAACCGTTGGTTATCAAATAATCGCTTCGACGATTATATCACATACATTCAGATTGTTTTAACGCATACAAAGACCTTTGTAGTCTGACAGAATACATTTCTTTCAACCTTTTACTTAATGCTTCGAGCATTCAAAATCCTTTGGGGATCTTCACCTAAATATCGGAATCAAGTGATCCATATAAGTGAGCTGTAACGACATCCATAACTGGAGAATATGTTATCTCATGATTAATTCCAGGTCTTTGGGCAAAACCTGGAGTCACAAACCTTGCTTTGTATCTTACAAATCATCTTTCATAGTTTCTTTCCATTTATCCAAATCATGTCTTCTTTGACAATCAATGACACCCTGTAGTTCATGATCATCATTTATGGTATCACATACAACCGCATACGAAAACATTTCATTTTATTTTATCTCCATTATTCAGTTTCATTTTGGGTACATATTATTTGGTATGACCATAACTGATTGCCATCTCTTCATTGATATCATTTATTTCCACTTCAAGAGAACTATTGACATTTTGTATTTCTCAGAAAACATTATCTTCATGATCAAGTGCATTTCTACTTCATTTTCTTTTGAGGATTCTTATCCTTAGAACTCCATGATATTTCATGTCATTTCATAAGTCGTTAGCAAAGAGCTTGATAAGTTCAACATCGTTGAACTCCATGTAGTCTCGCTCTATGTTGTTGGACTCAACGTTTTCTACAAAGTTGACTTTTTTTCCCTTTACATTGAGGGAATCCAGGTAGACTCTGTAAAAATGTGCTAGTAGTCGAACACGAAAGCAGAGATTAGCACATTCATGGGTAAGTTTATGACTTGCGCCAAGGGTGAAGGTAGAATACCAAAACCCATCAAGTCTAATTCAACAACCAGAAATACCATAATGGAAGTGGAAACAGATTTCCATGGACTTCATAACCAGATTACCCAAGACGAGTGGTAGCTATAGCGCCATTTGGGGTAATTGTGAATCATTTGACAAAGTCCTCACACTTCCTGACGATCAAAGAGACAGATAAAAAGAGATTGTTCAATTTCACGGTGTGCCAATATCCATTATTTCTGATGGAGACGTCAGATTCACATTACAATTTTGACAATCGTTGCAAAGGTTCTTGGAAACCCGTCTGGAATTAAGTGCATCTTAACTTCCACAGACAGACGGGCATAGTGTAAGAACAATACAAACCCTAGAGGTCATGTTGCGCACTTGGGCGAATGAATTTGGCAGAGCGTGGGTTATCCACTTGCCACTCATCGAATTCTCATACAACAACAGTTATCATGCGAACATAAAGGCTGCCCTGTTCGAGGCCCTTTTTGGACGCAAGCCATTAGAATGCCAGGTTAGAGATCGAGTCGTGCTGAAAGTCTCACCTTGGAAAGAATTGATATGCTCCGGTAAACGAGGAAAGTTTAATCCCCGTTACATAGGACCATTTGAGATCCTAACAAGGATAGGTCTTATGGCTTACCGGCTATGTTTTCCGCAAGAGCTCGATTACGTTATCCCACCTTTCAAATTCTAAACTTGAAGAAGTCTTTATTTGACAAGACCCTCGGTATTTCCGTTTGGATAAGATTGAACTCAACAGGAGTCTTAAATTCTTTGAGATGTCAGTTGAGATCATCGACCGAGAAGTCAAGAACACAAATCAAAGCCGCATTCCTATAGTAAAGGTGCATTGGGAAGCCAAACGTAGACCGTAAATTACTTGGAAACGCGAGAATCAGACGAAACAGAAATGTCCACATCTCTTTCCCTAAGTCCCAAGTATGAGATACTTTGAAACAATTTCGGGACGAAATTCCTTTTAAGGGGGAGATGATGTGACAACCGTCAAATTCGGTCAACGAAAGTCAACCGAGTCAACTATAGTCAAAGTCAAACCTTATGGTCGATATTTAAAGTCAACACTATTCTAGTGGGTCCCCAAAAGCTATCAGTACAATTTATACGCTTATCAGACAATTTTCAGAAAAATCCAAATAGTGTCCAATATTGACAGCGAATAAGAAATCCGGAAAATCATTCGAGTATTATTTGAGCATAAATAATACTTAAAAAGCGATGTAGTCGTTAATACGAACGCGTGGATATCTAGATCATCCAAATCGGAGTTCGTATGCAAAATATACAATTTTCAGTTTCGGATTCTGCGTCAAATCAATTTCGGACACAATTTTATACCTTCATTTAATCATATCGGGAGTTTCGTAACTCCAAACGAGGTGATTTTTGGACTCGTTAGATTCCCTTTATCGGGAAGATTTCATAAACGAGAAATTATTTTCATGATACTCGCATTTTGTACGCTCAAAATACCGTGAAGACTATAACCGAAAACGTTAAGCAACGATAGCCAACGCTGGGGAATTTCTCGTGAGGATCTCAATAAAAAAAAAACTAGTTTTCATCCATATGGTTTCTCAAAAATCAATTATTCAGCAAAATATTTACCAGTTCTCTCTCAAACCGCCGCCGTACCGACACCGCCGACCGCCGCCGGAAAAATGAAAAGTCTCCAAATCGAAATCCGAGAACACCATCGCGTTCATCTCGTCCTCGTGATCAACCCTCAGCAATTTGTTTTTCCAAAATGTCGCCGGAAAACACTACCACCGCCAAAACAGCCGCCACAGTAAGTTTACGCACCACACTCTCTTGATCTGCGAATTTTTCTGAAATTAATGCTTGAGTTTTGTTCTCCTCGTGATTTCGAACACATAGGAAAAAACCTCACCTGATTTGGTGGTCGGAATCAACGGGAAATTGGATTTGAAGTTCTGGATTTCGTCACGCGCACCAGGTGCTCGACGATATGCCTCGTCGAGCCGCGCCTGGAATCTCACCGGTGAAAAGTGAGTCGTTGCCGAGGAAGGGGCGTGCCGCGTCCGAGATCGTGTCCGAGTCGGTGTCCGAGGAACACCTGGTCGTCGCCGATGCCCACCACCTGTTCGACGAAATGCGCCAATGAGTTTCACCGATGAAACTCGAGCCGGTGTCCGAGCCAACTTTAGCCGATGTCCGGGTACTATTCACAGTTACCATCTAGACCCTGAAGTTTGGTCAAATTTACAATTTGACCCCCTGGCCCAAAAATCATTATATTTTCAGTCCTAAAAATATTACACTTTGACCCCTTGAACTTTGGTCAAAGTTACATTTTTACCCCTGGGTAAAATAGTTTTACAATTTTGGTCCTAAACAATTATTTTGCAAATTTGGTCCCTAAACAATTATTTTGCAAATTTAGTCTCTGAACTTTCACCAAAGCCCGATTTCTTCGTATTTTGAGCTGAGGACTTCATTCAGGAACCATTTTCACGTCATACCTTTGTGTAATCACTCCCGAATTTCCCAAGATTCGTCTAGTAACTCGATAAACCTCGTCATTCTTAGGTTTCAAGCCGAAAGCCAATAGGGTATTCTAGTACATCTTTATCAAAGGATCCCTACACCTTCGAGGTGAGTTCATATCCCCATTTTTAACTATTTTAACATTTTTAGGGGAGGAATACAAGTAAACACGATAACTTAAACAACCAATCATGAACACTAGTTTCAAAACAGTTAAACTCATACTCATACTGGTCAGTTACCAGCTTCAGTATTTTTCTCAACTTTATTAAATGTTTTAGCATTTTCAAAGTTTTATTGAACGCTCTAGTATTTTTCAAGACTTATTAAACGTTTTCGTCTTTTCAATGATTTATTAAACAACGTAGTTTCAAAGACTCATCAGATATTTTTCCATTATTTCAAAGTTACCAATTTCCTCGATTTTTCAACAAATATACATTATTTAAATGGTTTCAAGATTCCAAATGTTTATACATGGTTAAATCATTATTTTAGCACTCTTTATTATTTTATACTTAATCATTTATACATTGTTAAATCATTATTTCAACTCTCACAATTATTTTATACACAATTATTTATACATTGTTTAATCAGTATTTTAAACACTTGCAATTATTTTATACACCACATTCTTTTATTTCTCGACATGAAATCTTGACCATTTTGAGACTAGTTGGTTCAATCATGGTTCGTTTACAGTATCGTGAATAGAACGGTGTATTATATTTAATACCCTTCTATATCATTTAAATCATTTAGGGAGTGATCTCCCTACATTATATCTATTTTAAACATTTTTGGAACATCGTGTGTTTCTCATAGATTTCCGAAATCACTTACTCACTTTATCATTATTGATAGACATTGGAAACATTTATACATGATTCAGTATTTGTTTATTTATGCTACATGTATTTGTAGTGCATTATCATTTTAGTCTAAATCTCCATGACTATGCCCGTATTCTTGAGGTACGTTATGGAGAATCATTATTTGGATAATCATCATTTGTTTACGCTACATGTATTTGTAGTGCATTATCATTTTTAGTCTAATCTCCATAACTATGCCCGTATTCTTGAGGTACGTTATGGACAATAATAGCGCTATTGGGTTGACCACCCCGCCTTGGGACGCTAAGGTGATTGATCGCACTTGGTTAAGTGTATATGTTGATTAGATGCTCCATCCTTTATATGTATATGTATATATACGAAAAGGGTGAGGACTATTTGTTATGTTTACCATTTATCAATTATCCAAAAGACTAAAATTTATTCATTTATCTCTATCTCATATAAATCATACTCATATTTCATGTTATCATTCCAACTTGATTTATAATCAATTATTTCAAAATCATCTTATTTAAAATCAGTTATTTCGACATCATTGTTTCACAGACTTCAAAAGCAAATAAACTTCAAAATCAAAATGTTTCAAACTCATGAACTCACCAACTTTATTGTTGACACTCTTTAAAACTACTTGTATTTTCAGGAAATCATTTAGGCCGCTAGCCAGCGGTCTTGAACAAATGGAAGTTTAATACTACGTTTGTTTATTTTTATTTCATGTTGTAATTGGTGAGAATCAATCATTTTGTAAAACTATGTATCAATTCAATATCAATTCTTGTTTGGTTGTTTATATACTGTTCATATATCCATGGTTGTGATACTTCAATCAGTCATCCATCCCCGAACGTTTCCGCCAACGTGGTTTTGGGGTGTGACAGCACTCATCCTCTCTCGTTACAAACTGGTTACACACCGTCATACCCGTTCAACTTCAAATTTCCAGAATCCGTTGTTTTTTGTTATCCGGACTGAAACGTCATTATCTCACTTCTTATTCCACACCACTTTTCCCCACTATCAATCGACACATGATGTATTTAAGATGGTTTTGCAAAATTTCTTGTGATCCATCTTCTTTTCTCCCACACCAACGGACCAACACTCACTCTCCGCCCTCGCAACCACCAACGCTCAGCGTTCTGCGAAAACCGTAGACAATATCATCTTTTTCTTTCCTGATTCGTTCTCCATCAACGATATTTCAGGTAAACCCCCCTTATCTCTATCCCCCTCCTCCGCCTCTTTTGTAATCCCTGAATTCTCGATTTTCTGTTTTGATTTCTGGTTTGAAATTCCTTTCTTTTTTTAGTTAATGTCATGTATATGCAAGTATTTTTCATGAAGTTGGAAGATGTCGGCCCCTTCTGGTCGCATACTGCCGTCTATTCACAATTACGGGTGCTAAATAACATCCTGATAAGGTCTGTTGTAAGATGTTGGCCACATCAAAGCTCTAATTTTCGGTTTTTGTTGTAATCGTTTATGAATATGTTATCATTTTTTACATCAAATTCAGATTAGGGTTTTCTTTTGGGTTTCAGGTTCATCTTTACATAAAAAATTTTGGTTTTGATTTTTGGATTTACCTTCACTTTGCTGGAACTTGTTTTCAAAGTTGTGACGAAAAAGAACACTTTTTATCGTCAATTGCATTTGAGTTATTGTATTTTGTATGTGGTTTGACTTACGTTTCGTTTTTCATCATCTTTGTGTTCGTATTATGTTTGTGACGAATATGAAGTTGGGTGACAATTATGAAGCAGATGGGTTTTGAAGTCATGATGGATTAAATTTGCCACATATACACGCAAACAATGAAGAAGATATTGCAGATTGTGTTTGGATTTATATTCAAAGTTATGAAACTTTAAATCAAAATTTGGAATGTTTTTTTACTACAGGAACTTGTAGTACGATTTTTTTTTTTTTTTTTAAGAATTTTTTTTTTTTAACGAAATGAATGGGTTTTTTTGAAGTATTTGATTTGTTTATTACATTGTTTTTAGAATACAGTGCAAACAATGATACCTGAACACTTTTTAAAGAAAACTTCAATAGTATCTTCCCGTGTACCAATAATGGCAGGCCATGATATCTAATCAATGCGTTGTTATCATATTTTTTTATCATAATTTGTTTATTACTTTAGGTTTTACCCATAAAGGAGGGCTTGGCGTTGCTTAACCTTTTTTACAAATGTAATAAATGAATTATTTACGCTTTCTCCTTTGACTATTTGGTCTACAAATAGTTTCATAAGAACTTCAATTCATGATCAGATTGAACTACTAGCAGGACCCCATTACTGTCACCTGGCAGCTTTGCTTAGATGAAGTCTCTATAATAATGCCTTGAATAGAGGACCTGTAATCGGATGCTATACAAATTAGAATTGAGATGATGTTTGTTCTTAATGTTAATGTACATGTATTTTAGGAATTTGAACATTGGAAGTTGAAAAGACGAGAAGATTTTAGTGGATCTTGAAAAATGTGACGAGCATCTTGAAAATGCGAATATACAATTAAGTGAAACTGAGTTGAATTTAAATGATGTTCAATATCAATTGAGCACTACGCAAAAGTCAAAAGGGTAGTTTGAGACAACTCAAGTGTATTGCTCAATCGAATAACTCACTTGTAGTTTGTGCATGTGACTTGCAAAGTCGAGTTAAAAGCTGGTTAAATCAATTGGAGTTTTAACAAACGGTTTGAGATACAGTTATTGAAACACAAGTTGAAAATAATTGATAAGAAGAAGCCAAAGCATTAGTAGATGAAAGAGCTACAAAAGAAGTGATGGCAGAAAGTTAAGAATGGTTGCTAAGGCATAACTTTAGAAAATCACCAAGTAACATAAATGAAAACGACCAAAGTTGGATGTTGAAATACTATTTTGCAAGTATTTTCCAAAAATATGAAAATGAGCAACAAACTTTAGAAAAATATATAGAAAATAATATTCTACTTTCAGGAAATCTAATTTTGTGCATAATTTATTAGAATAAAAGAAAATACCAAAAAAAAAAAGCATTAGAAATGTGTAGAAAATAGCATTGTACTTTCATAAATTCTGATTTCTACATGACTTTTAACAAAAAAAAACTACTTTTAGCTTTTCTTATTATGATACTGGACTTTCAAAAATCCATCAGATTATAATATTCTACATTTGTTTTTCGTTCAACCAAGTAACCTGTCGTGGGCCGTGCTGAGCACGGCCCTTAAAATGTACCTAGGGATTTGGACTTTTGGTAGCTTCCTACTGTTGATAGTCACTTTATCAAGTTAGCCCTTTTCAATTAATTTGCTAAATTTATTGGTAATCTTATATCTCTACTATACAATAAAAATATATTGTTCATAGATTTTATATGTGTTTTATCATTTTATGAATTGTGCAATTATTGCTTAGGTTAATTTGTTTGTTGGCCAGTTAATGTGATCTCAGCCATTGTAAAGGTTAAATGTTTTTCCACCTTTTTGTGATGCTTAGTTTAAAGGTTTTGCTTTAGTATCTTGGATTTATAAATGATATATTAAAAGAGGCATCCATGTCATCTTTAATTTTAAAAATTTTGTTTATTTTGGATGTATGATGATAATTGCATGGTGTTTCTATTATTTTCGTAAAAAAAAATGTATTTAGCCTTTATATTCGCTCATATAAAATTTCTTCTTGACATAGAGAAGCCATCCTAATTAAACCAATCACATTTGATATTAATCGAATTGTTGCCTTTCGACTTGACCATAGCTTCATTTTCTGGATTAATGTCATTTGTTACTATTTGACTTTCCAATAAATATGTAAATTAAATAATTTTCTTTTCTACTGGTATATGACTTTCAATCCTTTATTATTTGTTTACTTATTAGGCTATATTCAACATTACACCAGAAGAGAAGGTGAATGGCAAACTTATGATTGTTCAACACTAGGAATCACCAATCATGTCTTATATAATTTAGTGTCGGCTGTTATTAGTGTAATTAATTGGTCATGTTTGGTCTTTGATTCACAACCACAAGTGATTAAATATTTTTTTTGAACAACATAAGTGATTAAATGGTAACATGAAAGTAACAAAAATGATATATGCTTTTTTGTTAAATATTAGAGACAATGGTGGAGTTCAACCGACTCACGAACAAGCTAGAATAGGCAGCCACCAAATCTCTCAAAAAAGGCACGGTCTCATAGTAGGTTTTGTATATTTCTTTTCAAAATTCATTGGGTTAATCTGAATTTTAAGGCTATAGTATCTAAATTTATGTCTTCAATCAGTAGACAATACTAAATATAAACATAAATGTTGGTATTGCATTGCAAATATGAACTATGATTAAATGCAAGACTAATAGTTTACGTCATATTGGATTGCAAATATGAACCATCATTAAATACAAGACTAATAATTTAATTGAAGTAAATGATGAAAACCTCAATTGGTTAATTATAAACTCTAATAATATGCAATGCCCTAATAATATATATTATCTAAACAATGAAAATATTTGTACAATCATATGCAAAGTTGCTTGGGTGCGCTGTGAATACGCTTTAGTTTCTAATGGCGAGGAATGAGAATTTTAAGTGTTTCAAAGAAATGATTTTGTTTATTGATGGCAGAATATCTTAATTTGGGAGTTGGTGCCAAAGTTGAGATAGTATTTGGGAAATTTAAAAGTATATTTGCAGGTTTGCAATTTTATCAGGACCAACAATTCCCATCAATGGTGAGGGTAAGGAAGAATCAATTTCTGTCCCAATCGTTCATCTTGTACGAACATAATGGGATAATGCAAGAAATAACCAGGTACTTTGATTTTTTTATGAGTTATAGCATTCTACGTTGAATTCTTTCTATCATAGCATTGTACTTCTAATGTTTTATTTATCAAGGCTAACATACTTTAAATATATCTGCATTTATAACTGTTTTGTATTACAGCCTTGTACTTCTAATGTTTGGTTCTCTAAATTTCGTGAGATTGGCCAAAGTTGGATTTGAGTTTCATAAAAATGTTGTTGTGATTGCAAATGAGTACCGAATAGAAATCCAATGGAATTCGCAAATTCTTGGACCAACGGATTTCAACATTCCATTCCAAAAACCATGGAATTTAATTATATTGCCTACCATAGGCTTTCCCTCTTCTTGCTCACAAACTCTATTTATTTTACTGTCAACCAAAAGTGCAGGCGCTACAAAACAAAATCTACAAATTTCAATTCTTTATGAAATTGTGTGAATCAAAAGGTCTTGATTAACTACCGGATATTGCGACTATTGGTATTTGTCGTTCTGTTCTTGTGGATTAAAAAGATTTATGTGCTTGTTATTTCTATGCAGATGAGACTTGAAGACGCTACAACGAATGTGCCTTCTGATGAGCCAATTGTGGTCTGTTTAACATCTTTCAAATACTCACATAAAACCTCAAGTTTGTTTTGGCGCCACCAGATTATTTTCTCTTTATTCTTTTGGGCAAAATTCAAAAACTACACTTTCATCATTTCAGCGGTTTTATTTTCGTCACTTAACTTTTTCCGTAGTGATTAAAACATTGTATATATTTTGACATTTTAAAAGCTATTTTCCTAGGTCACCCATAAGTTAAAACGCACAAAATACTATAAAAGCACAACATTGTAGAACATTACAATTTTACATTAAAAATTCACCAAAATAATATTGTTGTTATAAATTGATTGGGTTTTCAATGAGCCTTTATTATCTTTAACTTTTCATTTTTAAGTTTATGCTCAAGAGGAAGCTGAAAAGACATTGGAGAAGTTATATGAGGAATACTGCTATTTTCTTTTGCTCACACACACACAAAGCTGTTGATATGCTGCTCTGAATTGGAGTATCTGCACTTATCATCTGTCTTTGTATTAGTTTCCAGTGATTTTTAAATCTTTTTACCCTGTATTGAATATAATTAAAGATGATAAGTTGATTGGCCGCCAAATTTATTTGTTATGAATAATTAATAGAATATGATTTTCCTTTTTGTAGAAACTATACGCCAAAGAGGCGTTCGGCTGTGTTTTACCTTACTTATGACTTATGAGAAAAAACATTTGCTTCATATTCTTCCTACATTCTCATGTTATAACATTGTAGTTTCATTTTTCCTTTATCATAACGTTGTCCTTTCGTTTTTCCTTATAAAGGCAATCTACTTTGTAAAATCCACCCAATAATAGCTTTATACCTTCATTTATCTTTTCTTATTAGGACGTAATTTCCCTTACTGACCTCAACCTCTAGAATTGTACGAGCTTCTTGGTTCCACAAAGCAATATCTCAACTAATAATACCCTCGGTAGCCAAGTAATACAAATACTTTTTGATGTTGGAGATATGCTACTACTCAATAACACTCAAGATGAACAATGTTTTTCCATATGAAGACTTTCTACTTTGGGAAATCTATTGCAGGATATTATGCTATTACAAAATGTGTTCCATCTTCTCTGTTTTAAATGAATTTTTAGACCAGCACGGCCCTTAAAATGTACCTAGTATATATATAAAGAAAGGCTTTTTTTCTCACGCCACTATTTGCCTTCAAACACGGCTCTCCGGCCGCCACCTACTTCTCTACTAACCGACGCCATGATCTTCTCACACGGTTCTTAGGCGGGTACTACTTCTCTACTGAACGAAGGCACCTCTCTAATCACATCGGTTCAATTGCAACGCATCAAATTCTTCATTCTATCCATTCGTCCCCATAAATATCCTTGCCTACGCCTTTAATCTATCTTCCACATTCAACCTCTATTATTTGTAACACAATCTCCTGAGGATCCCTTTCCATCTCACAAATCAATTTCAAGCCTCACAATATATGCCCGAGGAACAACTGATTCACCGTTACATGTTAGTCAAGTTTTTTCTGGATCCGATTTCAATCGAAACTTCCGTTAAACTTGCATATTAATCCGTTCCATAGGAACTTCCGTCCCCCTTTCAGATTACTGTATAAATTTCGGCTGATATTATTGAAATTGAGTCACCGTTACTTAATTGATTCTTCAACGACGGTATGCAATTGTAATTGGATCGACAACACTACCTTCCGAATGTCTTAACCGATTTCATATTGCCGACCTCCACTGCCCCACGCCCCTGTCTTCTAGGTATGTATCGTTCTTTCTTCTTAATTCTTCATTAAGTTACCTTATTCGTCTTTACTGGTTACCTTTCATTTACACAAATAATTTCCCTATTCTAATCTAATAAATTACAGATTCATGTGACACTGGATTAAGACTTTGCTTATTCATCTAAAACTCATTTGCCTTCTACAGACTTTGCTTATTGCTTCTTGAGGATTGATTACTCATCTTGATTTTTTTTCAACAAAGGTTAGCTTTTTATAATCGCTAATTTGTGTAATTTCTTTTCTTGATTAAAACCCTTGCATGTCAATACAAATGCGGGATGTTTCAAGAAAAAGTTTGGATTAGCGTCATTTGAGAAGTTCTTGATTATGCTTAATGAAATCATATTAGTCGGTTTATCCCCTTTATTGATCTTTTTTTTATTCATTTTGTTAGATTGCTACATTTGATTTTGTGCTATCTTTCTAGCAGTTATCCGCCCACCTGCTTTTTGATGCCGCCCTGGTCCACTAATGCCTTTTAGATCTAATTTTCATCTTCATAACATTCTTATTACTGATTTGTATTGCACGTTGTTGATTTTAATTGGAGCACACGATTAGAAGTTTGTAGATATGTTTCCAGTAAGACTGTGAATTCAATTGATCATCATGAGTCTTCAGTGTTCAGGCCAAAATTATCTCATGCAATCATTATATCGAACAATCCACCTACAATTACATTCTAACATTAATAGAATAATGAATAATATTTCCCTTTGCGATCCAAATTTCATTGTTTATTTTAAAGTCAATCAATTTGACCAAGTTGTAAAGGCGTATTTTGATTTAAGGCAAACAGAAAACGATATACATAGTAACTAGCCTGGAACTCGAAAAAGCAATTCATGTTGATATTTTAAAGTTTGGTTTAAATACAAACCGATTTGTTGATTCCTCTTTGATTGGGTTTTCTTTGATGTATATACATGTGGCACATGCATGCAAGGTGTTTGATAGAAGATCTTGTAGTGAAGAGTAATATTAAGACCCTCATTATCGGTGTTTATTAATTGATCAGTAGATAATTTTTTTATATAAATCTTCTATTATAAAGTTTTGGAACATAACAACCAAATCAATAATTTGCCCCTTCACCTCCAAGTATGTCGTCATTTTCTTTAAATAAACCTTAAATATAATTTATCCAGACAACACTTTACAAAAAAAAATGAAATACGACCTTAGTTTTCTTCTGTCCCGCATATCACTATTTTTGACCATTTAAATATAGAAAAATTGTAAGGGAAAATTGGGTACATGTTCTTACTTACTATTTCAAGGATTAAGTCATTGGGGGTTCCCCGAAACTTGCAAATACAATAGAAACATTTATTTATATTTCTGAGCTTGCATTGTTATTGTCACATACCATAAATTCAAAGACTAAACAATGAATATTGGAAATTTTTAGTTATTTAGACACTAATAATTGAAGTTTGATTACTCTAATTCTATATAGTTAACTTCACTAAACAGGACACACGTGAAACAATTTTAGGCATAGGTATAACTTATATTAAAGATGATAAGTTGATTGATCACCAACTTTATTTGCTATGAATAATGAATAGGATGTGATTTTCCTTTTTGTAGAAACTATACACCAAATAGGTGATCGGCTCTGTTATACATGACTTATGAGAAAAACCATTTGCTTCATATTCTTCCTACATTCTCCTATTATAACATTGTAGTTTCATTTTTCCTTTATCATAACGTTGTCGTTTCGTTTTTCCTTATAAAGGCATTATAGTTTGTAAAATCCACCCAATAATAGCTCCATACTTTCATTTTTTTTCTTATTAGGACGTTGTAATTTACTGACCTCAACCTCTATAATATATGAGCTTCTTGGTTCCACGGAGCAATATTTCAACTAATAATACCCTCGATAGCCAAGTGGTACAAATACTTTTTGATGTTGGAGATGATGCTATTACTCAATGACACTTGAGATGGAATTTTTTTTTTCAATATGAGGACTTTCTACTTTGGGGAATCTATTGCAGGATGTTATCTTGTTACAAAATGTGTTCCATCTCCAAATGAATCCTTCGACCAACCGTGGGCCGTGCTGAGCACGGCCCTTGAAATGTACCTAGTATATATATATATATATATATATATATATATATATATATATATATATATATATATATATATACTATAATATAAATCATATATAAATTACAACACTTTAAAGCACAATGTCTTAATTTTAAGACTTTTGGTACAACCCTTCATAGCCTTCTTCAAAATGCACGGAGACCACATGCTTGCTTTATATGCATACTGTAGAGATTGACAACTTTTCCAAATCAAATAAAGTTTTCAATTTTGAATTTTGAAATTATGTTCAAAATTTTAAACTTTACAATCCTGTAAAAATGCATGAAATCATCCTGGCTGTTGTTTTATTTTAATTCAATCTGAACCCTTAAATAAATAAATAATCCTTGCCAACAAATTTCCACCAATAAAGATGCATCTTAAAATGTATAAATAGAGACTCTCCCTCCCAAACATCTTTACTCCTCCCTTCTTTGTGTACCTCCACAAATTATGTGGAGGCCTCTCACCAAACAAAACAGTGCTTGAACAGTCCTTGAAGTGTTGATGCAGCTTGCACATTTTGTATGGATCAGCCTCTATTTCTCCATTTAACGTTTTTCTGTGGCAAATAGGCATAATTTAGTTTAAAATCATGTATTTACGAAATAAATGTATTATATATTTGTACTTTTTTATTATATTATCAATTTATTATTTGCATACTAAATAAATATTAAAAACATGTCTTTTTGCAGGATGATGCAATTGTTTCTTTTTTAGTCTGTTTCCTGTAATTGTTGGTTATTTTTGATATAGTAAGTATTATTGTTTCTACTGTTTAAAGGTACATAATTGAATATATATAAAATCAATGGTCCTAGCCGACAAAAATTCATTTTGATTTTATTAACAGAATTACAGCAATCTGGATCTATTATGTTACCATACAGTATTTGAAACACAAAGTGATAATTTTAACTTGTAAACATTGGTTAGTTGTTGCAACCACAGTTTTACAAAAAACCTACTAAATTATCAAAAATATAAAAGCAAGAAATAGCAACATACTTTTTATATCTTTCAGTTACTGCACCAAATACCTGAGAAAATAATTATGTCAAATGAAGACTGTAGCAGCTTCCAATACCTGAGAGAAAAACCTACTGATTTTCAAAACAAACATTAAAAATTCAGAAAAATAGATTATAAAAATCAATAATCAGGAAACCGATTTTCAGAATACAATGATATATAAATCTTCCACTTCTATTTTGCAGGTTTGAAAAAAATAGTCTACAAATATTTTCAAAATTCTGGAGAATTGAGAAATGCAAATAAAAAAAAATTGAATAACCACTTTCGACTTTGTAGGTTTGAGAGAAACAATACTAATCTTTTCAACAAAACAGTTTGAAAATTGGGATAATTACAAATATAAAAATATGAGAACCTACAAGAAAACCAGAAAACATAAGAAATCTGCATACAATTGAGCACAAACAGTTTTTTAACAAGAAATACATGTTTTTCTAACAATCAACAAAACAGAGACGAAATAAACAATTCTAGATCAGAAATTTCGAGAAAATTCATAGATTGAATCATATTTAGATCTAAGACCTTCCAAATAAACATTTGCAGATGAGAAGTTTCGACCATAACTATTAATCAGACATTTTGCAAAAAAAAAATAATAATAATAACTCAAATGCTTAGCAGTAGGAACCACTGCTATTTGAAATTCTATCAAAAACCATAACTTATAACGAAACACGAAAACATTTGCAAATCAGAAATTGAAACCAATAAACAAAAACATATCCATCCAATACTACTCGATCAGAAATTGAAACCAATAAACAAAAACATATCCATCCGATAAACAAAAACAAATCAGAAATCAGAAGTTTACGAGTTAGAAATGGATCGGAGGTGGGAGGAGATCACATACTACTCGATCTCTGTGATTATGAGAGATCTGTCGACTGAAACCACTGGAATGTCGGTTATTAATCTGATGAAGGCGGTGGTGATTAGGAGCGGCAACCGATCTGATGAAGGCGGTGGTGATTAGGAGCGGTAACCGATCTGATTCAAATTCGATTCAGGTATCAGTGGTGGATCGGTGGTGAGAACGTTGCACTGAAATGGAGGTAGACTAAGTAGGAGGCGCGGGTATGCTGATCGGAGGCCGGAGGGAATCAACGATGTGGAGAGCGAACTTGGCAGATCGGAAGAGATGGTCGAAAACCATAGGCGGGATCTCGAGGTAGGATCGGAGGTAGCGATGATGATCGGAGGAGGTTGTTGGTGGCAGATCGGGGTCGTCGGTGAATGGTTATCACCGGAGGGAGTCGTCAATAGTGGCGGTGGCTATGATTCACATCAAACCGGAGGGTAGGGAGGCGATTTCCGGCAGTATGAGGAGGTGAGGTGTGTCCGACAATAGAAGGAGAGGAGGAGAGGCGACATGGAGATGGCGGCGTGGATGTTTAGGGTTCTCTAAGATGAGATCGGTAAGAGGGGAGGCGTGGATGTTTAGGGTTCTCTAAGATGAGATCTGTGGTGTGTCGGAAGCGGAGCCGGTGGTCTTGACGGGATCGGTAAGAGGGGAGGCGTAGGCGTAGGGTAGACGGTGGTCTTGACGGGATCTGTCGGTGGTGGAGGCGGAGGAGAAACGATCTGATGAAGGTGGAGGCGGAGGAGCCGATTCATCATTTGTTGAGGTGGAGGAAGTGCAGGTCGGTAATGGTGGGGAGTAGTTGTCGGCAGAAAAATATATGGGAGGCGGGTCTATTAGGAGAAAAAAATAGTATTAGGGTTAGGGTTATAAATGTGTATATATATATTACCCACTTAGCAAATGAATGTTCTTTTCTAATAAGAGGCGGAGGAGCCGATTCATCATACATTAATGTTCTTTTCTAATAAGAGGCCATTTAAATTTCTTAGCAAATGTGTCAAAAGTCAAAATAAGGTGGGTTAATCATGTTTTACATAAGAAAAATTGTTAAAAAATGTGGGTTAGTCAAAAAAAATTATTTGTGAAAGGTGGGTTAGTCAAGAAAATGTTAAAAAAAAGTTGGGTTAGTCAAAAAAATGTTAAAAAAATGTGGTTAAGTTCAACGTTTTCAATTGTCTTTTCTAAAATGTAAAATAACGTTTTCAAAGTTTATAGATTTTTATAATTAATTCAAATTTCTTAATATATGCATAAATTGTCTTTTCTAAAAGAATTTATAAATCATTTTATATATGGTGAGTTAACAATAATGTCGTTAACTTCAAACATTAATAGCAAATTATTTTTTGGGACTCTTAATTACAACATATTTTTCTCTTTTCAATATGGTTCGGTAACTTACATTTATCTTTAACTCGAAACTACATAACAAAATAAAACTATTTCCCGTCGTAAACTATATCAAAACAAGCGAATAGCTACCCAACAAATTATCTTCACCCGCTGAAAGAAAATTAATCACCGCTCGAAAACTAATTATCGAAACAAACTATCGTCATCCGCCACATTTACCCCCCCTCCCCCGTTTCAACAACCGTAACTTTGTACGTGTTAGGCGGTAGGACAGTGTTAATAACAACCTAAAACGATGACCTCGACATGTGATCCTTCAAACAGTCATGCCTCTGTTACAAGACCCAATCATAAGATCAAAGTTCAAGCTATGTCAGTTCTCAAATAAGAAGATATCATAGGAGAGGAAGTAGGTGGTGATGTATGTCGTCAAGGTAGGTTTCCGACGAACCCACCCGTGAGTTGCAAAGAGACTACAGTGTAGTTGCAGGGGGTGGAGGGATCGTGCTAAGGTCGCTGGAGGCTGAGATTACTTCTCGTGTAGGTAGTGTAACAGGTGGCGTATTTGTCACTCACTGCATTGCGCGGGTACCCTAATGTTCGCCGCTAGAAATAAAAACGTACTTATATTTGCATACCGAAAATTGTTCGTTGAAATGAAACTAATGTTCGCTGCCGAATAGTAATTAATCACCAAAAAGAAACTATATTTCGCCGCCGCATTGCGCGGGTACGCAGCTAGTATATATATATATATATATATATATATATATATATATATATATATATATATATATATATATATATATATATATATATATATTCAATAATCTTATAAAAATATCTTAAAAAAGACCATATGATCTATATAATATGAAACTTCTTATAAAATTCAATTTATTCCCACATCTTTGCATTTGAGAAACAGCATGAAAATGCTGAAAAAAGAGTGGGAATGGACCGAATGGTGGCGTTGGTTACGGTGAACAGCTGCACGACCAGATTAAAAATTAATTAACAAGGCAAGCTCCTATGATTGCCACCGCGTCGCCGCTTACCTCCCCCTGTACATTGGAGGAGGAAGTTGCCATAACATTACTTGCCCCCTCATGTCAATGTCACATGCCATCATAATTAGATGGAAAAAACCTCGATTCTTCCGAATTAAATTTTAATTAGGTTTCAACTAGATTTTGATTTGACAGATCTATTAAATCAATAAATGGGAAGAGTGCCACTTTTTGTTAATTTATACAAAATCCTAGTCATTCACTAGTCGGTGATGGATATAAAGGTAATCTTTCCTAACGAATTTGACGTTAGAAATTTCGTGAATTACCGAATCTTCTACTCAATTGCTAGGCAAACATTTTTAATCATGACATTATTATGTATAATTTATATATTATTGATGGTTCTTACTTCTTATAAACATGTGCAAGAGCCAGGGTTGAAACATGCCTCTCTTGGTGGATTTCATGGTTTCTCCTATTTTTCTCCCTTAGAAAACCATCTAACTGGTCACCGAGAGTTTCGGTATTATTAGATAAATTTGAACATAAGGACAATAGTGCATAATATATGGATACCACAAAGCTTAATAGTTAGGTACAAAAGGTGAAGTAAAGGAAGATTGATTAATTCTTGAATTGTATGTAGTTGTAGCCTTGTAGAGGGATTAATCATTCACTAAATCTAACAGTTTGGACTTTGCATCCCAAACCAACAAGAACAAGTCCAAGAAGGAAAGGAAGATTTAAGATTCCGAAAGTAAATGAATGTGTATGTTAAACAACATAGAAAAAATTTATCTCATAATGTTTATATTAATGCTCCTTTGTCTAAAGAATACAATATTTAAATATGGCATGTAATTTGAATAAACAATCTGACTATTAATCAAATAATAAAATGTTCTTAAAAAGTAGAACAAGTAGTAATTTTTTGGGCTATAAGTTAATAATTTCAAGTAATGATTCTAAGTCAGCATAAAATTGAATACCTACAAAATTAATAATAAGTTGCATTTTCTGGACAATCAAAACCAAAAATCTTGTACTCTTTTATGACGAAAACAACATAAATCAGCATAATTCAAGGTTAAGTTTGTGTTTTTTATATACACATATTCAAAGTAATGCTTACTATATATACCACGAAAACTACAATTATTTTTATTTTAAATATCCCGTCCATTACCCAAGGTCTCAACTCTCAAGGACAGAAGGTTAAGTTTGTGGGCTTTTAAACGAAAAGACACAGTTCCTTTTTCTGCATTACTCAAGGGCCAAGGCCATGCTAGTGGGCCTTTAAACAAACCCAGAATCGTGAAACTTCGGAGTCCAATTTCGCATTACCAAAATAAATGTTGCACCCCCAATGAATACATATCTTTATATAAAAAAAAACCATATTTGTTAATCCAAACTTCTTTTCTTTCACAAGAAAATTATCAATTGTCTCTCAGTTTTCAAATTTTATAAAACACTGTACAAGTGTCAAATGGATTCATCATCTTCATCCTAAAGTTCAAACTCAATATATTCACATTTATCTTTATCATCAAGTTCAAACACTACATCTTCATCTAACACATATGCTTGTGACATCCATCTTTTTTTATAATAGAAAATTGATACTTGAAAGATTGATTATACTTAAAGATGGATTATAGCTAAACAATCTATATGATATTTATTGCACTCTCTCTCAAAAGAAAAATGACACTCTTGATATTTTCATTGTCACAAACCGCGATTGTATATATACCGGACAAAACAAGATATTCAGAGATGATGATAAATCTTCTAACACCATGCTTTCTACACTAGGTCAGCTTAGATTACAGGTCATGGAACATATTGGTCAAAACAACTCTCTGACAATAATAGACCTAAGAACTTATGACAAATGGAAGTTTCAGCTGAAGTAGCTATATCAACATCTCTTTTCTCCACATTTGTTCCTACTGAAGTCAGTACTGCAGATCCGAAGCGGAACGATGCTATCCATGGTCCTGCTAATCTAAGTGACTTTTGTTCCAACCAAGCTGCCGATCCACCTTAAAGTAGTATGATAAAATGGTGCGAATGCCCTGACTCGAGATACTACTTTAAATTTGTTAATCGACTTCGATTTGCCCAATCGAAGCGAAGAACCTTCCTCGGACGAAGATAATGATCCGACCAATTTGCAACCATCAACCGCACTAGCAGACATACATAGGTTCCTAATGGTCTTCGATATGCTGATATTATTTGTTTGTATAGTCTTCCTCGGTTCGAATTAGACTCCACATACTTAACAGATTTATCATGCATCTAAAAGACAATTTGTTATGAAAGAAGAAAATTAGGGTCTTCCACGGTCTATGGTGGCCAATTAATCGACCTCGGTGGTCATTTTTTAATTTTTATTAATTTTTGAAATTTTTTTAATATTTTATTTTGGTCAGATATTGGTCTAATAAGTCAAGAAAACTGAAAAACATCTACATTAAAGAATGAAAATACACAAATATAACATTTTATGTGTATCTAAGAATAAAATGAATTATACTTTGCTATTTTGTAATATTCATCTAATTTTATATAAATTTCTTTATAATTTAGGGTATCCGATTAATTTTCGAGTAATCTCAAATTAATCTGAAAAATTCCTTAACCTCACTCGACCGACAAGCTATCGACAAGAGATTTTACAACATTGGTATTAAGACAATAACTCTTTACCCATGTTTCAAATATTACACCCTATAACAAAAATGACCACATGACCCAAATATTTGGGATCTACATATTTGTTCGTCATTTTTAAATATACCGATTTCCAATTTCAAGGATATATACTGCGTAGATTTCTTTCATTTGCACAAAACTTTTTAAAAAGAAAATTTTCTCTACCACCTTGAATGGGAAATGTATCTTATCTTTGTTTTTAACTAACTAAATAACACATTTTATGCCTTGTATCTTAATCTACTTCGTGTTTGGTATGTTTTTTTTTTTTTTTTGTTGAATTTAAATAGAAATATGAAATGCTTGATGGACAAGTTATTGAATTTGCAGAATATAACTTTTTTACTTTGTCTACAATTTTAGTCCGAAATTCAAATTTTGAAAATTGGATCCTAAATGTATTTTCTTTGTCATAAATATAATCTTGATGTGACATAACACAAAAGAAAATTAATTGTTTTCCTATATTTTGTATAATCATGAAACCATTATATATTTATACAAGAAATATTGGATTTTACACCATTTTGGTACAAACATTAGACACACAATGCTACCCATGATATAATGAGTTGTGTAAGTGTCTAAGATGATATCCAACACCGCTTTATTTTTAAACTGTAAATTATAGTTCAAAATGATTCATTTCCATCTCTGTTATATTTTTCACTCTATTTTTTATATTAAAAAATATTGCAAGTATATTTCTATCTCCACCTTTTTAAAATTTCATAATTATACATTCAATTTACAAGATTTATTTCTCTAGAATCATTTTGTTAGGATAGCTTTAAAATTTATATTAATAAATAAACATATTCAAATAAATAATTTGTATAAGAATAAGTTAGACTAATTGCAATATTAATAAATAAATATTTTATTACATAAATAACTTCATTCATAGCCCATTGAAAGAAGTAAATACGCACTCTTGTCTCTAAAATATTGTTTTATATATTTGAATAAATAAACCGTATATAATAAAAGAAATATTGCATATTCATGCGTTGCAATACCCTTTACACAAATAATGAATTAACGAATTTCGTATACTAAAGTGAGTTTCTTTGTCTCGATGTGTTTATATATAGAAAGAAATTATTGAAACCGGGTATCAAATTGTTATATTAGTAGTAATGCATGATATATATATATATATATATATATATATATATATATATATATATATATATATATATATATATATATATATATATATATATATATATATATATATATATATATATATATATATATATATATATATATATATATATATATATATATATATATATATGTGTGTGTGTGTGTGTGTGCGCGTGTTCAAATGAGAACCATTAAAATATTGAGAACCATGAGAACTAATCCAAGCCTTTCATTTTCTATCCTGTCAAAAAGTAGACGGTGGCAGTGTTATAAATAAAAAGAAACCATTGTCTTATCCTACAAGTCTACAATACATTACACCACCTTCGGTTTCCCCATTTCAATCTCTTTCTCTTAATCTCTTTCTCTTACTCTGTAACCAGACCACACTTTTTCTTTTGATTTCTAACTAGTGCTGGAAGATTGACCTAAAGCTCTGGCCAAATAAAGCCACCCCCATGCTACTTGCAACCACCGACGAACCGCATCAACGCCCTCCGATCTGCTTCCATTCATGATCAGTACGTCGTTTGGTGGTTCATACTCGTGATTCCAGATCTGAGATCATTCCGATTTGGTTTCATGTTCTTCAAGTATTATATAGAAGATTGTTTGTTGTTTTTGGATTTGTTCACTATGGCTTGAAGAAGTTCGAAGTTGTTATTTGGTCAATATGTATTTGTTCTTCCTCTCCATATCTGGACATGTTTTCTCCATGTGAATATCTTCTTAGTGGCTTGGTTTTGATGTTTATATTCATGATTTTACTCATTTTTTGTGTTCAAAATATATGTTTGGTTCATAAAACTTTCAGAGTTTGGATCTCAAAGTACAGATTTGGTGTTTTTTGATTTATTTTTATGGTGTACACCAGATGTTTGATGAAATGCCTCAATGAGATAATGTAATTTTTAACCTGTAAATGTAGCTTTTTACGGTATCAAGTTGTGAATATTGTATTGTAGCTGTGAAAGTTATATATTTTAAGGTGTGAATGTTGCATTTTAAGATGTGAATATTGTACTTTTAAGTTATAAATGTATAATTTTTCTGTATTCAGTTGTATTATATATATATATTTTTTGTAAATATATATTTTTTGTGTTTTATAAAGATGTATAAATGTATTGATTTTCATAATTGTTTTTTTCATTAAACTGTGAATGGTGTACAAAATAGTGTATTATACTGTGAATGATTGTGTGAATTGTAGTGTTAAGTTGTGATTGAGTGCACTGATGGATATATTAGACTGTAAATTTGACAAAGTTGCCCTTCCTTACCAGAAAAGACAAAAAAAACAGGATTTTAACCCTTTAAATTAGATCTGTACATTTTTTTAAGATGAAAGGTTAAGATTAGTTCTCATGGTTCTCAACCTTTTAATGGTTCTCATTTGAACCTATATATATATATATATATATATATATATATATATATATATATATATATATATATATATATATATATATATATATATATATATATATATATATATATATATATATATAGGGGTGGGATCAACATAGAACCAAAATTAGGCATAGAACCATAGAACCATCTTCTTGACCGTTAGATCAAATTAGGATGATAAGGGTATGATGGTAAATTACACTTATATGTTCATTGATGAACATATACGTATGTTCATAAGCGAACATTGCAGAAGTTTCCTATATTACAAACATGTTCAAATCCCAAAATTATTATCTATCCAAAAATATCAAAAACCGAAAATATATATCCAAAAATATCAAAAACCGAAAATATCTATCCAAAAATATCAAAAACTTACCTAACATATACAAATCAAATCCCAAAATTATTGAAGTTTCCTAAATTACACATGTTCTTAAATGAACATTGATGAATATTTAAACAAAAAATCAAATGTTCATTACTGAACATGGATTAACATGTATACATTTATACAAAATAATCAAAACATATCAAATGTTCATAACTGAACATGAATAAACATCCATTTTTCTCTGTCTCTCTGTCCCTCTGCATCGATTCATTTGTCTCGATCTATCTCTCTTTTTCTTCTTTGGTCCCTCTGCCTCGATCTCTTTATTTCTCTCTTTCTTTCTCGACCTATCTCTCTTTTTCTTCTTTAACCTGTTTGTAATTAATTGAACAACTGAATAATTGAAAACAACTAGGAAAATCTGTTTGTAAGATTGTTGAGGTTGACTTCATCCTTTACATGTTCACTAATGCACATATGATCACTAATGAACATATGTTCACTAATGAACATATATAAGCACACGAAGACCAATGCAGCAGGAAAACACTTACTTAATTAAAAGTATGTTCACTAATGAACAAAACTTGTGACCATTTTAACAACAAATTTCCTATTCATATTAGAATAACTAAAAACTCAATCAATAAAAAATTGTGAACGAATGTTCATCAATGAACATATGTTCATTAGTGAACATATGAACCACATTACCAAACACGATTACCAACAAATGTGAATTGAAGAATTGATAACAACTAAGAAAATTGTTTGTAATTAATTAACCAAGTTAAAATTGGGAAAACCTGTTTGTAATATTTTTGATGTTAACTTTATCCCTTATGAGTTCACTAATGAACATATATTCACTACTGAACAAATGTTCACTAATGAACATATGCTCATTTATGAACATACATTGGCGACAAATCATATATGAACCACGATACCAACAATAAAGCAGAAAATGAAATCAGACTCAAACACATATGTTCACTAACGAACATATGTTCATAAATGAACATATGTTCACTAATGAACATACTTTGCAAACAAATGGTTATGAACCACGTTACCGACAACAAAGCAGGAATTGAACAAATGAATAGTTATATATTGGAAATCGGAATCAAACATATTCACTCAAACACATTCAATCAGAGAACAATGTATTTTAAACTCTTGATGTTCAATCAATTGGAAAGTATCAAAATTGTCAATCCAAGGAATTGAATATAAATTGAAATCGAGAACATACCTGCGATAAAACCGAGAATCAAGAACAGTGGAATTGGACGGATTTGGGGACTGTAAGCTGCGCAATGGAGATCACTGGATCGATGATTTCTTCAAAGAAACGAGATGCTTCAGTTTGCGATTTGGATAAACCAACCCCCGGTCGTTTTTGGAAGAAACGAAACCCTCCACAACAATTGAAGATGACGGGGACTGTAAATCGTCGATGGATAAACTCTCGATTCCGGTCATAAATGGATGAACCCTCCCATCTGTTCTTCACGAGATCTCACGTGGTGATCGCTTTTATGGTAGTGAATGTATAAAATCCTCATTGTACCTTTGCGAGTATGTAATTCCATGTACTAGTGTGCATAATCTTATTTTGCACACTTTTAATCATATCCATTGATTAATTGATCCAATGGCTTAAAAGAGGGTTCTATGGTTCTATACATAAAATAAGGTTCTATGTTGATCCCCTCCATATATATATATATATATATATATATATATATATATATATATATATATATATATATATATATATATATATATATATATATATATATATATATATATATATATATGTAATTCCATGTACTAGTGTGCATATATATATATATATATATATATATATATATATATATATATATATATATATATATATATATATATATATATATATATATATATATATATATATATATATATATATATGACTAGGATCAAATGTATCTTGATAAATATTGTGTTTCCTTGTAACTAAATATGGACCAATCATTTTAAATCCAGACAGGGGTATAATAGTAATTGACATATAAATCATTTAATTTAAATAAGTAAACTCCTATAAATCCGGTAACCGCTCCTATAATTACGAAAACTAACGTTTTCCTGAATTCTGATTGGTCCACACAGTGACACAATAATTACCAGTTTTAAAACAACCTATATATATATATATATATATATATATATATATATATATATATATATATATATATATATATATATATATATATATATATATATATATATATATATATATATATATATATATATATATATATATATATATATATATATATATAAGATTATTTGACAACTCAAAGTTTTCCAAAACTAAATTATTATTTGTAATTATTTTTCCAAAAATAACTTTACAAATGCCTTAAACGCATGATTACTGCACAATAGTTGAAGAAACTAATTGTATTTATTTTATTTTATTTTTTTCAATATACATATATGCAAATTTGTGTTTGTGCATCCATGCATCTATGTTTACATTAAATGTACATATGTGTATATTGCAAAAGATATTGTTTATTGCACTTTGTTCTAAGGAAATCTATAATCATGTGTCTATGGCATTTGCGAAGCTTTTTTGAGAAAAAAAATATTAGAATAAAAATTCTCGAGTTCTCAATTAAAGTGTGAGTTCTTAAATGATCCTAACACTCTCACTCTCAGTCACACAAAGACAAACACTCTCTGTCTCTTTTATATATATATATATATATATATATATATATATATATATATATATATATATATATATATATATATATATATATATATATATATATATATATATAGAGAGAGAGAGAGAGAGAGAGTAATGTTCAATTGAGAACCTAAAAAAAGCCTAGAAACCTAAGAGCCCATTTTATGAACTTTTTTTCTACACAATATTTTTCAAAAAAAAATACCAAAAAAACCCTTAGGCTACGACTAGAAAATTTCAAAAAAAATCATTTTTTTATTTTTTATGGATATTTATATGCATATGCATATAAATATTCATATAAAAATATAAAAAAAATATTTTTTTTGAATTTTTTTAAATTTTTTAGACGGTCCTATTCCGTCACTTTTAAAAAAATTGAAAAAAAGTTTGTATATATGCATATTCATATACATATACATATACCGTGAATTTTATATAAATATGCATGTAAATATAAATAATATGATTTTTTTGAATTTATTTTTAAATCTCTTAATCGCAAATATTTAAAAGATTGGGTGCAATTTTTTTTGAAAAATATTGTGTAGAAAAAAAGTCCTAGGTTCCTATGGTTTTTTAGGTTCTGTCATGATCTCGATCCTTTATATATATATATATATATATATATATATATATATATATATATATATATATATATATATATATATATATATATATATATATATATATATATATATATATATATATATATACATATATGATTAAATGTAAATGTTAGTTATAGTGTGAGTGTATCTTTTATAGCCATTAGATTGAAACAATGAAGGGATTAGATGATGGTGATAAATTTGTAATTAAAATAAAGGAATTAAATAAATTGATTAAAACCTTCTAGATAAGGGTATAGTTGAAATTTTTGTATACCTACAAATAAGTAGATGATATGATTTTGAAAACAGGTTTGAAGATCAGAACTAAAACTACGGACCATGTTCTCCATTATATGATTTTTACTACACATCTTTTACCGATTCTTCTCAAAACCCTTAATGACTGTCAAGTACGATAAGTTTGAAGTATACATTTGATGACATTAATGAAAAGGAAGAAGATTGAGTTCAATACTTAGAAAGAATTTCACCTTCAAGTTCAAGAATACATTATCCACGGCTTTAACAGTTGACAATGATGATGGTGATTTTGTTGCTCCGGTGGAAGGTACAAATCACTTATTCCTGACATTCATGAATACAATTTGAAATTTCAAAATTTTTGGAGAATGATGGTTTTTTATTATGTAATCGGTATTTTGAAATATATTTGTAATTGCAAGAATATTTATATTGAAACAAAAGAACTTAGGGTTTTGCAATTACAAGTGCACGGTTACAAAGTAAAAAAAAATGAATGCATTCTTGAAGAATACTTAACATTCGTGGTTTATGTACACAAGAATGTTATTTGATTCTTGAAAAATGGTTAGTTTTTCATGATTATTGCAAAATGGTTTATTTGTAACATCTATTCAAACGTATCTGTAACATGTTTTTTACATCCATTTCGTTAGAATATGGTTAAAGAAAAATTATTTAGGATTTTGCAATTATAAATGCACAGTTAGAAAATAAAAACTCCAATGCATTCTTGAAGAATACTTAGCATTCGTAACCACAACCCCGCTAACCCAGCTCCCCGACCTCACGTGTTGGTGATGTCGAAAAGAAGGAAAAAAGTGAAAGAAGATTGGGGAGGAACCAGGGAAAGATTAGAGAGAAACGAGGGTTACGACAACATGAAGACCAGCAAATGACTCGTCCATAATAACGTCCTATGTGCACGACAACAACCCCTATACCCCCACTCGTTTCTTTGTCCCATTTTTCACTAAACTGAGAGCTTCTGTAACACCCCATTACTAATACAAAAGATTTATAAGCCATTTACAACTTTAAAGAAGATGGTATAACAAAACCAACAGTTCACAAGTTTCAAAACATCCAAGATGGGGTATTACAACTTCAATAACATCACCATAGTTCAAACATAACCTTCAATAAAACATTCTTCCCAAAAATAAGTATATTTTATTCCTCTCAAAGGTCTTCTAACTTCTATCTTTATCACCCGACTACATAGCATTTTAAAACAAACATACTTGAGACATAAAGCCTTGCGAGTAACATGGATTTCAGACCCGACAAGTTTAAACCAATTTTGATAACGTTAACTACCATAAATCAAATAAATTATCACTTTCTTTTTATAACATAAAATCTTCACTTATATTGTCAAAACATAAGATCATTGCTAGAACATCAAAACATAAGACATTAATTCATCATAAAATATTAGACCAATTGCTTTCATAGTTCTTTTCATTAGTATCATTTTTTATGGGCACCCCCGTATATCATCCCCTTCCCAAATTAAAATGTATCCATTCGTAAGGGTGTGTATTGGGTAAAATTCCCTCCCTTTCATGGAATAGAACACATCTATCCATAAGGTTGTACATAAAGACAACTAATTCGCGATGGGAGGTGTCATCCCAGTAGTGTCTATTTGACCCCCATTCTCGCGGGTAAGGTCCTTAGTCCGGACAACATCATCGTCACTTTCATCTTTAGTTATAAATTTTACGTTTATTAATTAATATGTTGCCAAATTTGTCTTTACATTATTCATCATTCTAGACATGTGAAACCATTTCGATTATTCAACATAAGTCAGTACTTTTAGTTCAAGCTTTGAAAATCATTTGTCAAACTATTAATCATAAAACTTTTAGCATAAAAACATTTAACATTAAAAATTTGTTTCTATGTACCCAATAAAAATCATCATGTACTCGCCTTAAGGTTATGGAGGAATTAGTTATACCTCCAAAGTCCCATTACCATTTTCTTGATCTCAGAACCACGTCTATTGAAATAATATATAACATGTATTCATTAATACCTATCATACACTACATTATTCTATCAAGAATTCTTTAATTTACTTTATCCATTAATTAACTTAAAATGACTATGTGATACGATACTTCATTTCATGATCATAACACAATTACCCATTCCTACAAAACATATTCATTACCATTACCATAATCATAATCATAATCCAATTCCATGAAGAAACTCACAACTATATTCATAGCTTCACTAATTAAACCATAATAAAACTTTACCAGAATACTCCTTAAACAAAATATCATTACAACACCAACTCTTCAGTTAATCATAATTAATTTATTATCATCCAATCACAATTTATCCATAACTTGATCTCAATCTTCATTCATATGAGTCAACATCAACCTTTCATAACTTCTTCATTTTAATACCAGTTTCTTCCATTATTTTTCCTATGTTCTCACATCTTCAAAGACTTCATTTTTTGTAATGTGAATATTTTTCCCAATTCACAACCTATCTTGATTTATTCAATCATAAAGTTATACAACAAATCATAATTTCTCTAACTAGCATTTCACCACTAGAATTTCATTCTAATTTTCATCTACTTATTCATACAATACATAAATACCATGAGAACTTAATACAATGACATAATGTATACATTCAATATAGACACATATTTAGACGATTTTACCATTTTTCATTTAGTACTTAACGAAAGACTTAATAGCAACTTTCCATTACATCACAATTAATTAGTTTTATCATAACACAAAATTTTGATTGTTACAACTTCAGTGTGTGTAAGAGAGAGAAAGGGAGAGGCCGAGATAGATGGATGATCGAGGCTGTTTTTGGCAGCTTCACCAATGTTTCATTACCCCTTACTTATCTACAATTGCATACATGTGCACCGGACCTGGATCAACTTTTATATACCTTGTTCTTTTGAGTGAATGGAGGTAAAAATCAAATAAAGGCAGGAATGAACGAATATGGGCAACACATAAAAGGCGTTGTCGGGTTGGCAGGGCAGCAAGAAAAAGGTGAGATCGAAAAAAGGGGATGTTGTCCCGTGGGTTTATCGTCATTGATTTCTTTCCATTGATGTATGTAGGTATATTCAGTTTCTGTAGATTTCATTTGTTCTTCCCAAAACCGTCACCGCTATTGCATCACTATCACCACCACCTCGAGTGTGGGCTATGAATGGTCGAATTGTATGACCGTGGTCTTGGTGGGTTGACACTTGTGGTTTGGTACTCTTTGTTGTGTTTTAAATCAAATGCATGCATATATCATGATTTTTTGTGAAGGTTGTTATTGCAAGTAATAATTTTAATGTTATGTTCATTAGTCAAGCTATGTTCCAATCATTGGTAAAGGACTTAATGTGTATTTGATGTTTTAAACCATAAATTATGTTGCTTAGAACTTAATAGAAGTTGTATGTGGTTTTTAAGCAAGGTAAACATGTTAAGAGTTGTAAAAGATGCATAAAGTTCATAGCAGATTCTGTCCAGGAACTTGAAGATTGTTTTACGGAAAATCGGGACAGAATCTGAGAAAAACTCGTGAGACAAGAGTCGTAAAAAATAGAGTCTAGTTTTCATAAATGTATAGAACGTGTCGTTCCGATTTGTGGTTAAAAAGGTTATAATGTGAACAATAGACATGTGTCTAAAAAGGACTTAATGTGCAAATTTTATAAACATGGAATTAAGAGCTTTTATGCACCAAACCCTCAATATACATTGTAGGAGGGATTTTATTGGATCTTATGACATCTTAAACCCATGGAGTAATAATTTTGGTTAGAGGCTTAGTAAACAACTTAAAGAGGAACTAGAAAATATTGTAAATAAAGGATAACAAGTAGTAAATTAAGACGAATTGTACTATAATCTAAGTATTAACTATTGATAATATTGTAAAAAGTTGTGTGTTGTGTATGATGGCTGGCACTTGGATCGCTGCTAGCAACAGAGTGGTACTAGGTGAGTTACACTAACTCGCCTATTATGTTAACCGTGCATGTAATTTGTATGATTATGTGAATGTATGTTATGTTCTTTAATAAAAAGATGTGATATGAATTATGTATGTGTATGTGGTATGTATGTGTTGTCCATGAAGTGTGAGGGTGAAGTGGGCAATATATGCATATGTAAGTTATGTCCATGAAGTACAAGGATGAAGTGGACAAGGCTGACAATGGCGTACGGTGGTGAAGTGGTTGGGCTAGTTGGTCACGAAGTATTGGTGAGAGAAGTGGCCAGTGTGTAAGAGTTGGTACCAACAATATGTGTTAGTGAAATGTGTTGATGCTATGTTATTTTATGTTGAATGTATGCGAATGCATGTTATTGGTTTAATATGCGAGTACTATGTTTCTCACTAAGCATTTTTAATTACCCATTGGATTATAACATTTCAGGTTAATGGTATTTCCGAAAAAGGACAAGACGTGATCGTTCCGAGCTTGTATCAATTTCAATGAAGGGACTAATATGAGTAAATTATTTAATTATTTCTTCCGATATTTTGGAGTTCATTGAAAATTGATATTGTTCAAAAATGTATTATGAAAGTAAAATAGTATTTATATAAATGTTTTGTTAAGTTAATGTCAATTAGGCCCATTTTTGTTGAAAAGTTTTAACATCCATATTTTGATAAATTCTTATTTAATTTTTATGAACAAATTCTATGAATTTATTTAAAAGTTTATTACTTAATATTTTAAAAAATTTAGAGTGTTTCAATTTGAAACTATTATTACCTTTAAACTACAACAATATAATTAAATAAACTTCAAATATATAAACTTAAAATTAAAATATACTAAATAAAATAAGTATATATGAACTCAAATTGAAAAATCAAATATAACAAATAAAACTTGCTCTCTATTTATAAATTAGTAAACAATATTAGGGAAAATGACGTAAAAGCCTCAACATTTAAAATTATGCCACAATATGAAAATTTTTAGTGATTGTACTCGTAATTTGCATACAAATTTTAAATTTGCAAAAAAGCCAGTTTTTAGGTTTTTTCTCGACTGCAATCTGTAATCTGATGTGGCATGTCATGTTGCTATTGACATGTTTTTTTGCCAACATGACATGTAATGTGGTACGTCATGTCATCGCCTCAATTAAAAAAAGAAGTACGAAATCACTGAACTAAGTTGTGTTTTGATAATTATTGTTTATTAATGTATTATATAATAAATAAGTCTATTGGCATATTTGGAAATGAACTATTGTCTTCAACATGTCTCGATTTTGAACCTTGCTAGGGACTTTTCCCTATTTCTTTTTAAAACTGAAGTGTTGAAGCTTGTCATATGACATGTCATGTCAGCCAAAAAACATGTCAACAACCACATTGTATAAAATTTGTAACGGCAAGAAACATTGAAACCCTTTTATGTCATTCTCCAAAATATTTCTGTAAATTTATGGTCTGGTTGTTTTTTGTTTGCAGATATTCTTGACTTCTTTTGTCTACGGTTTGTAAACGGCATACAAACGTTAGCCGTCGTAGACTGTTTGGTTCTGCAGATCTAAAAAAGTCTATAAACTTTTAAAAAGTAAAGGGAAAATGACTTATAAGGGTAATTATGTTTCAAAACTGTTCAAAAAACACCATCCAAGTTTGGTCTGTTCAAAAAACACCATCCAAGTAAGGCCTTTGTACAAAAAACACCATCGAACTACATGTTTTGTTCAAATTTTACCCGATGGTAACCGGCTCTTGCAGGTTAAAGGATGACTTGGTCGGTCACCAAGTATTAGGCCAAGTCATCCTTTAACCTGCAAGAGCCGGTTACCATCGGGTAAAATTTGAACAAAACATGTAGTTCGATGGTGTTTTTTGTACAAAGGCCTTACTTGGATGGTGTTTTTTGTACAAAGGCCTTACTTGGATGGTGTTTTTTGAACAGACCAAACTTGGATGGTGTTTTTTGAACAGTTTTAAAACATAATTACCCTTATAAGTCATTTTTCCAAAAGTAAATATTCTTTCTCTTGCAGATTATTATGCACATGTCACGAATGCAAAGCTTTTATTTATTAAAAACAACATAGAGTCGTAATATAATCTCTTTTTACCTTTTTAGAATCTTTTTGTTGTTTATGCTTTATAGACATGGGGTTGAGTGCGGCACTCCAAAAGAGAATTGAAATTCGAGTGTGCGTCTGTGCGACTGGTTTTGAAACATTGTCGTGTTTGCCGATGGCTTCGATCCAGTAGCCAAAACCAATTTTGATTCCATTTTTCATACCATTTTCGTCCACACACTTCTACCCAGTTTAGTATTTGCATAGTCTTCATCATTTCCTCTTCACTCTCGTCACTTCCTGTTCTCCCCTTTTCTCTAATTTCCAATTGTATCAACTCGATTGTTGCTTTTTCAATACACTAATGGCTGAATCGGGTGAGAAATCTGCCCTAGTTGACTGCAACCTCTTAGTTGCCAAAGCCCTAGTACGCGCCGGCATCGACCGCATGTTTGGCGTTGTCGGAATACCTGTTACTTCCTTAGCCAATCGCGCCGTCGCACTTGGAATCAGATTCATCGCTTTCCACAACGAGCAGTCGGCAGGGTACGCTGCATCAGCTTACGGATACCTCACCGGTCGCCCCGGCATCCTTCTCACCGTCTCCGGCCCCGGATGTGTCCACGGCCTCGCCGGACTCTCCAACGCTGCCGCCAACGCATGGCCCATGGTTATGATTTCAGGATCCTGCGATCAGAAGGATTTCGGCCGAGGGGATTTCCAGGAACTCGATCAGATCGCCGCGGTAAAACCATTTGTTAAATTTTCCGTTAAAGCAAAACACATCAACGAAATACCTAATGCCGTTTTTAGCGTTCTCGATCACGCCGGGTCAGGTCGCCCCGGCGGATGTTACTTAGATATCCCCTCCGATGTGCTTCACCAAACTGTAACCGAATCAGAAGCAAACAAATTACTCGACGAAGCAGAAAGCAGTAGAAAGATAGATCCAATTAAGAACGTAACAAAGGACGAAATCGCGAAAGCCATATCGTTAATCAGAAAAGCGGAGAGGCCATTGATTGTATTCGGCAAAGGAGCAGCCATAGCTAGAGCTGAAAGCGAACTCAAGGATCTGGTTGAAAAAACCGGAATCCCATTCTTACCTACTCCAATGGGCAAAGGTCTGTTACCCGATTCCCATGACCTAGCTGCAACAGCTGCCCGGTCACTTGCAATTGGTAAATGCGATGTCGCCATTGTTATTGGTGCACGATTAAACTGGTTGCTACACTTTGGAGAACCTCCAAAGTGGTCAAAAGATGTCAAATTCATCTTGATTGACATAGATGAAGAAGAGATTAGTCTCCGAAAACCCTATTTAGGTCTAATTGGGGACGCAAAAAGTACTCTTAAAGTATTGAATAAAGAGATCAAAGATGACCCATTCTGTTTGGGTCGATCTCATCCATGGATTGAAGCCATAACCAATAAAGTTAAAGAAAACGTATCAAAAATGGAGGAACAGTTAGCAAAAGACGTTGTCCCCTTCAATTTCTTGACTCCAATGAGAATCATTAGAGATGCAATTGCTGGTTTAGGTAGTCCTGCTCCTATATTAGTTTCAGAAGGGGCTAACACCATGGACGTGGGTCGATCCGTTTTGGTTCAAATGGAGCCCCGGACCCGGTTAGATGCAGGGACATGGGGGACAATGGGTGTTGGTTTAGGTTACTGTATTGCTGCAGCCGTGGCTTCACCTGACCGCCTTGTGGTTGCTGTTGAAGGTGACTCTGGTTTTGGGTTCAGTGCCATGGAAGTCGAGGTTTGCTCTCTTTTACAATTTTGATCCTTATTTTGGAATTCCATAACAATATTAGTCCATGTGTGTGTCTAACTTAACATTTTGCAACATTGTAAATGGTTTTGTAGACTTTGGTTAGATACCAGTTACCTGTGGTGGTGATAGTGTTCAACAATGGTGGTGTATATGGCGGTGACAGAAGATGCCCTAACGAGATCACCGGGCCCTACAAAGATGACCCTGCACCTACTTCATTTGTACCCGGGGCAGCTTACCATGTTTTGATCGAAGCTTTTGGTGGAAAAGGTTATCTTGTTGGGACTCCCGAAGAGCTTAAAAGTGCTCTTGCTGAATCGTTTAGTGCACGAAAGCCTGCGGTTATAAACGTGACAATTGATCCGTATGCGGGTGCAGAAAGCGGTAGGATGCAACATAAAAATTGATGTATGTCGGTTTTGGTTCGGTCTTGATGTGGAATATGAATAAGTTTTAAATTGACATGTTGTAAACTATTATGAATTTTGAAAGAGGGTAGATTGGGATATTGGAAGGAATATATATATGTGTTGACTTGAAATGAATTTTGGTTGTTGCGGATTGAAGGGTACTTGAACCCGAAAGTTATTCAAGTAGTATTCATGATACATGATCAAGATGAAAATGAGTTAAATATATGAGCATGATGAAGAAACTTGGTAAGGATAATTTCTGATCTTTCTTGACTAAGGGTTTTCGATCTTAAAACCAACCCAAGATTTGAGGCTTGTTCAAGATTAGTGGTACCGGGTTAAATTTTTTTTTTTTAATGAAATGTAAAGCCTAAAGGAATTTACTAAAAGATTGATCAATATTGTGATAATAGTATGTATAATATTGTATAATGTATCAATTGTTTATATAAGAAAATTAACAAAAAGGTACTTATGGTCGAACCGATCAATATTAAAAATACCAATTTTGAACCGAACATGCTTCCATCTATTGGCGGGCATGTGGACGGGTTTAAAATAGAATCAAATTATATGAGCGAATTATCGAATTTAATCTTGACCGGTGATAAATTGATAGAGGGCCATTACTTTTATAACAATCCAGATTTAGAATATCAGGGCCGACCCTGAGGGGGTGCGAGGTGAGGTGACCGCACAGGCCCATGTCGTCTAAAGGGTCCGAAAAAATTTACGTCGAGTACATCAATAACACGATATCCGTGAGTAATCCGTTACTAATCCATTGCAAAATTCCATTGTTAATACCTCGTAAAATTCCGTTATAAATTAATCACTTAAAACTATATTTAGAAGAGTTATTTATTTATTATTGTTTTACTTTTGGCACAGGGTTTTAAAATCAACGAACCAGCGCTCAATGTTGTGGTTGTGTGGTTTGTTCGTATAATTTGATATGTTTTGAACATCGTTCACAATGACCACCAACAACCATAAGATCCTTTAATCACAAGCAAAACATATATATTCTAAAGTGTTACATCTACATACTTTCCAAGCTGATATCTTTCAGATTTTGACTTCTCAACCGCAAGCATAAAACGAACATGTTTCCGATGTCTTACTATTTGTATTTCTACAAAAGCAATTGATTAATACCAGAGAAATTGACATAAATATGGAAAATTTGGATGTTCGGAAAGGAAAAAAATGGAAGTTCATATAAGCTTTTTCAGAATCAATTAAACAAACATGTGTACATAACATTACCCTATATTTCATATAACTCGATTGACTTTCGAGGTTAAAATCGTCAGCTTCCAAATCATCGTATTGATTCTTTAACAAAACAACACCAACGTTATTCTACTTTCAATATTTGAAGTAAAAATTCATTGCAGCAAAAGGAGAGAATTCATATCAATTTGAAGTTGAAATTATTTAACACTGTCTTGATTGAGCACGGAAGAGCATACATAATGACATGGGACATACGATTAATCTGTATAATCAAATCAATAAAGTTCTAAATTTGACAAACAAAATCCCTTACTTCTTGAACTATGAAATATTAAAGTCAAAGAACTTATTAACCGTAAGATTACGAATTATCAAAATCAAAGGAACCAAAACGCAAGATATATAGAATACGAATAAAATCCCTAACTGATAACATGAGAACAACAATAACGCAAGTATAAATAATACAATGATCAAGCTCGTATATTCTTTCTGATCGGGTCCACAAAAATTTTAAGTCAGTATTTCATAAAGTCTTGTTTGACTAATGAACTAGAACAAGCTCAAATATTTTGAGAAAATGATGTGATAACTATCATGTCATTTAATTTATATTTAAATTTCAAAAACATTGTATCCATTAAAATATTTATCTATTAATTATTTAGCGTAATTTTCCCAAAGGTTGTGTACGTTTTTTCCATGGGTTGTGTCACGCGGGTTGCGTCTTCCGGCTCCGGATCCGATTCTTTGATTTTATACCCACTTCCTCGATTTTGCGTCTTATTACCACCGTCTTGTGCACCGCCTTCTTCACTCTTCGTCGCTTCAAGACCCCTTATCTTCCTCCGACTCCTTCATCTCCGTCACCACGGGAGTGGTTGATAAACGAAGGCTATCCAAACCCCTAAAAATCGATTAACAGATCAACAAACTTTGCCTATAATCAGAAAAGATTTATCAAGGGTTACGGGAGCAGAATCGTCTTCAAGATCTCCGCCGTCTTCCACTTGGAGCTGCGATTCTTCAGAGGTAAGGAAAATCGTTTTTCTGATATTCAATCGCTGCTCCTAATCTGCTTGTCTGATGTACTTCGGCGACTGCTTCTCTGGCTCCATATCCGGCGATGCATTCCGATTGCATCGTCTTCTTTTTCTACACCAACATGTTGGAATTATCAAAAAAAATTTCTCAAAACAATGGAGTAAAGCGTGAAGGTGAATCCCTGATGCATAAAAGCGTTCTCATCTGACAATTTGAAAAACGATTGAATCCCCCAATGGTCTGTTCACCAAAACCGATAATTGCTACTCCTCTGGAAAGATTTGTATCGAATGTGCTCACTGTTTTTATTTTGATCTTTGTATTCTGATTTGATTCTTTGGGTTGACTATTTTTATGTTAACGCAGAGGTTTGTTTCCATAAAGGTAATCATCCTTATAGGCTTATGGTTAGTAATTTCTTATTACTTCTCTTTGTTTTTTATTATGGTATTGAGTTTTTAAATCGTTCTATTTCAACATCTTTATTTATCATTTTTACTCCTTTGTTCTAATCGGAATACAAAGGAGGAGATATTTCTACTTGAGTTATTTCTATCTAGAATTTGTCCAAATTTGTCAGCTAAGTTTATGATACCATCAGAAGTGAGTAAAGAACATCATCCAAGATTAATGGATCTCAATGAAGATGCAGAAGTAAGAAGAACATTTAATCCAGCATCTGATAGTCTACATGCACCTCTCGAGGATATATTAGTCAATGCAGACAAATTTAAGTGAGACAATGTTGTCAATAAAACATAGTCTGGTAAAGATCTCCCGCATTGATCCAGTTGTAGTACCTAAAATTTAAACATTCAACATACGATTTTTAGCAAGAATCATGAACACCCCTTTAAGAAAAAATCATTCAAGATACGATTTTTAGCAAGAATTATGAATACCCTTTAACAAAAAACATTCAAGATATGATTTTTAGAAAAAATAATGAATACCCTTGAACAAAACCATAACAAGATACGGTTTTTAGCAAGAATCATGAATACCCTTTAACAAAAATAATTGAAGTTAACTCTCGATCTTATTTCAATATGCTTTCAGGGCGTTTTCTAACTGCGCTAATATGTCAATACTTCGATTGGGCACAGCTTAGCCACCCACTAAAAGTTTATTTACCAGAGTGTAATTTGGTAATCATTTGCTTTCGTACAATAATTTGGAGTTTTTATTGAATCAACTTTCTCCTTAATCTGTAATACAACTGTCATTGTAGCAAAAAGATGCCTCGAAAACCAAGTTACGAGACTTCAGTAACAATAACGGATATGATATAAACAGGAATGGAGATAGCGTTCCGTTACTGCTGGATGTAGTCGAAGGGTTCTTGGAATTTGAGGTTTCATTCTCTTATTTATTTTATTACAACTATATTACCCTTTTATACTTATACTTGGTTGGTTTTGTGTAGAATCAATCTCAAGGAAGAGATAGTGGAAGGCGATCAGTGATTAACTCATGGGGATGGTGGAAGGTAAAGAAGTGGACAGTCCATATAGTAAATCGCCTTTATACTCGGTAACTCATCATTTTGATGTTTGACTTTTTGACTCCGTAAACATTGATTTTGCTTTTACACAGGTTTGGGGATTTGAAACTGCAAAATCCAGAAAACAAAGCTTTTGCACAACATTTCCAGAAAAACTATGCTGGAAAAATCTTGGAATGTCATTTGAATTTGTTGAATGCGGTCCGTGTTGGTGCTTATTTACCTGATAGAGTTACCAATCTTCTTTTGCAATATTTGAGCAATAGGTATGTCAATAATGTCATCTTTCATTTGATAATCTTTTTGATTGTTTTATTCTTTTTATTTTATTATTTTATTTATCCATATATACATGCAGTATTTCCAAGGCTGCTACGTACAATTTACTTCAAGCAAGAGTTGATGTGGTTCTTTTTGAGATAATATTTCCACTTATGTGCTTCAATGAGAATGATCAAAAGCTTTGGGAGGAAGATCCACATGAGTATGTGAGAAAGCGTTATGGTGAGTGACTTTTAATATATGGTTTCAAATAAATTACACTTTTGGTCCCAGAATTTTCTTATATTTTCAATTTTAGTCCCAAGGAGTTTTCTCTTGTAAATATGGTTCTTATTTTCAAGTTCCCTAACAATTTTGATCCACGTACATATAGGCTGGAAATACTTCTGGTGATTATTATGAAAATATGGGATTGGGATAAAGAATATGAACTTCAAATGCAAAACATAACCCCTTCATCTTGTGCAAGTTTAGCAACTCTGAAGATAGAAACCATTGTTTCTAATGGCGAGGTAAATCATTTTTCCTACATTTTTTTTCCCATTTTCTTAAAATCAAATGTCGTGTAATTTTTTGGACCGGGACCAAAACTGCAAAAACGAGTTAATTTGGGACCAAAATGTACTTTACTTTTTGAAATTCGTTTTATTATAGCATCCTACTTTCATATAATTATTTATTATGGAAACTTACTTTCATTTAGTTAGTTTTCCCATATCACCACTATTCACCAGGTTAAAAAACCCCTAATTTGATATGTGTACAAGTAATGTTGCTGTAAATCCTGAAATGATTAATAATATATTGGTTTTTAACTTTTTATTTTATGTAAGACCATGCAATTTGTTGAATCACCTTCGGTGAATCAATGTGACCCAGATCATTTTTAGTTTGAAATCATCATTTTATCCCTGTTTCATTTCCCCTTCTTTCTTTAACAGGGATTCTGAAAGGGGCTTATTCCAAATGCTATCAATCGAAGAAATGAATTGGAGACCCTTTTTGGAAGTTGAAGTGAAGACATTTTGCAGGTATGTTGTCATTGTTGTGGTGGGAGGCATATGATGAATCACTGATGAATTTTGTTTTTAATAAAAGTAATTTACTCTGACACAAGACCATTATGCTAGAGGAGCTTTCTGATGTGGATGAAATAATCCAAGAATACATGCCTTTTACTTAGTCGAGTGCGACCCAAGAGGAAAAAAAACCCGTGCGGAGCACGGGCTCCCACTCGTGTTTGATCAAAACCAAGGCCATTGTTTTATGATTATTTATCTATTAATCAATTGCCGTGATTTTTGGCATTGTTGTGTACGTTTTTTTTCCCGGAATGTAACACGCGGATCTTCTTCCGGGTCATGTGGATCCGGTTTGCTTGATTCGGATGTTGCGTCTTCTATATTAACACTCTCTGGAATTTGCGTCTTTCCATTGAGATCGCCGCTCACCGCTTCCGGTTTCCAGAAATCCACTTCTTCTCTGATGGATTGCTGTTTCTTCTGATTGATTGTCGCGTCTGCTGAAATAAGTCGATCGGAGACTCCCATAAAGTTCTTCCGTCTTCCGTAATCAAAAGGTACCTTTTTCGTCTTCAATTTGCAACGAGAAGAATCGAAGATACGTCTTGCTAACAAGGTTTTTCTCTAGCATCGTGTCCTAAAATCAAGGTGCAGGTGTGCGTACCTGGCTTTGGAACTATGTATTAGGTTTGTATATGTCTTCAATTTTATACCCAGTTAACTTTTTGATTTTCATCTTTGGTTGCAAGTGGGATTAATTGGGGAATAAAGGGTTCCTACAATTCTTTCCAATTGCCAAAAGAAAGAAGTTGATGGCGATGATGCCACCAGCGGGTGGAATCAATGGTTTCAGGTTTGAATGTCTTTTTTTTCGGTGCTGTCATGTTATTTTTCTAGCATCTTTATTTTTTTTCATCTTTGGCAGCTTGGGTTATGAAATTAAAATTCAGTTGTTCCATATTTTCCCTCTACGTCTATAGTTGTTAAGATAATTTTGCTAACGGCTCTCGACTCTCCGATACCACCGTTGGTATGTACTTCCTTTTGGGGATTAGGTTGGCGAGAAATCTAGATCGGTTGGTACATTCAGGTTATAATATGCAACTGAAGTGGAATTTTCAATGCCGTCAACATTTAGGTAACCATTCCATTTTTTGGGATTTTATTTTTGTTATTCATGACTTTTATATGTTTGCTGGAGGTTTGTGTGATTACTCCTTCCCACTTAAAAATGTTCTTTTCTGAAAACTGGTATGGATTAAAATGTAGTTTAACATTTGTACTCTATTACTTCTTAGGACGAATTTGGTACAAGGTAATCGTCCACGGAATGGAATGCATGATTCAGAAGGAATGACAAAAACTCAGTTTGGTTGCCGATACAAAAGGAATAGCATATTCAGCAAGGAGTACCATTTAAATTCCATCTAAATGGCGTTTTTTGTTTCTGTGTGGTACCCCTGTTTTTTTTATTTGATGAATTTGTTTTTGGTGAGTTTGTGTGGCTTGGTATCCAACATCAATATATGATGATATGGTATGCATATCAAATTTTTGATAAAATGTCTGACTTAAAAATATATGGTATCATGCTTAGACAGAAAGATAGGTTTCACTCTCACTGACAAGTGAGTTCTTGATGTTTCTATATTCTAACATGATATTTGTTTTATTATAGTATGCTACTTTCTTTTTTACTTATGCTGATATTGTACTTTGGAAACTCTACCCAAATTTTTAACTACAATATCTAATATGTAAAATGGTTGTACAATGCTATAATTGGGTAGTTTTTTGACAGTACAACGCTTTAATAAGAAAAAAAATATTAAAAGCTCAATGCTGTAGTAAATAGAAATGACTAATTAGATAAATTCTTTTAACTACAATACCGAATACGAAAAAAATGGATGTGCAATGCTTTAATTGGGTAGTTTATTCAAAGTACAATGCCTTAATTAAGAAAAAGATTGAAAGTACAATGATGTGAATAGAAACGATGCTATAATACTTACTTCTATAATTAGACAAGATTCTCAAACTACAATACCTAATACGAAGAAAATGGGAGTACAATGTTTAATTGGATAGTCTTTCCAAAGTACAACGCCTTAATAAGAAAAAGACTTAAAGTGCAATGCTGTAAATAGAAAAAAGGATGCTATAATAAGTAAATAAACTGATGTTTTTTGCTATATTTATGACCATATGATAGATCTTTTAATATGGTTCTTTTCATTTAACCTGCAGCTTGTAACGGAAGAACTTGGTATGAATCTCGACAACGTAGAGTTGGAAATGCTTGGCTCTTTTGAAAAGGTTTTTTATATTACTTAAATCATTAAAAAAATGAATTATTGATTTATGGGTTTGGTGTATAATTAACCAATGTTGATTCTTGATGTGGGTCACTGTCTCCAAAGATGACACAGTTGTTCTTGTCTCCAAAGATGACACAGTTGTTCTTGATGGTGCTGGTGATAAGAAATCTATAAAAGAAAGACGCAAACAGGTTATTAATTTTCTTAAAAATGTTCATGATCACATAAATGTAATCCAGTTAAATAAATAAAATCATTTTATATTTTTAACAGATAAGGCCAGCAATTGAATCTAGCACATCTGATTATAACAAAGAGAAGTTGCAAGAAACGTTAGCCAAGCTTTCTGGTGGTATTGCTGTACTAAAGGTCTGTCCTTTTTTACATGTTTTAATAATAAAAAATGTTTTTTTCGACTTTGAAATAATGGGAAATTTGTAATAATTTTAAAAGATTGGAGGAGCAAGTGACACTGAAGTTGGTGAAAAGAAAGATAGAGCTATAGATGCTTTAAATGCCACAAAGGCAGCTGTTGAAGAAGGAATAGTGCCAGGTGGCAGTGTTGCTCTTCTTTATGCATCTAAAGAGTTGGACAAATTGCAGACGGCTAATTTTGACCAGAAAATATGTGTTCAGACTTCATATTATTCAAAATGCACTAAAGGTCACAACTTTATTCCAAAATTGAACATTTTTAGAGTAACTTACAGTTTTGGTCCCTTTAGTTTATACCAAATTACAGTTTTAGTCCTACTTTTGAAAATCTTGCATCAGTGGTCTTTGTAGTTTCCAAATCTGAAAAGAGAGAGTTTTTTCTCCTTTGAGTTACCACCTTTGCACTGTTGAGTAGAAAGATCCGTTTAGATTTTCTCCAAATAAATAGCATCGTAGTTTAGTTTACATGTATATTATACCATCCTACTTCCATTTCTTTCTATTACATCATTGTACTCTCATTTTTATTTGTTATTAAGGAATTGGAGTTTGAAAAATCTAACATCTTACTTTTGTATTTTTCCTAAATAAGACATTATACTATGATGACAATGAAATTTACTTTGTATTTGAATGACATTGATATAACTTGGTAGATTTTTCAAAGTAAAATGATGTAATGAAAGTACGATGCTAAAATTAACAATTCAATGAAAGTACGTTGCTATTTGTTACATTTAACACTTAAGTGAAATGAAAAACTATAACTTAAGCATCTTTTATTTCTGCAATCTTCAATGATATTACTCATTATATATATATATATATATATATATATATATATATATATATATATATATATATATATATATATATATATATATATATATATATATATATATATATATATATATATATATATATATATATATATATATATATGTGTGTGTGTATATATATATATATATATATATATATATATATATATATATATATATATATATATAGATATTCACTTTGTCTTTTATATTTATTGTTTTTCATAAAAATGAGATGTAAGGAAAAAATTAATCTTTTTTTTTATTTTTGCAGGTGTTTTTATTCCAGAAAGCAGCTCTTTATAAGTGTAACATCGCTGGTAACCCAGCTGTGGTTACACGTCTGGTTGACAGCATGACTGACAATTTAAGAGCAACTCGTGCTGAAGCAACCGATGTTGGTTATGCTGTTTTAGATGGTAATTTCTTTTTTCCAGTTCCATTGCATGTCGGAATTGGAATTCAATTCCATTCCATTCTGGGATTGGCATCCAATTGCATTCCACTCCGGCATTGGTTGCAAATGAGTAATCTATTTATTCTAATCAATAATATTTAATTTTCTTATTAATAACATCATGGTGGTGCCTAAAATGGATAGCAATGCAATTTGGGTATTTGTAAAAAATACCAAAGTACATTGGCTAATCTGTTTTTAAAAGATTTACCAAAGTATAATGGTATTTTAGAACAAAAACCTAGAGTGCAATGTCATTAAGGATAAAAAATAGATATGTTAAAAAAATTTGTTTTTCCAAATTGTTTCCATAATAGCAATGTACTTTGGGTTTCTGTTTTGAAATACCAAAGTACATTGGTAAATCTAGTGTTTGACGAATTTACCAAAGTACAATGCCATTTTAAAAAAAAACCAAAGTACAATGCTATTAAGGAAAAAAATAGAAATGGATTTTTCTTATTTGTGATTCATTAGGTTGAAACTCTTGAAAAATGGATTGTCGAAACAAAATTATCAACAATGCGACCAAATACAATGAACAACTACGGTGTTGTTCTTGATGACTTCGGAAGACTTCATTCACCATATCTCAAAAAGTAAGTTAAGTGTAAGGAATAGCAATGTACTTTACTCTTTCTATTAAAATAGACAATGTACTTTATTTTTTATCCATAATAGCAACATATTTCTATGAAATGATGTTATCTGAGGTCTACTTTTTATATATAATCTCCTTATGGTGGCTGAGACGTCACTTCTGGGATTGCTTGAGAACCCCAAGAACGAAACGTGGAAGAAAAAAAACCCCAAGAACGAAAACCCCAAAAGAATACGATCGAGAGGAAAACGACAACCGAATGACTTAAACCGATCGGCCCCAAACGTTTTCACCTTAAACACTCGCTCAAATTTATAAGAGAAGAAAAGGAACCCGTGCGGAGCACGAGGACCCACTCGTTAAAATCAAATGGTATTTTTATAAACTTATAAACTTGAACATTTTATTTTGAAATTCAAAATACGAAGCTAATTCGTAAACAACTTATACAATATAGTTTCTAACCTCTCTTGAGGATGTATCACGATCACCCTAATTGTGTGAATCATAATCGTTTGTTTTTATATTTTTGTTTGCATCTTTAAATGAGAGTTTTTTGTTCGGAAACCTAACATTACTGCATCGTCTCTTTCTGCTTCTCAATGTCGTCTATAGGGTCGCAATTCACAAATAAATCGAGTTATTATCAAGCTATTCGAGTTTGTTTGAACTAAATTAGCATTATGAGCTTGAGTACATTAGCTTGAAACATATAATGATTTGTGCATGAAAACTTTGATTAAGACATAGTTAGAAAGAAGGACCAACATAAATAAACAATATTGGATTGAAATTGCAACAAATAACAATCAATGTGCTAAATAAATGGTAAGATCTATATTAAATATCAATAGTTATAACTTCATTATTTAAAAAAAATATATACAGAGTACATCAATTGATAAATCTTGTATCAATAAGTAGACCTGGCAATGGAGCGGGTTTTGACCTTGATCCGCTCCAAACCCGTGCAAAATATATGGGTTTGGATCGTTATTTATGATCCGTTAACCCGCTAACGACCCATACCCGTTAACCCTTTAAGTAAAAGGGTTGGGTTTGGATCACTATCGATCCGCTCCGTTAATAACCCGCCCCGTATAAAATTATATTAAAATAAATTTATTATATATAAATTAATTACTTTACAATTACGGGACATAGAGGTATAGCCGATAGCATATAGGAAGTCACACGCAAACACAATACTCGAGAGTCAGGTCCTCGAGGAGTCGTTCCAAATCCTGATTCGTGAATCTTGAATATCATTCGACTCCAAGTGGAATAAAGATCAACGGTGGCTTCGATCTTAACAACTTCCATCGACAATCATCAGACAACAATCGATTTTCTCATGCATGTTTCCAATAGTAGACGTTTGTTTTGTTTTGGAATTGTTATTTTAAGTATTAGGCTATATTAGACGTTTGTTTTATTATGAAAAAATTATTTTATAAGTATCAAGCAAAAATGCGATTCATGTTATATTTGTTACAATGCGGGTTACGGATCGGGTTTGGGTATCCGTTGATCCGGTGGATAAGGGTATGGGTTTGATTATTCAAAACCCTGCGGGTTACGGATCGGGTTTGGGTTAACTTTTGAAATTTGATAAACGGGTTTGGATCAATGCCGATCCGCTCCAAACCCGCTCCATTGCCAGGTCTATCAATAAGCAGATAGAACCAGGTCTGACAAACGTGTCATGTCAGGTTGAAACTTAAACAAGTTGAGATAGTTTGAATCTAATATGACCCGTTTAATTATCGTATTGTGCGGTGTCAATCAGCTTGTTTTCGTATCGAGTTCGTGTCGAGTTAACGGGTATATGGTTTAGACCTTGTAAATGTGTTGCATCATGCTAGATTGAATTATTGAAACACTAAATAGGTTAAAGAGTAGGATTTAAGAAAAAACACAAGGAGTAATAGTTTAATGTTTTGACTCGACACGAACCCGACACGACACGACACGTTTGCTAAGTATAATTGTATGATTGGTGGAAGAGATCTACGTAGTCAATGTTTAGTTGTTCCTTATGGCCTATGGTAGAAGCGATGTCCTTGAGCCTCTTAATGATTTGACGATGACACTAAATTACATGGCTATGCTCATACTAGATTGATGTTGAATCAAATTTGAAGTCTAATTTTATGGTCACCAAGAATCTCTATCAAGAAAAAAAATATTGAGCGTTTAGAGATTGCCACCACACGTGCATAGGGATATCGAGAACAAATGAATATTTTGATCAATTACCTATAGGACTGTATCACACCATCTATTTTTTTATTTGTACTTGTCATGGATGACATACCCTCTGACCATTGTTGTTGTTACCATATACGTGTTGTGTTGTAATGCCGTGTTACTTTTTGGTAAGTATTTATGTTTTAATCTTTGTGTGATTAAGATTAATTGAGTTGTTAAATGTGTGAGTGTGGATAGAAATCGTTTTGGGAAGAGTTTTAGCTTGAAAAATGTCAAAAGAAGCTCACACGGGTCATGTGGGAGATGCAAAGTTATAATATCACACGGGTCGCGTGGGGGATGCAGAAACAGTTGGGAAACTAACACGGGTCGTGTGGAACCTACACGGGTCGTGTAGGGCATGCAGATTCAAGCAGTGAAATCACACCGGTCGTGTGCAAGAAGGATAGTGTCGCTATACTTGGGCTTAGCGACGCTAAGTGTCGCATACCCACCTTTTTATAAATCAGTTTTTAGTTTAATTGGGGTAAAGTAACTACATGAAAACTCTCTCAAAACCCTAGAAAAAGTTCTCCAACCCCTGGATATCGAATTGGAAGCCTAGATCTTGAGGATTTGAAGATTAGAAAGATATCTTACATCAAAGAGGTATGATTTCATGTTCTTGCTTCAAATTAAGAGTTTGATTAGCTTGGAAAGGTTTGGTTACAGGTGGTAACCCACCTACAACTAACAAGGTTGGAGCAAGTAATTCTTGAATTGAGTGTGTGAAAGGGTTTTTAATCCTAAACCCTAAGCATGATGATCAAGTTACAAGCAATAGTTATATGGATACAAGGTATTTACATATGTATGTGATGGTGTTGGTGTTTGAAAGTGTTAATGAAACACTTGTGCCTACTGATTGTATTAGCTAGAACTGTGTAGAACTACTAAACCAGATGAGTAATCCATATTGTGTCTCTTGTGATATGTGTTGATTGAGTCCTTATGACTTGAAGTTGTTCACATGAGCCTTTGTGGCTTAGAGATTATGTAGGCCTTAGTGGCCGAGAGATTGGGTTTAATCGCCCAATATATGTTGTAAGGACCTATGTGGTTCATGTAGGCCTTAGTGGCCGAGAGATTGTGTTTAATCGCCCAATATATGTGGTTAGACCCTTTGTGGCTCACACAACAGATGGGGTGCGGTGAGGCTTTATGTCTCGAGACCGTGGGGGTTGAGGACAGAAAGGGATTAAAGAGTAGAGATCATGAAGAGAGTTGTGTTGTTATGAGATAAATTGCTCTATTTTCTCTATGTATCTGATTACTCATTGAGCTTTGTAGATTATAATGTGTGTGATGACCCTGCAGGTGAGCATGGCCCTGGTAAGGGGAAGGAGGTAGCCATGGTTATGAAGCTTAGGGCATATAGAATAGGACCGTAGTAGCCCAGATTAGGGGATTTTTGTTATATTTGGTACTCCCATGATACACTTGTGTACCTCTTATATCTAACTTATACACCAATATTATGTTTTGTTGTGATAAGCTATGTTTTAAAAAGTGAAAATTTTAGGTGTATTTGTTTCTATGAGTCGGGTGTTACATGTACCATATGCAAGTGGGAGTCTGTTGCATATATGCCCACTAACACAATAAGTTAATGACACTATAAGCTCACGTGGCAATAACGACTTATGATGGACTAGTTTATGAAATCGTCATAAGACGTTAAACTAGTAAAGATGAGGAATTTTTTGTAATTACTTTGAATTGGATAAGATAAGTGCTTATCTTAGAATTCCAATTTTCTAACAATATCAAAGGGATAAGGATAAGCACAAATGTTTTTTTTAACCTTGCTACTCTATTATTCATGTATTATTTTTCATGGCTTTCCCTCCTAGCTCTCTCATACTCTCAGCCTTATTTGTCTCTCGAATTCTCTTTGATGTTGGATTAGGTGTCTAAGCCATGACTTATAATTTGTATTTATCTTATTAATAGAAGCAAAGTCCATTTGGGTTGCCCTTGGTAGTCCAATCGGCATCAAGGTTAAAAAGAGAGAGAAATAAATAGTTCGTTAATTTATTATGTGATAATAAATTAATGATAAACTAGTTTGGAATTAATCAGAATTAATTGGAATTAATTTGGAATTAATTAAAAATGCAGGGGCTAAATTGATTATAAGTGCAGGGGCTGGAATGCAATTGTTTAAAAGTTGAACACTATAAATAAGCCTTTCCCCATCACTTGAAAACTTGCACCATTCCAAATCATCTCCTTGGAATTTCTCTTCTCTCCTTGCCGTCTATAATCCTTCTCTAAGGTTTTATAGCGAGCCGTTCTTAATAAGAGGTTAAGACAGTTAACCTCTGCTTGGGCTCTGGGTGTGATCTCATTTGAGGCAGGACACTTGTGCTGCTCGGCTTCAAGAATAAAACTAAAGGTTAGTTTTATTAATTGTTTTATATAGAAATTTCTGTTAGTCGTTATTAGAAATTTCTGTTAGCCGTTAGAATTATTATTATATGTTCAAAGATAGAAAACATAGATCCTTTCTAGGTTGCATGTGAACTTAGGATTTTAGTTCATAGATTGCAGAAAACCTTACAGTGGTATCAGAGCGTTGGTTGTTTTCTTATTGAATTGTTATAATTGTTTAATTAAAAGATAAATTAAATCGTTTAACGGTTTAAATTTAATTTTAAAATTAAGAGTTAATTTTTGAAAAATTAAAAAGATAAAACAGAAATATTTTAAAAGTTTAAAATACATCTTATATATATTATAATTAATAGTTAATATTTTATATATAAGATAAATTGGTTAGTCTTACCGTTAGTAGGCCTCATTCACAAAACTGTCCTATAAAGAGGGTATAAGGCGACTGCCTATAAAATGGTAGTCTAATGGGTATCCATTCTCACCCACCGCTCTCCTGGTCAGTCGAGTGTCGTTAGCCGAACGGGTTTGATGGAACCGCTAAAAGCCTCTTAAAAGTAAAATTATATATTTGAAAGTACTAGAATCATTATAAAAATCCCAATCTAGTTACTTTAGAAAAAATGAGAATTTGATGCTAACCCATGAAATTGCACATTGCACTTTATGAAACGTTGGTGGAGCGTGTGTGGTTTACCGGCACACCAATGGGGGTTCATAAAGAGTGGCAATGGGTGTCTCGGGTGTTATCATTGTTGATGGAGCGTGTGTGATTTACCGGCACATCAATTTGAGATGATAATGGACCCCGAGAGTACCAAGCTAATTTGCATGGTTATTCACACCCGGTTTGTGATCCTCGGCATCCCAGTCACAAACGGTGGGGCATATCCGAGATTAAACATGCTATTGAACAGTTCAATAAATCTCAAAAGAAACTAGGAATTCCATTTATAATAAGATTATTTTTCCGCGGTGGAATTGGCTGAATCGTCATTCGCCTACCTTTATAAAATTTGCTTATAGATTACGGCATCCCTCTTCTATGTTGCAAATTGTTATAGTTGGATCCTAGCCTTATTTTATATTGGGTTATTATAAGGACCGACAAGTATCTAATTAAACTTACCTTCTTTTAAAGATGTCTTCTGCTGATCAATCCGCTCCCCACTCAAACTCCAGTGTTCCCTCTATCTTTTCACTGTGTTCAAAGGTTCAATTGAACGGGACAAACTATAATGACTGGATTAGAAATATCAAGATGACTCTGAGGTACCAGAACAAAGAGTATGTCCTCGAGACCGAGCTTGTCGATATTGACTCTGAAACTGCTACTCCCGAGGAGATTGCCTCGTACCAAAAACATTCTGATGATGCGACCAAAGTGGCCTGCATCATGATCGCCACAATGAACCCCGAATTACAAAGGATATACGAAGACTACTGGCCCTTTGAGATGCACAAGGAGCTTGCGGAAAAGTTCCGCAAGCAAGAGCGCATCGAGAGGTGCGAGGTGGTCAAGGACTTCACGAACAGCAAACCTAAAGATGGAGAGTCCATCTGCGCTCATGTGCAAAGAATGCAAGGTTACGTGGAGCGGCTTAGAAAGCTTGCGATGCCAGTACCGGAGGAGTTGGCCGTTGACATAGTGCTTAACTCCCTACCGAGTTCTTATGACCAGTTCAGGCTGGCTTACTATTTGAACAACAATCAGGCTAACCTGACTGAGTTGCATCGCATGCTTCGAGTTGCTGAGGACGGAATGAAGGGTAAAAGTATACCCTCGGTAAATCAGCCCGTCCTAGCCATTGGAAGTGGCAAAGGAAAGAAGAGGAAGGGCCCTCCTAAGCAAAATTGGAGGGAAAAGGTTCAGGTCGGGTCATCAAGCAATGGCTCGAGAACCAAGTCTTCCCAGATTCCTTGTGTGGCCAACCCCGATGAAGCCAACTGTTTCTACTGCAAAGAGAAGGGCCATTGGAAGAGAAGCTGCCCCAAATACTTGCAGGATGTCAAGGATGGGAAAGTAAAGCCATCGACAGTAGGTATATACACTATCTCTAAAAACTCACCATCTTCTAATTCTTGGGTCCTTGATACAGGATGTGGTTTTCACATTTGTTCTGATCTGTAGGGCCTAAAGGAAAGCAGGGAGGTGGAGCACGGTAGACTGAACTTGATCATGGGAAATAGGAGATCGTCCCCTGTTACCAAGATCGGCGTTTACAGTTTAGTGCTTAGTAGTGATGTTAGTATAGAGTTAATTAATTGTTGATATTCGCCAGAAATGGCAAGAAACATTATTTCATTTCACGCATTGTTCAGACAAGGATTTCAATTTTCTTTTGATAATAAAATTGGTTCGATTTCTGTTTTCAAAAACGGTATTTTGATTTTTACTGCTTATCCTTGTGATGGTGTGTATGAAACCGTTGAATGTGTTGACAATTTAGGACATAGTGTAAATTATATTGATTCTACTAGTGGTGTAGAAAAGGCATGTCTGTGGCATAGTCGGCTTGGGCACATCAGCAAGAAACGCATCGCCCAACTCCAAAAGGATGGAGTGTTGGAATCATTCGACCTCAGGTCGGATGATGTATGCGAATCTTGTCTGTTGGGCAAGATGACTAAATCACCTTTCAAAGGGTCTTTTGAAAGAGGTGAGGGTCTGCTGGACATCATTCACACGGATGTGTGTGGTCCATTCAGATCAACCACAAAGGATGGCACGCGGTTCTACGTAACCTTTACTGACGATTTTAGTAGATATGGTTATATCTACTTAATCAAGCAAAAGTCAGACACCTTTGAAAAGTTCAAAGAGTTTAAGAACGAGGTAGAGAATCAATTAGGCAGGAAGATAAAGATGCTCAGGTCCGACAGAGGCGGAGAGTATCTAAGTATCGAGTTCCTAGACTATCTAAAGGAATGCGGAATAGTTTCGCAGTTGACACCTCCCAGGACACCACAGTTGAACGGTGTTGCGGAGAGGCGCAACCGAACCCTATTGGACATGGTTCGTTCCATGATGAGTGGAGCTTCACTTCCCATTCACTTCTGGGGGTATGCCTTAGAGACAGCCGCCCATATCCTCAATCTTGTCCCTACTAAAAAGGTTGCTAAAACACCTCATGAAATGTGGACGGGGAAAGTTCCCTCGTTGGCACATATCAAAGTCTGGGGTTGTGAGGCTTTCGTTAGACGAGAGACTCAAGACAAACTCGCAGAAAGAAGCGAAAGGTGTTTCTTCCTTGGTTATCCCAAACAGTCCTTTGGATATCTATTCTACAGACCGAGCGAGGACGTGGTCTTTGTAGCTAGACGAGCAGTCTTTCGAGAGAGAGCTCATATTCAAAGAGGACAGTGGGAGTACCATTGATCTGGAAGAAATTCAAGAGTCATCAGATGACGCAACCTTAGGAGAAACTAGCAACCAACATGAGGAAGAATTCTGGATATACATATATCCAAGGTTGATGTATGATGATAAACGTTTTATTTAATGCTTTAGTTGCGTGTTAATGATCATTGTATTCCGACCCAAGATGGCTGAAGTGATGCAACCAGAAGATGACGACTATCAATGATGCAACAAGAATACCATTTTGGCGACATATAAAGAAGAGAAAACACAAGATGATTATTATATGAGAGAGCTAGAATAACTATGGAAAGAGGTGGGCAACAAGTATGGAACAAAATGGAGATGATAATAGGGGAATCGATCGGGAGAAGACATGTGGAGAAAAATATGGATGATGCAGGGAGAAAGTGGGTAATAAAGGAGGGTTAATGTGTAAAAAAAATCTAAATGCATAAAGCCTTGTAATATTATTTTGGGAAAATGACACTGTAGCACAATAATGTTACAGGAAATGGTCGATTTGGTCCATAATGTTATTTTTTTGCCACTAAAGGGATCCAAAAGTATAAAACCGGTTAGAATTGTCCCTTAGCCTTTAAAGACGGTTGCGAATCCACTGTGGACCTTACGTGTATCAAATTTACAGTCGACGTGGAGGCCATGTGGAGCAGACTTGGGGACTAAGGTTGCCCACTTGGAAGGTGGTCCCCTTCCTTTAAAAGTCTGGGTTTTATGCATCATTTCTGGAAACTTCGTTACCTGAAAACAAACAGTAAAATCTTGATGTCTTCATCATCCTCATCAGGATTCTCAAACCTTGGTATAAATCTTTCGGATCTTAACACCCCATTACAAAGCTCTAGCAACAGACGTTGGAGTTTTAGGAGAAGCGAATCGAGCTCAATGGCGCCGGTAACTCGGGTTACTACATCAACCAGAGCATCGGCTGGTGGTGTACTGCCGTCTGGCGGACCGCCGCCGGGTGGTTCAACGGTCAAAACAGAAGATTTCGAAGCTTTGAAGAAACATTTCGTGGATTTCCAGAGAAATGTATACATCGTCATCGGGTGTTTGTTTGTGTGTTTGATTGGAATGGCGTGTGTGGGTTACTCCCATTTCAAGTGACGTCGAAGATCAAGTACCGACGTTAGAGGATGAAGGGGTAGGTGTTTTTGGGTTTATGGGGATCGTTAAAATCGGTATATCAAATGGTTTTTTTGTTTATGGGTTAAGGATTATCATCCCTGTTTTGTTCAATTTGAGGATGTTAATCCCGCGTTAGTTATCTAGGTTTTGTGTGTTAAATGGTTGTCCCGCGTATTAAGTCGTTTGTAACTTTGATGATCTTAATGGAGTATGAAGTGGTCTTGTGTTAAATCGTTTGTAACTTTGATGATCTTAATGGAGTATTAAGTTAATTGGTTAATGGCATTTACAGAACCTGTTAGTATGTTTAAAATTGGCTTAATGGGGTAAAGCCTGCATGGCTTAACAGATTAAGTTGTGCAGTCATCATATATATGATTTATTTTGTGACTTGTACAATGCAGAAAAAGAAAGGACAAATAATGGGTTTATGGCATGGCTTAACAAATAAGTACAAAAATGGCTTAATGGGTTTATGGCATGGCTTAACATATTAAGTTGTTCTATCATGTATCAAGTCCATCAATTTGTGATTGTCGTGTGTAGCATCAAGTCCATGTTGCATGGCTTAATCAAAATGGGTTAATGAAAATAAAATGTTGTGCAATCATGTTCACTCATGTTCAATCATGTTCAAAATGGCTTAATGGAAATAAAATGATAACCAAATATGCAAACAGAAGCATAACCAAATATGCAAACTTACACTAAATATGGCAATAGTTAACCAAACATGCAAGATTAACCCATACACAATCAAAGTCATACTCAGAACATAAGTTTTCAAGTTAAGACTCAGAAACACCACAAACATTTCTAACACTTTATTGACACACAAACACCACAAACATTTCTAATCTAAATCCACAGGGAGGTCAGAAGTGTTGCCTTCACCATTCTTGCCTTCAATTCTTTTAGCCAATTTCTTCTTCAGTATTCTCTCTGACCTTTTTGGCTTACGTTTCCCAATGGTTATGCTTTCTTGTGTCATCAAACCAATCCCAACCTCATTTTCATTGACTCCAATCCCAGCCTCATTTTCATTGACAGTAATCCCAGCCTCAGTTTCATTGACACTAATCCCAGCCTCATTTTCATTGACACTAATCCCAGCCTCATTTTCTGTTGATGGATTGACTTCTTTTTCATTACCTACATTAGCTACTTCACCTTCATCATGCACATTAGACTTTCTAGTCGATCCTTTTGGTACTCTGACTTTAGGGGGCCTTTGAACTTGCTTACATGTTGTCTTGTTATGCCCAGGCTGCTTACAGATACCACAAAGAACTCTTTTGCCCACTTTAGACACAGTATGTTTGCAAACTTTTTCTGAAGCATCCATTCTTCTTTTAATAGTTGGTCTACCTGGCATTCTCCTTTTAATTGGTGGCAAAGGAGGGGTGTAATCTGTAGATGGCCACATGTCACTTCCATTCATAGCTAGCAAGGGATACTTGTAAGCATTCTTGTAAAATGTAGCTAGATATAATGGGTCCACATATGCTTCAATTGTCCCATTTATATATGAAATAGTTGCAATTGAATGAACACAGTCGTATCCATTTAGTTGCCACAGCCTGCAGGTGCAACTTTTCTTTTTCCAAGTCAACTGCATAGGATTCTCCTAAGTTCCTAGTTTCAAATTGGAGAAGGCCACTAGGAAGCACTTGCCAGTATCTGCAAATTAAAAAGTATGTTGCATAAGTAGCATATTTAAATAGCATGAAAAACCACATATACATACCTTTGCTGTATTTTCAACTCATTAATTTTTTGTCTGATGGCTGGGCAAACTTGGTAGTCAGGCCAATTGCATCCTTTCATTTGCATCTTATGCATCCTTTCCATAACATAAGTACGTATCTCTTCAAGCATGGTTATAATTGGTTTTTTCCTTGCTTCAACAATCACACTATTGAAGCTTTCAGATATTCCATTCTTTACAGCATCACATATGCTGTCTAATCTAAAAAATGCCCTTGACCATGTCTTAGGATCTCTTTCCATTAGATGTTCATGAGCTGCAAGGTTTAAAAGCTCAATTTCTTTTATTATTGCTTTGAAATGAGGTTCCGTTGTAGCCTTGCTTGCTTTCCAAAATAAGTTTTCAAAGTGAGCACCAGAAAATCTCTTTTTAAAGTTAGCATAAATATGCCTAGCACATTGTCTATGTTCAGCTGATGGTAAAACTTCCTTCACAGCCTCTAACAGACCCTACATGCCAAGATTATGAATTTAAAATGGTATGCATCCTTAAGTTGAAAAAAAAAATAAATATTGACATACATACCTTATGTTGATCTGACATTAAAGTAACTCCAAGACCACTTTCTAGATGGAGATGTTCTGTAAGGTTCTCCATGAACCATTTCCAGTTATCTTTATTTTCCACACAAACTACAGCCCAAGCAATTGGGAATATTTGATTATTGGCATCTCTTCCAATTGCACTTAACAACTCACCAGAACAATAACCTTTCAAAAAACATCCATCTAGGTTAATGACTCTTCTACAACCAGTTTTCCAACCCTTTTTTAATCCCTAAAAACACACATAAAACCTAGTGAAGTAATTTTTTCCATCTGGCATGCAATTTACCCCCAATTTCACATTAGACCCCGGATTATATCTTCTAATCTCCTCTCCATATGACCAAAGTTTGGCATAGTGTTCAACTATGGTTCCCTGGATTAGAGTCAATGCATGCTTCTTTCCTCTCCTACATTGACTCATGCTAACCTCTATCCCAAATTTTTGTTTAACATCTTCCCTTAATTGTCTAACAGTCAATTTTTGGTTCTGTAATATCTCATTAGTGTAGTGACCTATGCAGTCAATCGCGCGCTATAGCGTCGCTATAGCGTTGCTATAGCGCTTAGCGCCCATAGACCGCAAAAAACTTTCACTTAGCGTTTCCGCTAATATCGGCGCTTTATTCCGCGATTTTGCGCGATTTTAGCAATTGCTATTGCGGTTTTAAAATGCTATATAAAAATTTAATTTTTAACCAAGGTCACTTCAAATAAAAAGCACACCTAATATAAAAATTAAAAATTTTGACTGACCCAATAAGATCCGGATTAAAACCCAGACACAAAAGGATCGGTGAGATTAACTACAACCAAGGCTATCTATTTATACTAACAAGCATACCCAATATTTCATTCCTTGAGTCGATGTGGGATAGATCTAAGGGCATAGGACCGGTCTTGTTTGGCTGAGTATGTCTTCAAACTTTATTTGATCAATCAGTTTCACACTTCTCGACCACCACCGTCTTCTCGACTGCAATGAGCTTTATTTGGTAGAGGTCCGATTGCAGGTCTGATTGTAGCTTTCGTTTAACAGGTAGAGACTAACAAGCAATAGAGTTCATTGCTAACTGGGTATCTATCGATTGAAGTTTGGACTTTACCCATTGCAGGTCCGATTGTAGTTACGATCAAACTTCATTATCCTTCAAAAGGTATCGATTCAGACTTCATTCTCGTTTAGTTTGGATTTCAGCGGGTGTGGATTTAAAGTCCGATTGGAATACCATTTATAGAAATCGGAGGTTCAAGATTACCGATTGCAGACATTGGATTAAATGTTTCCGGTTTCAGGGTACCTATCGATTGCTTTGGCTGATTTTAGACATTGGTTGAAGTTTGTACATAATCGATTAGTTGGTTAATTGCTTAATGAAGTTTGTATTCATGTTTTTATTTAGGTTTGTATTCAGTTTGTACATAATCGATTAGTTGGTTAATTGCTTAATGAAGTTTGGTAAAATAATGTGTAATGAATTATAAGGCTTACTAATATGGATTTATTAATATGAGCATTCAAGTTTGTATTGATGCACACCAAGTGTTTGGTAAATTGCTTAAGAGAATCTCAAAGCATTAGGTTTATGTAATTGGTTCTCATTCCACTTTGATTGATTAAAATGTGTTCCTAACATGTAAATTAGCAATAATCAATAAGCAATTAGATATATATTAATGCTCTAAATCTCTATTATATAAATTCTATATAATATAAAAAAAACGCTATAACACCGCTATACCACTGTGAGAACCGCGATTTCAAATAGCGCTCAGCGACCGCTATTTGATTTTCAACCGCGATAACTGCATAGGTTCTCATTCCACTTTGATTGATTAAAATGTGTTCCTAACATGTAAATTAGCAATAATCAATAAGCAATTAGATATATATTAATGCTCTAAATCTCTATTATATAAATTCTATATAATATAAAAAAAACGCTATAACACCGATATACCACCGTGAGAACCGCGATTTCAAATAGCGCTCAGCGACCGCTATTTGATTTTCGACTGCGATAACTGCATAGGTAGTGGCTACCAATCCAAGCATAATTGACAATTGAACCAAACTTGAAATTCCTTGCACAATTATGCTCATGGATTAAATACTTTATTTGGAATGACTGCTCCTCGCTCATCCATGAAGCCCATAGCCTAAATGAACAATCCCCATCACAACAATTTGCCAATAACCTCCTATTATCATTCTTTTTATAACACAATTGATATCCATTTGCAACAGCATAGTTACAAAGCATATCTTTCAACTGTTTAGGGCTTTCAAAACGCATACCTAGTACAGGCTTCTGTTTTTTCCACTCAACATCTGGATTAAACCTTGTTTGAACATCACTTTGCCTGTCAATCTCACTAATGTCAACTTGTCCTGGCTCATGCTCACCCATCTGATTTTCTTCCCCATCTACCATCTTCGATGGTGATCTTGTGTTGTTCACAGGAGTATTGATGTTAAGTCTATCAATCTCCTCTGCTACACCGGAATGGTGATCTTCAGGGCTAATCACCTCATCGTGGTCTTCAGCTATCCACTCCTGGACATTAACACCGGTATGATCCACGTACATAGGCACAACAGTTCCACAATGGTATGCGATCTCGATGAACTCAATGTATTCCATTTCATCTGTAATCATCTTTAGTCCCTCTGGTAGCTCGCTCTCAGGTAAGCAGAAATACAAGTTCTTGCATTTCTCTCCGGTAAATATTTCAAGAAACTTCACACATTCCTCTAAATCCATCCCCGCAAAATCAATGTCTTCAAATAGGTGATGAATGCCCTCTGTATAACTCAACGGGTGCCTGGTGAAGACTCCGTGGTAGTGCACATCGACTTTGCAGTTTGATTCCATTATCACGAAGAAGAAAGCTATCGGGAAAAAGGGTTTGGTGGGAAAAGCTCGATAAGGGTTTTTGCGTGTTTTTTGAACCGCAATCGTACAATTCTCAATGATATAGACTTAATTTCAACACGTAGATTGAACACGATGTCAAATTTTGATGACATGTTGATGACTAGGATGCTATGTAAGCTAATTCAACAAGATGACCGGGTGACCCCTTCACTTTGGGGTCAATGGTATTTTAAAACACGTTTTTCACTTTTTGTTCCTTTTAATGACAAAAAAATAACATTAGGGACCAAATCGACCATTTCCTGTAACATTGTTGTACTACAGTGTCATTTTCCCTATTATTTTTTATGTAAAAAATAATTTTGAATTGAAGGTGAATCGATGCTTGCATCATTTTTACATTATTTTTATGCAAAAAAATATAATGTGGTTGGAGATGGTCCTAAAACTAATAATCGTCAACCCAACTTTTAAATAATTTTTTTTTTCATCAGCATACATAAACTAACCATTTTAATTTTTATTGGTCTACAGTTTTAGTTATTTTATAACTAACTTTTATTTATTTTATGAATACAAAAAGTATTAACGACTTGTTTTAACCATACAAAACCCAGATTCTATTTTTTTTTTTTTTTAATATTATGAAATATATAAAAATATATCAACATTTTATCTTTTTTTAGAGAAAATTAATGAGTTTTAATATATTTTATTATTTTTAAAAAAATTATAACCTAATTTGTAACTTACGAATTTGATCGAAATTTTAAGAAAAAAAGAAGCCACTGAAATTGTGATATGTTTCATGAACTTCAAGAATCAGTTGTCGAGATGCAGTAGAGTTGTGGACTTGTGTTTTCTTTCTTTTTCTATAGGCCTTGTTTAGTTGGGATTGAAAGTGCTTGGATTTATGAATTGTGTATCATATGTTTCATATTTGGATTTATTCATCAACGCTTGTCACAGTTTTTTATTTAAAGTCAATTACTTCACATGAAAAATGTTTTCTCTCTTTTTTTGTAACAAAGCTTGCTAATTATAAGGCACAAACGCACGACAAAAAGCTTCGAGTTTCAATCACATAAAAATCTCAGAGAAAAAAACATTTTTTTAACAAATAAAAACTTATATCAAGAAAGCTGTCAAATATCTTAACATATACAGAATGCCAGAATGGCCAAAGAAAGGATTTGACACAACATTCCTCTACCAACACCTAAGCTTGTTTTTGCTACCATAATTTTTGTGTGGGTCGGATCATAAATCATAAGTAGTCCGACATTATCTAGAAACTCAACAACATGCAATATTAAGAATATGAAAAGACACGTTAAAAGTTAAAAGTGGGTGCAATACCTTTATTTTTTTCTGGTAGTTCAAGGAATAAAAACAGTTAGATTCAAACTAAAAATCAACAATCAATTGAGACACATTTTGATCCAAATTCTCAAAGGTTTTAAATCAATTCACTATTCGATTGATTGGGGTCTGAAATCAATTACAAGAACCTTATCGAGAATTGTAACATAACATCTTAATTTGTAAAAATTGGTACATAACAATGGCTACAATTTCGAAAGGGAAATCTCATAAACTCGTATAATCATCAATTTCTAGGGTATATACTTAATTACTCTACAGAAATTACTTATTTTAGATTTCATGAAATTAAAAGATCAAACGGACCTTTCATTTACATATTATAATCAGCGTGGATTCACGGCCAGAAGCATCTCTTCATCAGTGAGAGAATGACGAAAGTGACAACGATGACCATAAGGACAGATGTCACCTGCAAGAACCATACGGCATACCTCTGTTTTATAGCGTGGGTGCCTTATTACTGGTCGGAGCTCACTTATTCCGTGTGCGAAGTGGCAATTATCTCCATAAGGACAGGCTCCGGTCTCCTGCCACTTGTTGCAGAGCTCAGTCTTCGACATTCCTTGATTGTATACCTCGAATTCCAATCCCTCCCCTGCTTTCTTCTCTCCAGGCACGCGTACTCGTTGCTGTGTCAAAGCAAATTTGTTATGAATTCTAGTTTAGTAATCATGTTTAGAATTATGTCAGATCAAGTATTGGAAATTGTATGGTGTCTGATTGTTGGGAGCGAGATTGATGCCCCTTGGGGATGAATCGCTTGTTTAGATGATATAGCGACTTACCGATTGACCTAATGGAGCATTTGTAACTTGACGAGTTGGTCGTTGAGAAGAAACTGATTTCAGATAACCCTTGGAACGAACGGAAATGCTTTTCGGCATTGAAACTCTCTCGCCATTGTGCCTCGCAAACTGTTTCGGTTCGATGACGCTCGTCGGACTTACGCTCGGAACTTTTTCAACAGAGGCATTACTCTCACAAAACGGGGCTCCGATTCCAAGACGGTTGAAGTCTCCAATTAAGGTAGACGAAGGAGACGAGGATGAACGCACGGAGGAGACGAGGCGGTTCTGCATCGTAGCCTGCGAGAACAGGTTCAACCTCTGCACCAAATCGCTGTTAGCGACGCGGAGAGCGTCATTCTCTTGACGAAGAGCATCAACCTCCTTTACAGAATCCTGGAGGCTCGCGAGACACACGGTATAGGAATTATAGAGCTGCTGGTACTCGAGAATGAAGCTGGCTTGGCTAAGGCGATTCTCGGTGGCGTATGCATTGGCGCTGAAAGCATCATCATCGAACGAGCAGTCGGAGGGAGATGAGAACGACAGCTGTGACTGAGAAATGAATTTTGGCGGGAAATTCGAGGAACAAAACGAGGAAGCAGGATTGAATAATTCACCAGAACTAAAATCGAATTCTAACTGATCATTCTGAGACGCAATAGAAGACAGAAACAGATTTCCCGATAAATTATTACTCTCATTATCCACACCAACAGACTCAAATGTGATCGTCGATGAACCTATATCCTTCTTCTCCATCTCCATTACACACAAACCGATAACTTACGTCTCTGCGTTAAAAATCACAAACAATAACATCCTTAAACAAACGATCAAACATCAATACAACTTATCAAAAAAATCACAACAAGCACTTCTCAACACAATCATACTGATTTCATTGTAGTTGTGTACTCATTACTCGATAAAACTTGAGATCATACATAGTACATACCTTGAAGAGAGATGATGGAGGATTTGGGAATTGAATTTGCTGATGTAAGATGGGGTGGGAGTAGTATAAAGAGGAAGGTGGGTTAGAAATCAGGTGTGTCGCGGAACTGGAATGGGTTTGTGAGAAAGGTAAGATGGAGAGTGGAGATTGATGGTGTGAGTTTGCGGAGATACAGGGGATAATAATTAAGAGAGGGCGTGGAAAGAGTTGCTTGAGGCGGACGTTGAAACCGTTAGAGATACACAAAGCGCCCTCACAACAGCAATGCCAGTGCGTCCACTTCTAACAAACCGGCCGCTTCACCAACCTACAGCAATCCCAATTTATTTTATTTTATACAAATGAGAAAATTTTATATATAAACAAATGTTCGTATGGTTGGAATAAGTTTGAGTCATGTATATATTTATGCGTATGATGCTAAAATATTTTTATGGACATGTTGAATTTTTTTTTTCTCTCACTGATTGATTGTAGGAAGAATTTTGGTTGGAATCTTAAAATGTAAATGTTTCAAAAGGGTATGACATAATGACATATGATACCTTTGGGTTATTTGATTAAAAGCAATATATGATCTATTTGCGTATATCTATTGCATTTATTATAAACTACCATGTGGGTATAGTTCCTTTGTTTTAAAACAATCATTTGGATATAGATGGTTATTTAACTTTTAGTTTGTGATCATCATACATGGTTTATTCATTTATAGCAAAACTAATAAGGGAAGGTTTTCTTCTTCATATGATTGTATACATGAAGAATAGACGATGAGATCATGTGAAATTTATTTTGGAGGGACATTAGGGAGATAAGGGTACATCATTTGCAATTTTTTAGTGGAAAAGGTAACATAAGAATTGTCGATATATAATCGGAGTATGTTGTGTGTAATATGTGAATGTATTATGTATCGATATATAATTGGAGTACTTTGTGAGTAATATGTTAATGATCGGGAATTGAGCTAGAAGTAGGGATGAGCTCGGTTACGGAACTGGACCGACCCGAGCAAGACTCGAACCGAATAATCCTTGACATATAGAACCGAGAACCGTGCCTATTAATACCTAATCAGTTTCGGGTCACAACTCAGTTCCGGTTCCGGTTTTCCGGTTATGGACCGGGTAGAACCGAATTGGCTATTTGGGCTTAGGATGTTGGACCAGAAAACCTACGTTTTGTGATTTGTCTCACAGATGGAAGTAGAATACGATTCGATTTGGGAGGGGGTTGATCTTTGTGACTTGTTGTAACGCCAAAACATGTTTATTATGTAATTATAATAAAAAGGGCAAATTGGTCATTTTACCTTAGAAGGGTAATTTGGTCATTTGGACAGAAAAGGATTAAGTTTGTAATAATATTTTGAGTTTAGGACTTAAAATGTTATAAAAACTAGTTTTTGTCATAAATTGTGTAAATTGTGGCAAAAGTTCTACAAATGCAACTTCAAGGACCAAATTGCAATTTCTGGAGGTATAAAAGAAAAGACTTGTGCAGATTTTGGGAGTTACGGGAGAAATTCCTTGTGCGATTTCTGCAGAGTTTTGAAGGGTTCTTGAAGATTGAAGCGTGTAATTTGATTCTTGGCTTCAAAGGGTAGAATTGGAAGCTTGAAAGGTAAGTATTCCAAGTTCTTGATTGTTTGATCTTAATGAATTTTATAGGAACTGAAAACTGCATTTGCAGTTGTGATTATGTGATTAAATTGATGAAATACTTCCATTAAGTCATATTAATAAGGGCTTAATTCAAGAAAATGGAAGTAGATTGTTATTTTTGATGGATTTGAAGTTTTGGGGTTGTTAGAACTAAGAACCCTAATTCTTCATATGATTGATTGAGTGTGTTTTGGGGGTTGAAAACCTTGTTAAAATGTAAGGTTTTAGCCTAGAAATAAACCCCAAACGGTTAAGAACAGCATTAAGAACTTATAGACCAAAACTGCAAGCTACAGTGCACAATTCGCGACTGGACAGGAGACCTGCACTGCCGCTAGGCGCGGTGCGCCCTCCTTCCAGGCGCGGTGCGCCCTAAGACAGGGAATCAGAAATGCTATTTTTTGATTGGCTTGTCCGATTTAGCTTAAACTTGAACCATAGGCTCGTTATGGTCTGAAAAGTTTGGGAAAATTTTTGTATCGAGTTTTCGACCCCTCGGGGGTACTGTAGATCGATACGAATGCCTCGGTGAATAGTGAAATTCATAAAAAGATAGTAAACGGAAAGTCTATTATCTAGACATTGTTTGTATTGATACTATATTGAATTCTTGTGCATTAGAGTCAATTAAAACAGTTGGTAACCTATAATCATTGTGAAAATGAATGACACTATAGGTACGGGACAAGATCTTGTGGAATACTTTGAAAGGCAAGGGCTAACAAAAGCTAGTGGTAGCAAACCTTCAGGTGAGTAATCTCACTGTTATCCGATGTGATAGATATTAATGAGCAGCTGCAGATGGAAATTGTTTTGGGGACGAAAATGACAGATTACATGATTTGATCTATGACAATACCAGATAAGCCGTGAGTCTGATATAGACAAGAACGGAGTTGTGAGTCAATAAAAATGAATGATATGACAATACCAGATAAGCCGTGAGTCTATAATAGACAAGAACGGAGCTGTGAGTCAAACTTATATAAGACAATACCGGATAAGCCGTGAGTCATCGAGATGACAAGAACGAAGCCGTGAGTCTAGGCAAAAGCGGGATAAACCCGTGAGCCATATATGATTCTGTGTTGCATGAGAATGCATATTTGATTTTGTATAGAGAATTTTATTCTTATACATGTTATATTTGATTTGATTACTCATTGGGCTTTATAGCTCACAGTTTTATTAATATGTCCCTGCAGGTGAGCGTGATCCCGCCAAGGGAAAAGATAAAGTCCGTGACTGAGGACTTAGTATTTGAAGTGACGACCCGGCTTGAAGAATGTATAATATTTTATGTATTGTACTTCGTGATACGCTTGTACTCGTATTGTATTAACTAATACCCCTACTATGGTTTGTTTGTAAAATATTTGGTTTGAAAATGAAAATTTTTTGGGGTGTTTTGTTAATAAGTCGGGTGTTACAAGTTGGTATCAGAGCCGTGGTTTAAGTAAACTAGGTGTCTTAGATTAGATTCCTGGACTTAAACCTTGAGAGAAAAACAGACAAATGGACTGATAGATATATATAAGTTTGTTATTATATATGTAATCTAACGGTTTGCTGAAATTTTGAAGTATGAGAAATACAAGGAGTAATCCCAATGGTGCAAATTCGCGTGGAACCTCAAGAAGTGGACCAGCCCGTTCACGCGGCTCTGTGGGACGAAGAGCAAGAGCACCAGCGAGGGAACCGGTGGGAGGAAATCCACCTGATATTCGTGCAATAGTGGAAGAAGTGGTTAGGCAAATGATGCCTACGTTAACGAATAACCCTAATCCGAGTGGCAATCCTAACCCGAGTGCCAATCCTAATCCTAGTGAAGGGGCTGCAAAAAGTATTCATGACAGGCAGCCAGAAGATGAAAGCCAGGGAGAAAGTCGTGCCCGGGCAGTGAAAGAAACTCAAGGTGGGGAAGCCTCCACAAAGAAAGTTGGGTGTTCTTACAAGGCCTTCCTTGGTTGTAAACCAAAGGAATTCTCGGGGACAGATGATCCAGTTAAAGCTATGGAATGGATTATACATATTGAGAAAGTATTTCGAGTCAGCAAATGTGTTGATGATGACAAGGTAGAGTTTGGCACAAACCAACTTACGAGTAGTGCACTACATTGGTGGCAAATTTACTACAAGTCTTTGAATCTTGATCCAACCCAATCTGTGTCTTGGGAACAATTCAAGATTAAATTCAATGATGAGTATTGTTCCGAGGTAGCTATAAAGAAACTGGAGGATGAATTCCTGCACATGGAACAGGGTTCCCGATCTGTTCAAGAATACACTCTTAGGTTTCTGGAGAAAGCAAGATTTGCTGAACACCATGTAAGTACCGAAAAGAGGAAGATTGATATGTATGTCTGGGGGTTGACGACCCGAATCAGAGAAATTGTGCAACCACTGAAACTGCCTACTTTCCGACAAGTGGTGGATTGAGCCACAGAAAGAGAAACAGAATTGAAGCGACAGGAAGATGAAAAGAAAGTCTTGGAAACTAAACGAAAGGCGGAAGACCAAAGTTGGACGCCTCAGAAAAAGTCGCAACAAACCGGGTCTAGGAGTAAAGGCCAGAAAGACGAAGGAAAGTGGTGTGAAAAATGCAGAAAAGGGCACACGGGCAGTTGTCGCAGTGATACTGGGTCAGTTAGCTGCCGAAATTGTGGAAAAACGGGTCATTCTACACGGGAATGTCGGGCGGAGTGTAGATGTTACCAATATGGAGCTGCTGATCACATTCGTCCGAACTGTCCCCAATTGAAATCTGGAGTATACAGTGAAAGACCCAGAGATGATCAAGTGGAAAAGAAAGAAGAGCCGAAGAATAGGGGACGACCAGTGGCCTCACGAGCTTTCCAGATGAACGTTGAGGAAGCCCGTGAGAAGACAGATGTGGTTACAGGTATCTTTACTCTCAATACCATACCTGTATATGTTATATTTGATCCAGGGGCTACACACTGTTTTGTGTCGGAGTCCTTGTTGTCCCGTCTGAATGTACCGTTAACCCCAATGGGTGAAAGCTTAGAAGTAGCCATAGCGGACGGCAGATATGTATGGGTTTCTGAACATTTGGAAGGTTGTCAGCTTAAAATCTACGGGACCACTTTCCCTATAGATTTGAAGCCGATGACTACCAATGAATTTGGTGTAATCGTGGGGATGGATTGGTTGGCAACGAATTATGCCAACATGGATTGTAGAAATAAAAACATCACGGTGTTAACACCGGATGGGGAATGGATAAAGATTCAGGGTGAACGACCTCGGTTAAGAATGCCAGTTATCTCCTTTGCTCAAGCCCGAAGCTGTATTAGTAAAGGATGGATGTTTTATTTGGCCTATGTAGCGGTGGCTAAGCCAGTTAAAGTGGGGGTAGTGAATGTGAATGTGGTAAACGAATTCCCAGATGTGTTTCCAGACGAACTTCCAGGGTTGCCACCAGATCGACAGGTTGAGTTCACGATTGAACTGATTCCGGGAGCTGCTCCTGTTGCTCGAGCTCCATATCGTTTAGCACCTTCAGAGATGGTGGAACTGCGAAAGCAACTGGAAGAATTGTTAGACAGGGGTTTCATCAGACCGAGTACATCGCCTTGGGGAGCCCCTATCCTGTTTGTCAAGAAGAAAGATGGGTCAATGCGCATGTGTATTGACTATCGGGAGTTAAACAAGATCACAGTGAAGAACAAGTACCCGCTACCCAGAATAGATGACTTGTTTGATCAGCTACAAGGCGCGTCCTACTTTTCCAAGATTGATCTGAGGTCAGGTTATCATCAGTTGAAGATAAGAGAATCTGACATTCCGAAGACAGCTTTTCGCACACGACACGGTCACTATGAGTTTTTGGTGATGCCTTTCGGGTTAACCAATGCTCCAGCCGTATTCATGGATCTCATGAACCGGGTGTGTCGACCGTTCCTTGATACCTCGGTGATAGTATTTTTATAGACAATATCTTGGTGTATTCGCGAAGCCAAGTCGAGCATGAAGTGCACCTGCGACAAGTGTTGGAGTTGCTTCGCCGAGAAAAGTTGTATGCTAAATTCTCCAAGTGTGAATTTTGGCTAAGAGAAGTTCAATTTCTTGGCCATGTAATAAATGCCGAAGGGGTGAAAGTCGACCCAGCAAAAGTTGAAGCCGTGATGAAGTGGGAACCGCCTCGAAGTCCAACTGAAGTACGAAGTTTTTTTGGTTTGGCAGGCTATTACAGAAGATTTGTTGAAAACTTTTCCTCAATAGTTGTCCCATTGACCAAGTTGACCAAGAAAGGCGAAAAGTTCACGTGGGCGGAAAAACAGCAAGAAGCTTTCCAAAGGTTGAAACAAGCCTTATGTGAAGCACCAGTGTTAACACTACCGCAAAGCGGAGAAGAGTATGTGATCTACAGCGATGCTTCAAGAGTTGGCCTTGGATGTGTATTAATGCAGAAAGGTCGGGTAATAGCTTATGCGTCCCGCCAACTAAAAGACGCTGAAAAGAAGTATCCAGTTCATGACCTGGAATTAGCTGCGGTGGTTTTAGCACTGAAACTGTGGAGACACTATTTATATGGTGTGAAGTTTGTTGTCTATACAGACCACAAAAGTTTGAAGTATTTATTTGATCAAAAAGAGCTTAATATGCGACAGCAAAGATGGATGGATCTACTGAAAGACTTTGACTTTGAAATTCGGTACCACCCAGGCAAGGCGAATGTGGTGGCAGATGCTCTAAGCCGAAAATAAGCTCCTCTGAAAGTTACATCCGCATGCATGGGTGTAGCAAGCCGGTTACCAGAATTGATTCGTTCAGCACAAGAAGAAGCGTGTAAGCCGGAGAATATAAAAAGCGAAAGAATGGTTGGATATTTGAAGCAGCTGGATGAAAATGCTCAGAAATTGAAGACCTTCAGAGGCCGAATATGGGTCCCAAAACAAGGGGAAGCGCGGAACTTGCTTCTAGAAGATGCACACTGTAGCCGATATGCAGTTCATCCGGGTAGTACCAAGATGTACCGGACGTTAAAACCGATGTATTGGTGGCCTGGAATGAAGAGGGACATTGGACGATATGTAGAAAGATGTTTGACATGTCTGCAAGTGAAGTCAAACCATCAGAAACCGTATGGAGAAATCCAACCATTGCGGATTCCAGAGAAGAAATGGGACCATATCACTATGGATTTTGTAACAAAGTTGCCGCGGACACCGCGATGTTATGATTCTATATGGGTGATTGTGGATCGATTGACCAAATTGGCACAGTTCATACCATATAAAGAAAAGTACCGGGTAGATCAACTGGCGAAAATCTACATAGATGAGGTGTTATGTCGACATGGATTACCATCATCAATCGTGTCGGATCGAGACAGCAGATTTACTTCCCGGTTTTGGCAAAGTCTACAAGAGCATTTGGGTACAAAAGTACTTATGAGTACTGCATACCACCCACAGACCGATGGCCAAAGTGAAAGAACTATCCAAACTTTGGAAGACATGCTAAGAACTTGCGTGATAGACTTTGGTGGAAGCTGGGAAGATCATTTGCCTTTGGTAGAATTCGCCTACAATAACAGCTATCATTCCAGCATTCAGATGGCCCCGTATGAAGCTTTGTATGGAGCACCGTGTCGTACTCCAACTTGCTGGACTGGAGTTGGGGAAAGGCCGTTGGTTGGACCCGAAATTGTAGCACAAACTGAAGAAAAGATCAAACAGATACGAGAAAATTTGAAGGTAGCTCAGAATAGACAGAAACAGTACGCGGACAAACGGGTGAAACCAATAAAATTCCAAGTAGGAGATATGGTAATGATCAAAGTATCCCCTTGGAAAGGCTTAATTCGTTTTGGGAAGAAAGGGAAATTGAGTCCTCGCTTCATTGGACCTTTTCGCGTATCCCAAAGAGTTGGAGCCGTGGCGTATAGATTGGAGTTACCTGATGAACTTCATGGTATACATGATGTATTCCATGTGTCCCATTTGAGGAAAACCTTGTTTGATAAGTCTCAACATGTACCTCTTGCCGAAATTGAGGTAGATGAAAAGTTGAGATATCCGGAACAACCCGAGAGGGTGTTAGACCGCAAAGTGAGACAGCTGCGAAATAAGAAGATTAGCATGGTGAAAGTGCTTTGGCGTCATCATAAAGGTTCCGACATGACGTGGGAGACCGAAAGTGAAATGAGGGAGAAATACCCTCAACTTTTTGTATGATTTCGGGGACGAAATCTCTTAAAGGAGGGGAGAATTTGTAACGCCAAAACATGTTTATTATGTAATTATAATAAAAAGGGCAAATTGGTCATTTTACCTTAGAAGGGTAATTTGGTCATTTGGACAGAAAAGGATTAAGTTTGTAATAATATTTTGAGTTTAGGACTTAAAATGTTATAAAAACTAGTTTTTGTCATAAATTGTGTAAATTGTGGCAAAAGTTCTAAAATGCAACTTCAAGGACCAAATTGCAATTTCTGGAGGTATAAAAGAAAAGACTTGTGCAGATTTTGGGAGTTACGGGAGAAATTCCTTGTGCGATTTCTGCAGAGTTTTGAAGGGTTCTTGAAGATTGAAGCGTGTAATTTGATTCTTGGCTTCAAAGGGTAGAATTGGAAGCTTGAAAGGTAAGTATTCCAAGTTCTTGATTGTTTGATCTTAATGAATTTTATAGGAACTGAAAACTGCATTTGCAGTTGTGATTATGTGATTAAATTGATGTAATACTTCCATTAAGTCATACTAATAAGGGCTTAATTCAAGAAAATGGAAGTAGATTGTTATTTTTGATGGATTTGAAGTTTTGGGGTTGTTAGAACTAAGAACCCTAATTCTTCATATGATTGATTGAGTGTGTTTTGGGGGTTGAAAACCTTGTTAAAATGTAAGGTTTTAGCCTAGAAATAAACCCCAAACGGTTAAGAACAGCATTAAGAACTTATAGACCAAAACTGCAAGCTACAGTGCACAATTCGCGACTGGACAGGAGACCTGCACTGCCGCTAGGCGCGGTGCGCCCTCCTTCCAGGCGCGGTGCGCCCTGAGACGGGGAATCAGAAATGCTATTTTTTGATTGGCTTGTCCGATTTAGCTTAAACTTGAACCATAGGCTCGTTATGGTCTGAAAAGTTTGGGAAAATTTTTGTATCGAGTTTTCGACCCCTCGGGGGTACTGTAGATCGATACGAATGCCTCGGTGAATAGTGAAATTCATAAAAAGATAGTAAACGAAAAGTATATTATCTAGACATTGTTTGTATTGATACTATATTGAACTCTTGTGCATTAGAGTCAATTAAAACAGTTGGTAACCTATAATCATTGTGAAAATGAATGACACTATAGGTACGGGACAAGATCTTGTGGAATACTTTGAAAGGCAAGGGCTAACAAAAGCTAGTGGTAGCAAACCTTCAGGTGAGTAATCTCACTGTTATCCGATGTGATAGATATTAATGAGCAGCTGCAGATGGAAATTGTTTTGGGGACGAAAATGACAGATTACATGATTTGATCTATGACAATACCAGATAAGCCGTGAGTCTGATATAGACAAGAACGGAGCTGTGAGTCAATAAAAATGAATGATATGACAATACCAGATAAGCCGTGAGTCTATAATAGACAAGAACGGAGCTGTGAGTCAAACTTATATAAGACAATACCGGATAAGCCGTGAGTCATCGAGATGACAAGAACGGAGCCGTGAGTCTAGGTAAAAGCGGGATAAACCCGTGAGCCATATATGATTCTGTGTTGCATGAGAATGCATATTTGATTTTGTATAGACAATTTTATTCTTATACATGTTATATTTGATTTGATTACTCATTGGGCTTTATAGCTCACGGTTTTATTAATATGTCCCTGCAGGTGAGCGTGATCCCGCCAAGGGAAAAGATAAAGTCCGTGACTGAGGACTTAGTATTTGAAGTGACGACCCGGCTTGAAGAATGTATAATATTTTATGTATTGTACTTCGTGATACGCTTGTACTCGTATTGTATTAACTAATACCCCTACTATGGTTTGTTTGTAAAATATTTGGTTTGAAAAATGAAAATTTTTTGGGGTGTTTTGTTAATAAGTCGGGTGTTACACTTGTGATTACGAGAGGTAGGAAGAAGGTTGAATTACTAGGTATGGAAGTAGATTACGATTACAGGAGGTAGGAAGAAGGGTTGATCTTTGCGACTTACGATTATCGGAGGTAGGAGGAAGGACGAGCAACACTTTTTTTTACATAAAGGGTTTAACGAGTGAGGAGGTAATCGGGAACAGGGGTTTACGCAATCTGATGCTGATCAAAATTATGGACTTTTCAAATTCTCTGACCGAGCCGGTTATTTCCCCAATACCGATAGAACCCAATCCGATTGACTGAGGAACCGAACTCTGCAGGGTATAGAACCGAGAACTGAACCCATGAGACATCAACTAGGTACGGTTCGATTTGGGTCCAGGTCCAAGACCCTGTTCGAGTCAGGTACAAGGTCCATAATCTCATCCCTAGCTAGAAGCATGATGATACACATATGTTGCAACGAGGGCGTGCTAGCTAAGGGTTGTTTGAATGCATGGGTTTGATTTGCTCGGATCAAATGGATCAAGATTGATTTTGGTTTTCAAAATACATATTCTAATGGTCCGTACTAAATTAAAATCCAATTCAAATCAAACAAATTACAATTCGGCTGGAACGAGTTTTTGTATTCGACTCTAAATTAATACATTTTAAATAAATATAACTATAAAATCACTTCAAGTTTACATTCGCAAGCCATTTAATCTTCTCTCATCTTAGTCAACTCTAACAAAAGAAATAAATTCAAATGATTTAATTGATAAATAATAAACTCTTCAAAAAATTATTGAAAAAACAACATCATAATTTAATATTATACGTACAAAAAAATTCCACACACACACACACACATATATATATATATATATATATATATATATATATATATATATATATATATATATATATATATATATATATATATATATATATATATATATGTACATACATATATATATATATATATATATATATATATATATATATATATATATATATATATATATATATATATATGTATATATGTGTGTGTGTGTGTGTATGTACGTATGAAACACCCCTCGTATGAGCAATTTGAAATATTAATTTCTTTATAATTTAAAATTAGAAAACATGTTGTGAATAAGGTCCCACACAATTAAGTTCTTGACAGTTTAAAGGTTTAAAGTGTCAAGACATAGAAATGTGTAACAATATAATGAAGGGATAATAGTTAAAGTGTCTAATTTCATATACATCAAAAATAAAATGTCTTTTAAATATCATTATGCTTGTCCCAGTCTCCATCTGAAACTCCCAGTCCTGACATACATCAAAATATGTAATTTAGGCTTGGAAAGCCTAGTAGCATTACAAGGGTTAGATATTGTTAGGTGTATGGAAACTTGCATAATCCATACCTAATGAAAACCCGTAACATGTTTTCAAATTTAAAATTTATCACAAAGCATACTAACACTATAATGCTTCGTCTCACTTGGCAGCATGTGAACCATCACACATGTACATACGAAGTGATTTAAATATTCTATCATCTTAGTCACTTCTAATACGAGAAAAAACAAATATATTAATTTTGAAATAATATTTTACAAAAACTGTTGAAAAAACAATATGGTAGTACAATATTATACATGCAAAAATTGCTCAGAAGAGAATATTGGAAAACCGGTATTTTAAAATAGTGGTTTGAAAATATTTAAAGAACCATTTTAAAAGAAGTTTATAATATCATTCCAAAATATCTCTATCTTTTAATAAACCAAAAGTATGTTGTTAAAAAGTTTATACGAGAGCATCACAATCAATATAAGAGACAAGATACCAAACATTGCCTAATTATATTTCAAAACATAACAAAAATCTCCTAGATATCCTCAATCTTCTCAAACTCCAAAACTATTAATGTAGACACTAACCGGAGGACATGTAAAAATAGCAGGTTATGCCTGGAAAGCCTAGTGAGTAATATCATAGTTAGACAAAAAGGAGTGAACGCGTTCTTATAAAACGTCATAACCATATTCTTTATCAAATCTCATTTAAGGTTCCCTTAATATGAAATTAATGAAAATCTTTTTAAATAGTGAATATTTAATTTTATAAGCATCATAAGTTCAAAATAAACATTAAATAAAGCAATGTAGTATGTATGATGCATTGTATGGATCAAAAGCACAAACCCTAATTCATCTCCTCATTTAACATTCTAATTATTACAATGTTGATGCTTAGGTGGAGCATGCATGTATCCAACTCAAAGCACATAAACCACTCTTGCTCAAACATAAAAAAAACATCACAAGCTATTACCGATATCCACATCAGGCCATGTTACAATACCAATACATAGAGTTCTAGTCTTACAAAAATATTCCCTAAGCAGAAGAACTATTTTTAATCTTTATAAACCCTAAAAACCCTTAGATATACATATAAAGTTGTTTCCCAAAGGGAAAGGAAGAACGCATACTAGTCTAGCCATTCCCAATTGATCTATTTGAGGTCCGCAACTCATGTGGTTTTATGGCATTTACTTTTTATAACTATTATAAGGTGTTTCAAGGGTATTTCAATCTATTTACCAACGACTTATCCAAATTGTGTGACCCACTTATTCGGATTGCATTAACAATCCTGTCAACATGTTATGTCTGAAGGACGTACTCCAACATATTTTACGCTTGTACCACTCAATTTTAATACATTGGGAATAACATAATATGATGACATTATTTTCAATAATATCATGTTCATAGAAGCTATGTCCAACATATACGTATTTAGTTTACTTGTCCATAATATGGGGTTACAACAAAAGTATTCATAAGTCATATTAAAGCATTATCATATCAAAAAAATTCAAGTTTAAAAGTCATGTTTATATATGTGTCATTCCATACTATCTTCCAAAATCACATTTTCATGTTACCAACAAAAGGTTTTAACCACGAAACTAGTTCCTTTTTTACACATGATATAAGAACAACAATACGCTAGACAAACTTTTATAGTAAGATGCATATGTTTTAACACAAACAAGATGTTCAAAACATTAGATAAAATCGTTACTTTAAAAAATTTCATGCTTATAAACCATGCAGGAAATGAATGACCAAGTATTATCGTATTTCTATTTTCGTTTATAACCATTTCCATTTTACGACATCCGATATGTCCTTCATTATGTCAATGTTATAATAAGAAGAACAAATCAACCCATCATAACATCATCAATGTTTGAAGAATTAAATTCCTTCTGGATATCATTTAGACAACTACTTCGCGATAAAAGGCACCAACCCAATATTGTCATTCAAAGGTTCCCAATTCAGGAAACATTGTTTATCACATTAACCAAAATTTTAATATTTGCTATATTTATGATATGAAATTCGCATTTTGTGTAGCACACCTATTGGTTCATCATTTTTGAGTGTCACATAATAATATGTTATGCATGATTTTATAAAGTCATAAAGCTTTTCACAATATAATAAATTCATACGTTTATTAACAATATCATAGCATACGTTAATCCATAAGGGGAGTTTTATCTGCTTTCAATTTGAGCTTTAGAACCCTCATAAACCTATTTATTTTCATTTTTGACTTTGGTGGTTGTGGATTTAATTTTGACTCCACAATCGGTGTCAATCTCTGCAAACAAAAAGTTTGTTAGTAGGTAATAACATGAGACCTTTTAATGGTGGTCGATATAATAGATGGATATAACAGATCACATACTTGAAGCATTTCTAATTTTGATGGTTCATGTAATAAAGCTATTATCTCCAATATGTATAACCTATTTCTCTAAGCAACATCCAAGAGACGTCACGAGGTACACCATCAGAGCATTCATCATGTATATGTATATGTTTTCGTTCCAAAATAGTGCTTTAGATTTTAAACCGATTTGATAGATTTTAGTGTATGAAAATCACTCACAAAGTCACAATTGTATGAAAATAAAACCTAACTACAAAACTCCATCATAACTCACTACGAAACACATACTTAATACAAAAAGGAAGCCTATTTCAAAAATGTTATTTGGATTTCAGACTAGATTGTTGTTTTAGAAATTGTTTTCCTGATGTTTATACCTATATAAAAAATCTAACACGGCTTGTATAATGAATAATGTACATCACATACAAAACACCTATTTATATAAAAAAAATTCAACACGTTAAAAAATGATCATCATATTTGGAGTGTGGGCTTTTCGTTTCAAATATTGTTTTTTTATTTTTAACTATAAATCATAAAGTATAGAACTAACATGGTTCAACGTATGCTGCTCCAACTATGAATTCATACTTTGTTTGATCGAAATCCTTTAAAGAATCTGAAATGTCGTTCCGGGGCGTGGTGGGTACCACATTTCAGATTCTTTTTACATAGTAGGAATCACATAAACAAATAAAACACGTGTGATCTCGGGTCTGGAACGATCTATTTTAGGTTGGGTGGTCATTTTTGTAAAATACAAAATGTGTGACTTTTTTTGTAATACAAAAAACATATGATCATTTTTGTGAATATCCATTTAAAGTAATACAATCGAGTTTTCAATAGAATAAGCACATCATTAAAATTAAATTTGATTGAATAGAATTATATTATATGCAAGTAAATAAGTGTTCATACAGATGTAAATGAACTAATGTTCAGCGAATTATTTGTAGATCGTTCAATAGGAAGTTTGATTATGTTCATTAATTTAATAAATGAACGGATATTAACAATATTATTTTTTATTCGTTTAGTTAAATGAATAAACCTGAACAATGGTCTCGTTCGTTTATTTACGTTTGTGAATGTTCATTATGTTCTTTCATTAATGTTTATTTATGTTCTTTCATTAATGTTTATTTTTCCAACTCTTTTCTATCGGCATATATTTAACGACTTGTTCATACATGCTCATTCTTGATTTTGATGTTTAAGTTTATTTATTTGTGTATGGTTTTTGATTTGGATGTTTATGTTTATTCATGTTCGTTTATGTTTATATATGTGTATGTTATCTGTGTTTGTTCATATTTATTCGTTTCTTATTATTTATGTTTGATTAGCATCTTAACGACCATAAACGAATGAACACGAACAATGTAATTTGTTAAACAAGTAAACATAAACAATAATATTTGTTTGTTTATATGTTCATAATCCTTCGTTTGTTTGATATAATTAAACAAACAAACATAAACAAACTATCGATCGTTTCGTCCGATCCAAGTGTTAAACCCAAATGTAACTAATCCGAAAATATTTATTCCACGATTTTTAAGACTGAAAAGCAGGTTTCCCCTTTTAAAAAATAAGGGCAAATTTCATAAAAGACACTAACTATAAAATGATAAATTCGTCTTTTTACGTTTTTAGAACGTATAAATATATATTTTTTGCAAGTATAAAGACGTAGTTTTATACTTTTAGAAGCATACATACATTTTCATAAGTATATATACATATTTATACTTCTAAAGATGTAAAAAACGTATTTATACTTCTAAAGACGTAAAAAAAATATTTATACTTCTAAATTAACGAACAAATACTTATTTTTATGTTTTTAGAAATATAAAATACGTTTTTTTTGCATATAATCACGTATGGTATCAATCAAAAGCATGTTTATAGTGGAAAATAGTAAAAACGAACTTAAACCAACATAAACAAACAAACATAAACAAACAAACATAAATTAACGAATAAATACTTATTTTTATGTTTTTAGAAATATAAAATACGTTTTTTTTTTTTTTTGCATATAATCACGTATCATATCAATCAAAAGTATGTTTATAGTGGAAAAATAGTGAAAACAAACTTAAATCAACATAAAAGAACAAACATAAACAAACAAACATAAATTAATGAACAAATACTTATTTTTATGTTTTTAGAAATATAAAATACGTTTGTTTTCCATATAATCACATATCGTATCAATCAAAAGCATGTTTATAATGGAAAAATATCGAGAAAAAGTTTTAAACTCGTTTTATAATACGTATTTTATTGATATATACATGTTTATATGCAGAAAAACGTATTTATATTTTTAAAAGCATAAAAATATATTTATATATACTTATGACAATGTATCTATGTTTCTAAAAATATAAAAATACATATTTATATTTGTAAAAAAATATATTTATACTTCTAAAAACGTAAAAATACGAAATTATACTTTTAAAAAATGTAGAAAAAGTTCCAAAAAAGACACTAACTTTTCAAAAAAAATGTGATTTTGACACTGTGTTATTTTTTTTTCAATTAAGACACTAAGTTTTCAATTTTTTCCAATTAAGTCACTATGTTTTCAATTTTGACACTCGGGTGCCACGTCAGCGTCGCATCATCAAAGACTGACACGTCAACTGGCTACCGGGTTGACCGGTCAAATGGTCAAAATTGAAACAAAATTGAAAACACGGTGACTTTATTGAAAAAAATTGAAAACTTAATGACTTATTTGAAAAAAAAAATAACAAAGTGTCAAAATCGAATTTTTTTGAAAAATTAGTGTCTTTTATAAAATTTGCAAATATATATATATATATATATATATATATATATATATATATATATATATATATATATATATATATATATATATATATATATATATATTCGCTTTCCTAGTTGTTTTCTCTCTAGTAAACTTGGTTTGACTATTAGGTGTATTATTATTTGTTTAATGGTCATATCAAAAACTCCTTTTTCAGTATTAATATGAATTCAAGCACTTTGTGTTTCTTTTGGTTATATTTTATACACGTTAGATAGTTTATAAGATATCCAAAAATATTAAAGTGTTTACAGACCTCTTAAACTGTCTTCGTTAATACAACTCTTCACTTAATAATAATTTTTTATTCATATATATATATATATATATATATATATATATATATATATATATATATATATATATATATATATATATATATATATATATATATATATATATATATATATATATATATATATATATATTATTTTCTTTATTTACAAAATTCAACAAAAAGTTATTGACAAGTCAACACAAATCCGACCTAATACGTTCTAAGACTGTACCATTTTTCCTAATTACTTCACTCATCATTTTGTCACATATACTAATCTACTATGAATGATGATTTTAATTATAAGATAGGGTATTCAAAAGCCGCTAGTAACAATACATTTGTATTTTATTTAATTACATAAAACCGGAGGCCATGAATTAGTATGTTGGGTTTCTGTGTTTGTGAAGTTAGAAAGAGGGTCACTATTAGATGTGGAATGAAATTAGTTAGAAGTTGATTAAAATTTGACACAAGAAAAAGAAAGGGGAACGTTGAGTGGGTTTGTTTCTCAAATAGCGTGAGGTGCACGTATTTGAAGGTCTTGATATTGAATTTGAATGATAGCTGCTGTTGGCTTCTCTTAATCAGCCCTAGTTTTCGTTGCTTCCTTATTACACTTTTAAGTTTTAACTAATCTTTATGGTCCCATCTCACTCACTATATTCCAATTCCAATAACATCCATATAATGTGTTCTCGTTTTGTAATTATGTTAATACAAGTTTAAAAATAATTAATTCGAAGAACGTAATTTTATTTAAATTACAACATAAAAACCAAAACTTAAAGGAATTCATGTATGAAGTTGACATATGTTAGTTTTGGGGAATTATATTGCAGAAATGATTAAGAGTTTAAGACTCAACATAGGCATTGTTGTTGGAATTTCATGTACAATTTGGGTCGGATTTCTTATGGGTATTAAGCTCTTATGTTATGTAAGTTTTATGTGCCTCATTTACATTATGTACCTTACACAATGCTTTTGGCTGGACGGCATAAGTTCAAAGGTCACTAGAAGAAATTATTTCTTACATAAACTTGGTACAAATTGTCGCAAATAACTCATTTTATTGATCTACGATACAATATATATCATAATTTTATTTAAATTTTATGAAACATACCTTTTAATGGTAAGACTTCTTTGTCGCATTGCAACTCTTTAATAGTTAATATTTAATTCAATGTATTTGTTGATTCAAACATATGATTATGGTATAAATGAATCAGCTTTCAATTAAATCAACATTTTTTAGACTTGGGTTTAGCTTAGATTGACAATAAAAGGTCAATCGAGTATGTTTTTAAATAGTCAAATAGAATCGAGCAAATCCAAGATTCCGACATGCCAATGTTGACAGGGCCTAACCTTTATCATTATATACTCGGTAAAAATTATAACAATCCAATAGACATTGCACCTAGGCGTGTCGTTGATCATGAATCGGCCCGAGAACGCAGGGGGGGGGGGGGGTGATCGGCGATCCAATTTTTGGATTGTTCTTCTTGGTTCGATTTGATGAATGAATATCGTTCTTCAATAGTCTAACTGCATGCGTTCTGCATTTTCTTTAGTATAGAACTTCATATGGTGTTGCTTTGATACTGCTATGATAACTATTGTTATTAGCAAACTCAATAAGAGGTAAATAGTTATCTTAATGCCCTTTCACATACGTGTAACATATCTTCTAAGGTCTAAACAGTCCTTTTACTCTAACCATTAGTTTGGGGATATATGTTGTACTCATCCTTGTAAACCCAACTGTTTTTTAAAACTTTTTCGAAATTCTAAGTAAAACGGCGATCTAAATATGATACAATTAATATTGGCACGTCATGTCTTGAAACAATTTAATGTATGGGCAACTTGGCTAACGTATCCAATGTCTGTGTTTCCTTGATTGACAAAAAGTATGTTGTATTGGTCAGTCGATCAGCTATAATCAATATAACATCTGAACCCTTTGATGTTTGTGACAACTTGTTAAAAATCCATACCGATTTGTTCTCATTTTCAAACAGGAATATCTAACAGTTATAACTTCTTGTAAGACCTTTGGTGTCTAATATTTACCTTCAAACATGTAAGACACTTTTTAACATAGTTGGCTAGTGCCTTTTTCATTCCTGACCACTAATACAAAGTTTTCAAATCTTTCTACAACTTATTGCTCCCATGGTGGACAAAATACTTGGACTTGTATGCTTTGTCTAGAATTACTTCTCTACAATTGCTAAATTTGGGAATCCAAACTCTACCCTGAAACCTTTTTCTACATCATCTAACCTTTTTTCCTTATTCTAGCTTCATAAATTCCTCTTCCATCATTTTCACTCAAGTATACGGGCAACATTTGTTATTGACTACACCCTTAAATTCATCTAATGACATTGGTGTTGCTTCTGCGATGCCACGACTAGACTGTATAATCTTCCAACAATTGAGGATATTCAACTTTTACTTAGTTGAAGCAAGCATTAGTCATTGGTTAATGGCACATTGGCAAGTTTGGAAAAGCTTTCCATATCATCAATACAATTCATACTAGTTATGGATCCTCCTTTTCCTTCAAATGTAGATGGGCTAGTAGTGGTGAAAGTTTGTAGTAACATCCATGAGTACGGCTGTTATTAAGATCCTGCCTTTATAGATATTCTACTACCCCTCCACGTATCGAGTTTTCATAGCTATTTGAACTTGAGCTATTATAGTTAGCAGACTTTCTCAGATGCTTCAACATATTTATATTGCTATATCAACTTCTCCAGTAGGATTGATTGGATACGTTCTACCTCTCTTTCTTTGTCTCAGTGGTACAATATTTCTTGTATTGTTTCTAGTTTTCCTTTGAGTATTCCTTCTACAATAATGACAATATACTCAAATGAAATAGGAACAAAATAGTAGTTTATATATATATATATATATATATATATATATATATATATATATATATATATATATATATATATATATATATATATATATACACACACACACACACACACACACACACACACACATTTGTTACACACTTACTCACTCTCTTTCAAAATCATCAAGATGTATGGTTGATCACAATATCCTTTATTAATGGTTGACATTTTTGTTTGACCCACAACTTAGCTATTTTTGATATGTCGATTGTTCTATTTTTCCAAAAGTGTAATTTGTCCATGATTGTCATTGGATATATCTTTTTGCAATTCGTAACTCTTGTTTATAGGTTCTACATTTAAACCCGAGTTCTTTATTTTGTGTGTCTAGTTTTGCAGCTTGATCATGTACCCTTTAATATTCTTTGACGTCGATATCGTCATTCCAATTCTCAACCTCACATTTGATAACGTCTTCTATGTCTTCTATACTTTCGCCAATATAAGTGTAATGAACCAGTCCTCTGAGATCTAATTGTCGTCTGGTGTGTAGTTATCTATTGTCGAATCTACCGTCTTCCAAAAGAGAACATTTTATCAATGATATGATAAAGTGAAGTTATTTATGTATACAGTAGTGTACAAAATTTAGGGAAATGAAAAAAAAAATTCCTTTCTGGGATGATAATCTTCAAAATTTAAGGAAATAAGAAAACATTCCCCCTTTGCATTATCCATATTTGTTACATTTTATCTATCATATATATGTTTTTTTTAGAACGGCGACTTTATTGAAAAAACTAGCAAGATGCTAGAAAAATGAAACAATTACAACATGCATCTATCCGGACTAACTAACCAAACATTCCAGTCAATCTCTTTGCTACATCTATATTTAAGCCAATTAAAAACAGAAACTTTGATTTCATCAATAATTCTAGCAACACATGGTATTATCTTCTTGAATACAGCATCGTTTCTCGCCCTCCAAATCGACCACACCGACGCATAAGCGATCCCCACCTTTAAGACTTTCAAGCTCGCTGAATTACCATTGCAAATAAGAATGTCATTGAAGGAATCCAGATTGACTGGAGAAGCATTAAAAACCGAGCACCAACTCGCAACCGCATCCCACGTGTCTTTCGCAAAACTACATTCGAAAAATAAATGCTGCAAACTTTCAATAACAGAATCGCAACAGCAGCACCTTGATGAGTCCAATCTAACTCCTCTTGACGCCAGGTTGTCCATTACAGCAATCCGATTCCTAACAAATCTCCATACAAAACAATTAACATTAAAAGGAACCATTCTTAACCAGTGAAACTTCCTATCGCTTCTGGACCATCTGTTTTTGGCAATTTCATTCCTCAGAGATTGAACCGAAAAGATCCCATTAGAATCAATAATCCAACTCCAAACATCTACCTCAGAAGACAGATGCACATCTCTTAAAGTGTCACATAACTCCGTTAGCTCTCTCATTTCTAGACCCCTCCTGACCGCTCTTTTCCAACTCAGATTATTTTCCTCAAGAACTGTAGACTTGACCTTGTCCGATACGAGACTTTTTTTGAGACCTCCAAAGAGTATAACCGAGGGAATAAATCTTTAAACGTATTGGATCCCAGCCACCGGTCCTTCCAAAACATAAATTTGTCGCCTTTTCTTAGTTTTAAGACCAAGCATTTATCAAACTCAATATTCCATTCTTTCAAATCACATATCGCCTCTGTGATAGATAACCAAATGCGACTAAGACTTTTTTTGGCTAACTTCTCAGAGTGAATGCCACGCAAACAGTGAATAGATCTAATACAAGAGGCCCAAAGAGAATGCGGTTGCGATCTGAGCCTCCAAATCCATTTGGTGAGCAAGGCAATGTTCATCTCCTTTAAGCAATTAACCCCCAAACCACCAAATTTCCTCGGCTTAGCTATATCACTCCATGCTATCCAATGTATTTTCCTGTTTTCACCATAGCTACCCCATAGAAAATTCCTTCTGATTGACTCAAGCGAATTAATAACCTTCTTAGGAGCCTTGAACAACGAAAAATAGTACAATGGAAGGCTACTAAGAACAGAATTAAGAAGAGTTAATCTCCCACCAAATCATATATATGTATATACATTCTATATTGCTATACTAGGGGTGCCTTTTTCCTTAGGTTCTAACTTCGTGGCATGGGTTTAGTGAAATTTAGCAAATGACCGAGGTAACTCAATTCTTCGCCTATGTTGTTAATCTGAGTTTGCCTTTGGTTTAGTTAATAGGTAGTTTCTTCCGGTCTGTCTCTTGTTTCTCTTAATTCTTCTTCCTCGGTCATTATATAGTTTCTTTGTTGATGTACCTCTTTTTCTACAATAACGCATTGGCAATTACTCTTTGCTATCCTATTTAAGAGTTCATTCAAATCTACCCAAGTTAAAACTGCAAGATTTTGATAAATTTCACCAACTATGGCCGATGTAACTCCTAGTAGAGGGTCTGCTACATGAGGTGGTGGTAAGAATTCCTCCTCTTTCCAATTTGTATCCTCCCCTTGATATGTAAGGATGAATTCATTATTGGAATAAGAAACCTCGTTGTTAGTGATGTTTATCATTCGAGTGAGATTATTGTAGGTACATGGTTAGGGTGCCATTTGGTTAATTAGTATTGGAGTTCGGAGAGCTTGGTGAGGAATAAGATTTCGATCGGATGATTCTTCCAACCATCTGCATCCATAGCTCATATTCTCCAAAAGTTCTTAACATCTAAAAATGTAACATTAAAAAAATATTTGAAGTATAAATATGTATGAATTTTCTTTCCAAGATTATGTCTAAGTTCTTCTAAACTAAGGAAAAACTTAGTTAACTCAAACTAATGTTCTAATACCAACTTGTGATGCCTTGATCCTGCCATTAGAGATGTTCAAAATCGGATATCCGAAATTTCGGATATCCAAAATTCAGATATCCGAAAATTTCAAATAGTGAATATTGATATCTGAATCCATATTTAATGTTTTGGATATCTTTCATATGCAGATTCAGATATTCAGTTGGATATCCGAAATACAGTCCGTTGATTTTTTTTAACAATATTAATGTGATAAAAAAAAAGTAACATTATTCAAGTATCATCCTAAATGAATCCCCAACAATTGAGACATGCAAACATTTTCCATCATTGCGGATTTATTTAACACCACATATATTTTATAGTGATTAAACGAAATATTTCTAATTTCATTTAAACAAAAATATATTGCAAATTTATTTATATTTTCATTCGGCTAGTTAATAAATCAAGTAAAATACGTTTGATTCCCTACATAAACAAATCATAAACCAAAAGAAACAATTTATATGCTAAATTAACTTGTTTATCTTTAGCAGTTTTATCGATCAATATCTCGTAAATGTCCTAAATTACATGTTTATGTTAGCGAGTATATATAGAGATTAAGCGAAACAACTTAATTTATGTTTTCACGCGAAATGAAACTATGTGAAATTAATATATCAAGAAAGTAACTAAAAAATTATACAAAACATGTTATGTTATCCATTTTGAATTAGAAAATATATCTAAAAATTTATATATTTCGAATATCGGATATCTGCAATATCCGAAAACCTAGAAAATAGCTATCCGGATCTGAATCCAAAAATCAAATAAAACATGTATAATTTCACTTCAGACATCAATTCAGATTTTTCAGATAAATATATTTTTGGACACCCCTACGTGGGTACCATTATTCTTTGTTAATATACAATAAAACATGCATTTGTAAACTTTTGATGTATTTCTAGCTTTTTGAGATGAAGAACAATACTTAGCCTAACATGCTATTTATATGTAAATTGCATGTACTACATTCCTTGTTCATTAGGCTTAGAACATGGTAAATTTATCAAAAAGTTACACCTAATGTATATGATTTTTACATGATCTCGCTTAGGTAACTTGTTACTTGTTCTGTGGTATTTATAAACACCTTTGTAACCATGTGTAAATTGCTTGTGTAACTTTTGTTTTTAAATAAAATTTGTAACACTCTTTCTATAGCAAACATTGCTTGTGTAGCTTTTGTTTTTAAATAAAATTTGTAACACTCTTCAATAGCAAACATTGCTTGTGTAGCTTTTGTTTTTAAATAAAATTTGTAACACTCTTCTATAGCAAACATTGCTTGTGTAACTTTTGTTTTTAAATAAAATTTGTAGCACTTTCCTATAACAAACATTCAGCAAGTGTTTTCTATAGTTATCTATAACCTTCTTTGGTACAAGAAAACTTATTAAACTCTTATAATGATGTCTTAAGAGCTTTAGACTTCTTGAACACTATTTCAGATGTACATGTACACATTTATTTTTCTGAAAACAGAGGCAACATATATGTATATTCATTATTCTGGAAATGTACATTTACTATACCCTTTTCTGGAGCAAATACACAAAGTAAAGAAGCCAATTTCATATCTAAAGAGGACAATGTTTCTTCAATCCTTGGTTGTAATGCCACACAAAGTAAAGAAGCCAATTATGTGGCTAAAGATCACAAAAATACTCTCTTTCTATGAACTGCTAATAAGAAAAGATTCAAGTTTCTTAAACTATGTCAACAGATTTCAAATCCCTAGATATCTTTGCTTTCTGAATTTCTGATGGAATTTTCATAGAATATGATCTCAAGGGCCTACGAAATATGTAATCAATCTAAGCATTTATTCAAGACATATAAAAAAAGAACAATTCCAACCTATGATTAAACAGAACAATTCAAAATAAAGTATCATTAAGCGCATTAAACTGATGAACTCTGTAGGATCAACAACTGGAATTACCAAAAACAATCTTGGATATAACATAACATATTGAAAAGGAGGTTTAAAAAGATACTCAGAAAAATGAAAACCTAATCGATGTCCTGGAGAGGGGCAGCGGCGGCTACATCATCGACGGTGAACTTTCCCTTCGACTTATCAGCGGCACGGCCCTTCGCCTTTCGGTCAAGCAACGACTTTCTGTCCTTATCAAGCTTGAGCTTAGTGACGACAACCTTTGAAGGGTTGATCCCTACATTGACGGTCTGTCCATTGACCTTCTCACGTGTGATCCGCTCGATATGGATAACCCACTTGCGACGGTATACCTGAACAACCTTACCTTCACGGCCCTTGTATGTTCCACGAACAACCTGAACTTCGTCGTCTTTTCGGACTGGGACTGACCGAACGTTGTACTTGCTGCGCAGTTCGGTAGAAAGGGGTGCGCTCATCAACACACGGCGGACGCTGGACGGCGCGGAGAAGTGCGCCTTCCGGCACTTCCGGCGAGAGCTGGTGACTCTTGGGTTGTACTTCATCTCTCTCGCTCTCTCTCGGCTGTGTAGGGTTTTGGAAAATGAGGAGTTGGAACGGCGACTAGAAGGATGATGTTATATGACAAAGATGATTTAGGGTTTCGGCGAAAAGACTGAAGTGCCCTTTGCTCGTTCGTTGATTTACAAAGATGAATAGTTCTCTGTTTTTCCTTTTGCCTCCTTGTGTTTGGGAATCCTGCTCCCTAGTCCCTCCCACACTACAATTTTCCGGAACCGCAAATATTGGAGGTTTTTTTTTTTTTTTTTTTTTTTTTTTTTTTTTTTTTTTAATCTAAATCAAGTACTGTTCATGTGGAAACAAAATAATATTTGATTAAGTAGTAAACCGCAAAATATCATATGATATGTTAGCTTTTAGAATATTTACAAAAGTGAACGATTAGCAATAAATAATTATTCGAATTAACCAACTGTATTTCGGATCGTAAAATAATATATAAAGTGATTCGGAATCTGACATGGTCTTAGGTGATTTCACTGTTGTACCGAACAGTGAAATCAATTCTTTTTCTCTAATTTCATTATTTTTCTCTCGATTTCCATTCTATGCTTGAACTCAATTATTTTTCTCTCAATTTCAACAATTAACATACATTTATCAATTCACCTAATAATCTTTACTCATCACCTAACATTTCATTCTTCATACATAAGTTGAACTAATGCATTAACTATAGAATCAGTTGGAGTAATTCATTTACTTTCATATAAACATGAGTTTATCCGAGCAATCCAGGAAAGGAAAAAACCAGTTGCAACATCGTCTAAAGATGGTATTTGACATTGAGAAGATAAAGATTGTTATTGGTGTTTCAATCTTAATCCATATCCTGAAGTTGGACCAGATCTTCCGCTTTCTATCGTGATGGAGCACTACCAACTAAGATGCTCAATTATATATTCAAACTAATGAAGGGCGTTGAATACATCAACAAAGAGACTCAGAAACGAATCGGGTTATTAATACACGTGTAGACGCTCTCTTAGCAGCGATGAAATAATAGATATAGTTGGTTCATGATAATAAAAAAAATATAAAAGAGGTAGATAAGTGAATTGTTGGTGCAGACAAGAAGATTTACCAACTTATGACAAAATCGGGTCAACTCAAGATGTTGTTAGATTAAAAAAAAAGTTTTGTTGATTGTGAAAAAAAATTGTATTCATTACAACTTATAGTTGTAAGGACGAAAATATAATTATTTCACAATGTACATTTTGGACTCTATTTTCTATAAAATGAAAATTGGAACAAATAATTTCCACAACATATTTGAAAAAATATTGGCTATGCACTCTTAATTAAAGTGGCACAAGCTTCAAATGTATTTTACATAGAAAAATAAATTGTCCCTTTCATAGATGCAAGTATAGTATTCCGACCAAGTTTTTAGTTTCTTAGGATGAAAAAACTCATGTAGGCGTTACTTTGTTCGCCCATATTTGACAAATAAAGAGGCAAATGGTGGGTATTTTAAGTGGTATGATAAAGAACCACATAACATTTGGTACAAACATATTTCATTTAAATACAATAGCAGTTGAGTAGGCTGGTTGAGCAGCAAGGATTGAGTAAAATGATTGAGCGGCAGGAAATCAGTAAGATGACTAAACACCGTCCTATAGAATCTGATTTGCAAAAACCATTTGAAGCACATACTAGTAGTTTGGTGTTCATGACCAGAGTTTTGATTTTATTTGTGGCTTTCAACGTTTTTAGTGTTTTTGTTATTATGTTATCGTTTAAAACCAACCATGTCAAGGCGTTATCATAATTAGTTCAATGTCATTGTAATAGATTCATAAGGTTCTTCTTTTCATTTTGTATTATTGTGGTATACGTAATGAAAATGAAAACAGTTGAGGTTAATGAAAATCAAAACAAACAACATACTAGTGTTCAAAATACATTACATATCATCTAATTTAATCTAAATAAGTGAACTCAAGACTTGTATAACTTCCAATCAAGCATTCTTTATGTAATATCGTATTATTAATTTATATAACATTTTGTGTTAATCTTAGTATAATTAAGATTAAATAGGTTACTATATGAGTTAAGATGGTTAAAAACCCAATTGAGTAAAGTTTGGACTTGTAAAATGTTAAATCAGAGCTACACGGGTCGTGTAGAAAGGCTTAAGAAGCAAAGCAGTAACCTTTTCAGACCTACATGGGTCGTGTACCACTACACGGGTCGTGTAGCTCTTGTTCAAAATTTACCGAGGCGAAGTGGGATTTCACACAGGTCGTGTGATGCTGCACGGGTCGTGTGAGTCTGTGCATTTCAAGTTGGCTTGCTGTAGGCCTCACACGGGTCGTGTGAGCCTACACGGGTCGTGTCGCGCACCCAGGGCTGTTTTAAATTTGAGTTTTCTTTCATTTAGGTCATTCCCAATTCGACTAAAAACCCTCCTAAACCCTAGAAATCGATTTCTACCCTTCTAAGTCGAAATTTGAGCCTATCTTTCACGAATTGAAGCTAGAGATTAGTTCCTTGAGCTTGAAAGGTAAACCTCTTTGATTTTTATCTTGTTTTGACGGTTGAATCTTTGGAATTGAGATGGTTCCTTGTGGTTTTGATGAACCACTTGCTTCTAGCATGAATTAGAGTGAGTTTACTTGGATTAGTGTGTGTAATGAAATTTCTAATTCGAAATACAAGCTTGCAAAGTGCTTGTATTGTGTTTTTAGGGTTGTATGAGTCAAAATGGTGAAATTGGAAGTTATAATTAGAATAGTATTGCTATCTTTTGATTATAAACCTCTCTTATGATTCAAATTTTTGATTTTTATCAATGTTGAACATGATTGAGATTGTTGAATATTGAGTTTGACCTGAGATATTGTGGTACAGCTAAGGCTAGACAGGAGCACGACACACGCGGTTCAGGAATTCCACAACATAACCCGACAACAGGTGAGTAGTTGTTTATTAGATGAATTATATTTTGTTGGGATGTTTGTTGCAGATAAGAAGTATGCTATATTTGATTGGTTGAGTAAAAACCAATTATGAGTGTTTGGATCAAAGAGTTACAGTGTGTGTGACACACTAATGTCTGAGATAGTTATTTGAGATTAACCTAAGCGAGATATTGGATGATATAAATTCAATTGATCTTTATTTACTCACTGAGCTCTTGAAGCTTATATATATATTGTTTGTTAATATTGTTTGTGATAGGTTCTGGTAGGGGAGATCGCGGGAAACGAAACATGGATGGATAGCTGGACTTTGGACCCTGGACTTGAATTTACTTGTTGTTTTGAATATGTAATTGACCCGGTTTTTGAATAATGATTGTAAACACTTAATGTAAATAATGTAGGACTTAAACTATGTTTTTGGTAATAGCTTTGTAATACTTGTTTTCTTAAATTGAGTTACACCCTTTAATGCTGTTAAAAGTGTGAAGATTAAGGTGTAATTCATTTGTGAGAAACCGGGCGTTACAAGTTGGTATCAGAGCCTTGGTTTAAGGGAATTAAACTCTGAGATGGGTTTGGACTTAAACCAATGAGATTGAAAAGTCCTAAAGAGTCCCGAGTAGCTATCCTCCACGGTGTATACAATTGAGTGATTATACACTATATTGAGTATTATAGTGATATACAATTGAGTGATTATACACTATATTGAGTATTATAGTGATATACAATTGAGTGATTATACACTATATTGAGTATTATAGTGATATACAATTGAGTGATTATACACTATATTGAGTATTATAGTGATATACAATTGAGTGATTATACACTATATTGAGTATTATAGTGATATACAATTGAGTGATTATACACTATATTGAGTATTATAGTGATATACAATTGAGTGATTATACACTATATTGAGTATTATAGTGATATACAATTGAGTTGATTACACATCATATTGAGTTTTATGGTGGTGATTATTAAATGAGTTAAATTTTTTTTTCAGTTAAGATGAGCACTGGAAAAGAAAAAGAGCGAGGTGATCCATCAAGAGATCAATTGGGATCACGAGATTCGGGTAAAGAGCATCAACCCGAGGGAGAGCGACCTCCCGAGACACAGGGTAATATGCAAGCTATGATTGCGGCTGAGGTAGCCAAAGCACTTAAAAAATTACTACCCACTTATTTGAGGCCTCAGACGGAGGCTGCAACTGGAGGTCCTTCGGGACAACCACCGGTTCAACCTGAGCACAGGGAGGATCGTGAAGAGGTCTATACTGAGGCGGGTAGAGCTAGAATACCTGAGAAGACAAGGAAGTGTACTTATGATGTTTTTCAGAAGTGTAAACCATACAATTTCTATGGGAAAGATGATCCCATAGCAGCCAAGAATTGGTTAACACATGTTGAAAAGATGTTCCGCACCAGTAAATGCGACGAAGCAGATAAAGTGGAGTTTGCAAAAAACTTGTTAAAGGAAGATGCACAATTCTGGTGGGAGAATATGTGTATGGAGATAGGAGAGAGTTTGGCGTATACACTGAGTTGGGAACAATTCAAGTTGAAGTTCACTGAATACTATTGTTCCAATAATGCTATGAAGGGAATAGAGGAAGAGTTTTTAAAGTTACAACAAGGGTCGAGAACAGTACAACAATACACACTGGATTTTAATGAGAAGGCAAGATTTGCACAACATCAAGTTGATACAGAGGAGCGTAAGATGGATCGTTACTTGTGGGGTTTAAAAACCCAGATCCGAGAGTTTTTGCCGAGTTCAAGATATACTACCTTTCAACAAGTTGCTGAAGCAGCAAGATCGAGAGAAAGGGAGTTGCAAAGACAGGAGGATGAGAGAAGGACCGAAAGGGAAGTTGGAGGATTTAAGAGAAAGTGGGAAAGTAAAGCTGTAGATACTTCTCAGATATCCATTACCACGGGTTCTCAAGTCCGTGGTGAAACCAAGAAGAATGAAGAGAAGTGGTGTAAGAAGTGTAGGCGAAAACACATGGAAGAATGTGATCCCCGAAACCCTCCATCAGTTTGTTTCCAATGTGGAAAGACGGGACATATGGCTCGCCAATGTACCGAGAGTCGCCCCATTTGTTTCAATTGTGGGGAGAGTGGGCATATTCGTCCAAATTGTCCAAAGATGAAATCTGAGCCATAAAGAGATTTTCAAAAGACTGGTCAAGGAGGAGGTCGAGATCGAGATGATCGAAGAGATAGGGGTGGTGGTCATGTGAAAACGCGAGCTTTTCAATTAACTGTCGACGAGGCTAGAGATCGGACCGATGTTATCACAGGTATCTTTAGCTTGAACTCTTTTCAAGAACGAGTACTTTTTGATTCGGGTGCATCTGTGTCTTTTATATCAGAGTCTTTTGCTTCTAAATTAGATAATCCATTAGCTGAATTATATAAGAAAATAATAGTAGATGTAGCAGATGGGAGATGTGTTTTTGTAAAGAGTCATTATAAAGAGTGTCGGCTTGAAATCTATGGGATTGCATACCCTATAGATCTGAAACCGATCACTAATCATGAGTTTGATGTGATAGTCGGGATGGATTGGATGGATGATAATAGAGGTCAAATGGATTGTCATGAGAAAACACTTTCCATAAAGACACCGAGTGGTTCCCGAATTTTGATACGAGGTGAACGACGTTCCCGAAAAGTACCGATAGTGTCACTTGCCATGGCTATGAGGTATATAGCAAGAGGGGGTGAATTGATTATGGCACATGTGATTAGTTGTGACACCCCATTTCTACTGTTTTCAAATACTATATAAATATAGAAATACAAAAATACGGTTTATCAAAAACCGATTATTTACATTTTTCAAAATAGTGGGTGTTACAAATTCATACCAAATTTAACCATAGTAAGCAAGAAAATGATTAAACCTTGCGTCCAAGATAGGAGCTAACTCAAGCTCCACTCCAGCTAAACTTCATCCCTTTTATAGCAAATCATTTTAACCTGGAATACATGGCAAAACATAGAATACATAAGACAAAATGTCTCGTGAGTTACATGAGTTTTAGACTCAAACTATTAACTTATTTCTTCCAACTTTTTATAAAATTTGTAACATAAAACTTCTGTCAAAACTTTATAGTAATAACATACTATAACTTTTTATTTCTCGAAATCATTTCATAACATGCTTACAAAATAATACCTTTCAAAACTTATAGTAGTAATATACTATAACTCTTTTACTTCCAAAATCATTTCATAGCATACTTTACAAAAATAACTTCTTTCTTACTTTCTTTGACTGGTTTTATAAGCTTGCTGGATTTTTATACTTAGGGCTTTAATTACTATAAGTGATACCCCAAGTCTCTACGGCTAGAAAGAACGGATCAATCCTCACCATAGAAGTGCTGAGGCAATCTACTTCGCGATGGGGCTTGCCCCCAGTAGATCCCTTACCTAACCCGGGTAGGTTGGAACATAGTTCCTTTACTAACGCTGCTTGTTACAATTACCAGTCATACAAAATACTTGCTGCTTGCTTAAACATTTCTCGTATACATTACTTATGGCTAGGTGCCAAACTTCATCATATTATGTCTTTACGGCTATATGCCAAGTATAACTTTCATCTTATAATAATCATATGTTTAAAACATATCTTTCTAACATACTAAGCTTTATGCCAAAACATACTTTCCACATCTTATGGCTATATGCCATTCATACTCAAAAATATATACAGTTTGTAACCAAAACATACTTCTTAAACATCTTGTGGCTATATGCCATTCATACTTGAAAACATGTATCATTTGTAATCAAAATATACTTTCATATAATTGGTTCATAGACCAACATACCATCATTTAACTTGACTTGTAGTTCAAAACATAACTTCAAACATAGCATTATACTTTCATAAACGAGTTGATAATAATACTCTTGCATATAATGTCACATAAAAAGATTTTATAAGAAATCTTAAATATACTTACTTGCCATGTACCCCAGAATGGGTAAAAATACTGCATGTACTCACCTTATAACTCTTGATAGGTCGTTTAGACGTTCCTCGGTTCTTTACCCTTTCGGTGTCCAATTACTTGACTTGTACCTATATATAATATATGATACATTATTTACATTCTAATTGACTCTATAATATGTTAGAGTCCTTATTATACCATTAGTGGTCAAAACAAGTGTATAACTCTTAAATGACCAACTTTAGTTAATACTTATTTTACTACAGTACCCCCGAGGGGTCGTATTTCAGTTCCGACACTTTTTCATAAAGTCTTATGCTGTATTAGACTTGTATTTCAAATTTGGAGTTAATTGGACAAGTCTAGCTCAAATTTCAAAAATCAAGTTTTGACATAAACTTGAAGTTTAGCCACTGCCGCTACAGTGACTTTTCCGCAAGGTCGGATTACGGATTTGACCATTCCCGATATGTTTTCATACCATTCTAAGGCTATGGTAAAAATTTCAGACCAAACGGACATGCCTAGCTATGGTTTCTGCCCTTTATGGTTTTTAACATTTTTGGTCCCTGTCTGGAGGCGCACTGCGCCAGGTACAGGGCGCACTGCGCCTGGGCGCACCCCGCCTAGGTCCTGGGCGCACTGCGCCTAGCGCCTGGGCAGGCTCCTGATCAGTCGCGATTTGGCACTGTAGCACGCAGTTTTTGACAATTTAAGTCCTTAATCCAGTTCTTAATCATATGGGGTTTGTTCTAGGACCAAAACCCTTGACTAATAACAAGTTTTAAACCATTGGAATCAAGCTAATCACAAGAACTCCCAATCTAGGGTTCTTGATCAAAATCCCAATTCTTTGAGAAATAGCAATCTACTTCCATTTTCTTGAATTAAGTCCTTTTAGCATGACTTACTGGAAGTATTAAGCCATTTAGACTACATGATTCTTGACTGAAATTACAATTTCAGTTCATCCCGTTCAAGAAATTAGGTAGAATAAGCTTGAAAACATGGAATTCTTACCTTTTGAGGCTTGGAATCATCAATTCCAAGTGTTTAAGTTCAATTCTTGGAGCTTTGATTTTCAGTTCTTCTTGATCGCTCGTATCCTTCTCCAGAGCTCTAGAAGCTGCTCCTAGTTTCCAGTAAATGAGAAGTGTAATATCTTCTCATTTTTATATTTATTATTTTTATAAAAAAATTTGCATCTTAGTCCCTAGCTTTCTTCCTTTGCTCAAAAATGGTCCAAAAATTCACATCTTTACAAACCAAGTTCCATTAACTACTAAATTACCATTTTTCATGACATTTTGGTCATTTCTATGTCAAATGACTATTTTGCCCTTTTTTGGTCAAATTTCACTATTCATGCGGTAAAACTTCAAATTTCACATAATCTCTTATTTCTTATATTATTATTTCACAAATACATATTATCTTACATAATGGTCTTATAATGAGTCAAAAGACCATTTTACCCTTTTTCAACTTTTTCGCGGGTTTTCCTTACGTATTTTCTCGAATATAAATTCGAGATTTTTGGGTCGTTACAACTACCTCCCCCTTATTGGGATTCCGTCCTCGGAATCATTGCACAACTATTAATTTAAGGAATCACTTCTCCTTTCTCCTTTACAAAGGCCCTCGGCCTAAGTTTGCTTTTTAATAAATACTTCCTTTTATCATCCCATACTCCTATTCTTTATTATTTTATCTCTTTAATATTTTCTTCTTTAGTTGGTTATAATTCTTTAATCAACATTTGAAGGTTTCTACTTTCAACTCTTTATGAGGAATTTGCATAATCTCTCCCTCCTGAATATTTCTTTCAATTTCTCATATGATGCTTCATTTCCTCAAGAATTTATTCATCTCATGTTTTCATTACATCTCTTTTTAGTTCATTTTATTCATAAATGAATCTTTTAGTAAAGCTTAACTTACAAAGTAATTTTATACTTTCATATTCTTATCAAAAATAGCATCTTACTTTGTAATTCTTCTCATATGTTCGCCAAAACTTCATGAGGTTTCATTAATCATATTCTTTACTTATAAAACTTTTTCCCAAATACAATTTGGTAAAATTTTGTATTTATACAGATTTTATAAATACACTATATCTTTCTTTTAAAATAATATTTTGTCCTTTAATGGACAATTCATTTAAACATAACTTCATAACTTATTCATCCTTATCTTTCTCTTTTCTTATATCTTTGCTCATGTGTTATTACATAAATAATTTACTTTTATTCTTCCTTTATCTCTACTGGCAACTCTCAGTTGGTTACCATTTTTAAGGAATGCATTTTTTTTTCACTTCACACCCTTACTTTTCTGTTTGGGACAGAATCTGTCGAATCATCATGTTGTTCACGAGAATCTGCATTTCTCGTTCTGAAAATACTGCTTTTTATTTTAACAATTAGACATTTTTAGCTTTCCTTCTATGTACCATACACAATATTTAACCTTTTAAACTTGTAAAATTTTTCTACTCTTGTCATTCATATACGAATTCATATACTCCTTTTTACTCCTTACTAACTTTCATACGTTTACAATAAATTATTAATATCATTATTTTCTACTCTCATTTTACATGTATCTATTCATACATGTCTTGAATCTTTCTACTTTTACATCATACTATTTGTTAATGACCCAACTTATGAATTTACATTTTCACATACATCTTAATCATTTCTTGTACATTACATGTACTACTTTCTTTACATATCTCGTATCATTCTATACTTATTTTACTTTTCATGATATTACCATCCTGTGGTGTAATTAGGTTTCACAATCATATTTGTTAACTTCTTGATTTCAAATTTAAATTTTCAATTTCTTGTCCCACCTTAGACTTTTATAAATAAATGTTATCCCTTGATTACTGCTTAGCTTCTTGATCTTACCATGTGGATTCTTTGGTGTTTCCAGTTCATTTCATCTAGTATTTCATTATTCTAATCTTAATTTCAGTATAATTCATACATGCTCCAATATATATATATATATATATATATATACATATATATATATATATATATATATATATATATATATATATATATATATATATATATATATATATATATATATATATATATATATATATATATATATATATATTTACACATATTCTCAATTTGACTCTTATAAAAGTCAAAGCTGTCAAAAATTTATTTACCAACTTTGTATACTTTTAGTCATAACATGATTCCAACTTGACATTATGATATAACTCCTTGTCTCAAATAACTTCTTAATACATACATACAAGTTCTTAATGTATATTATATATACATAATTCTCTTTTGGTATAAGAATTCAAACTAACACTTTAGTCATTTTCGTTCCATGACAATTCTTGACATAACCCTTAATCATCATTTCATTAACTCTCGCTACTCTTTACTTTTACATCTTTTATCTTTTCTATTATGTGTTATAAGGCTACATGCCTAACACATTTTGCTATTCTTTTGTTTAAACTCCACTTCTTTACAATATATATCATTATATATTTCATATACAACTTACTTCTTATGTATCTTTAGATGATACATAATTGCCATTTATTTTCTCGTCATCTTTTGTTCTTTTGTATTTCGAGGCATTATGCCCAATACATTATTTTACTCTTTTTGCTTTATACCTTATAGTATTCTAATTAGAATACTTATTTCATAACCACTTTTATACTTTTGTACATCATATTTATATATTCCAAAACTTACTCATGTGTTTACATTTATAAACACATATAAACATACATGCACTTCTTTGTATTTCATGGCTACAAGCCATGTACTGACCATTTCTCACAATTTTTAAATATTTTCACTCGTCACTTCCATTTTGAAATAATAACTTCCTGTCTATTTGTTTTAGTTCTTATCTGGTCTTTGATTCTTTGTCTAATACTTATTTAGACGTTTACTCTTGTTCTTTACTTCATATGTTTATGACTTTTAGTCATTTTCTTTTCATGCTTACAGGTTTCTTCAGTTAACATACTTCATTATACTCTTTTATTATTGGTATTTCTTCTTATACTTCTTTCATTTGGTTGTGGAACTTAATTCCTGGCAACCACTATCTTATCATCATTTGTTTTACCTTAAATTTCTTGCCTAAGATTTATTTAGGCATTCAAGCTTTATTTCTCGATTCACATTCATTTTATCACATTACATTAATACATTTTACCTCAATTATCATAATCTTTAACAATTTACCATTCATCATTCTTTTCCCTATTTGGGAAATCTTACTTTGTTTTTATTACTCATTATAGCATTGTACTTATAACTTATTCAATTGTCCATCTTTGGGACACTTTCATTTGTCTTCTTTGTTCAACCCCGGCAGTTAGTCTTCCACTCTTTGCTACCATTGTCATCTTCTATCTTTAGCTTTTCTCATAATTTTAATCTCATCGTCTTACAACGATATTCTGCTTCTTCTACAGGCCGATTCACGCTAACAACTTCCAAGTCCCTATGTAAATATAATCACCTCAATATGGTTTTCATACGCTTATGCTATAATAAACAAGGCGTATTATCCTTACTTTACTTGAATTTCTTTCTTTTCGACTATGCACAACGAGGTTGTCGGGCTTTTGTACCGATCATTTCTCATTCTTCAGCTTCATTTACTCTTCACTTATCTTGCTGCTTGTCACTTTACTTGACTCATCACTAAATTTACGACTTGTTCACTTGTCCAATATTTGGGAACTTTTTTTTATAGAAATTTATATATCATTAATAAATCCTGCTGATAATTTTCATTCTTTATGTATGAGTCTTACAACTCTCGTATGGGTAATCAATACCCATGTTTCTTCTACATATCGCTCTTATTCGTACCTCTTCTCGCCTCTACAGGCACTTAATTTAATGTTTTTTTTCAATCTGTCTAAAATATTAATTATCGCATTATTTCTTTTACTTTACCATACTAAGTGGTATACATCCACTGCATTAACTTTTATTACTTATAATCTTTCTTGTTCTTGTTACATAGGTTTACAACTCCTATGTTATTCTTACTACTTTCTTCAAAACCCTTACCCACCAGATTACCACAATTCCTTTACGATTCCACCAGTCTCAATACATATCCTGTGATTATGATAATACGGGCCCATATTACCATAATCACCTATACATATTGATTCTGCTGTTACCACAAGGTTTCATGGGACACTGGTTCCTTTAACATATTAACACCATTATCAGTACACAATAATCACTACTAAAATCTTACTACTTTATAAACATAGTCTTTAATAAATTTAGACGGTTATGGAAAATATCGTATAATTTTCCTAACGGTCAAATCTTTGCTCACTTTAAACGTTAACTTAACACTTCTTTGTTTTATATATTTCCATACTTTAAATAATGCATAATGTCTTAATCATTTAAGACACCATATAGCATACTTTCATAAACTAACTTTCCTATAGCATGAGTTTAAGCCTAGGAGTGGAACAAGCCAATCCTAATTCGCTTAAACTATGGCTCTGATACCAACTTGTGACACCCCATTTCTACTGTTTTCAAATACTGGATAAATATAGAAATACAAAAATACGGTTTATCAAAAACCGATTATTTACATTTTTCAAAATAGTGGGTGTTACAAATTCATACCAAATTTAACCATAGTAAGCAAGAAAAGGATTAAACCTTGCGTCCAAGATAGGAGCTAACTCAAGCTCCACTCCAGCTAAACTTCATCCCTTTTATAGCAAATCATTTTAACCTGGAATACATGGCAAAACATAGAATACATAAGACAAAATGTCTCGTGAGTTACATGAGTTTTAGACTCAAACTATTAACTTATTTCTTCCAACTTTTTATAAAATTTGTAACATAAAACTTCTGTCAAAACTTTATAGTAATAACATACTATAACTTTTTATTTCTCGAAATCATTTCATAACATGCTTACAAAATAATACCTTTCAAAACTTATAGTAGTAATATACTATAACTCTTTTACTTCCAAAATCATTTCATAGCATACTTTACAAAAATAACTTCTTTCTTACTTTCTTTGACTGGTTTTATAAGCTTGCTGGATTTTTATACTTAGGGCTTTAATTACTATAAGTGATACCCCAAGTCTCTACGGCTAGAAAGAACGGATCAATCCTCACCATAGAAGTGCTGAGGCAATCTACTTCGCGATGGGGCTTGCCCCCAGTAGATCCCTTACCTAACCCGGGTAGGTTGGAACATAGTTCCTTTACTAACGCTGCTTGTTACAATTACCAGTCATACAAAATACTTGCTGCTTGCTTAAACATTTCTCGTATACATAACTTATGGCTAGGTGCCAAACTTCATCATATTATGTCTTTACGGCTATATGCCAAGTATAGCTTTCATCTTATAATAATCATATGTTTAAAACATATCTTTCTAACATACTAAGCTTTATGCCAAAACATACTTTCCACATCTTATGGCTATATGCCATTCATACTCAAAAATATATACAGTTTGTAACCAAAACATACTTCTTAAACATCTTGTGGCTATATGCCATTCATACTTGAAAACATGTATCATTTGTAATCAAAATATACTTTCATATAATTGGTTCATAGACCAACATACCATCATTTAACTTGACTTGTAGTTCAAAACATAACTTCAAACATAGCATTATACTTTCATAAACGAGTTGATAATAATACTCTTGCATATAATGTCACATAAAAAGATTTTATAAGAAATCTTAAATATACTTACTTGCCATGTACCCCAGAATGGGTAAAAATACTGCATGTACTCACCTTATAACTCTTGATAGGTCGTTTAGACGTTCCTCGGTTCTTTACCCTTTCGGTGTCCAATTACTTGACTTGTACCTATATATAATATATGATACATTATTTACATTCTAATTGACTCTATAATATGTTAGAGTCCTTATTATACCATTAGTGGTCAAAACAAGTGTATAACTCTTAAATGACCAACTTTAGTTAATACTTATTTTACTACAGTACCCCCGAGGGGTCGTATTTCAGTTCCGACACTTTTTCATAAAGTCTTATGCTGTATTAGACTTGTATTTCAAATTTGGAGTTAATTGGACAAGTCTAGCTCAAATTTCAAAAATCAAGTTTTGACATAAACTTGAAGTTTAGCCACTGCCGCTACAGTGACTTTTCCGCAAGGTCGGATTACGGATTTGACCATTCCCGATATGTTTTCATACCATTCTAAGGCTATGGTAAAAATTTCAGACCAAACGGACATGCCTAGCTATGGTTTCTGCCCTTTATGGTTTTTAACATTTTTGGTCCCTGTCTGGAGGCGCACTGCGCCAGGTACAGGGCGCACTGCGCCTGGGCGCACCCCGCCTAGGTCCTGGGCGCACTGCGCCTAGCGCCTGGGCAGGCTCCTGATCAGTCGCGATTTGGCACTGTAGCACGCAGTTTTTGACAATTTAAGTCCTTAATCCAGTTCTTAATCATATGGGGTTTGTTCTAGGACCAAAACCCTTGACTAATAACAAGTTTTAAACCATTGGAATCAAGCTAATCACAAGAACTCCCAATCTAGGGTTCTTGATCAAAATCCCAATTCTTTGAGAAATAGCAATCTACTTCCATTTTCTTGAATTAAGTCCTTTTAGCATGACTTACTGGAAGTATTAAGCCATTTAGACTACATGATTCTTGACTGAAATTACAATTTCAGTTCATCCCGTTCAAGAAATTAGGTAGAATAAGCTTGAAAACATGGAATTCTTACCTTTTGAGGCTTGGAATCATCAATTCCAAGTGTTTAAGTTCAATTCTTGGAGCTTTGATTTTCAGTTCTTCTTGATCGCTCGTATCCTTCTCCAGAGCTCTAGAAGCTGCTCCTAGTTTCCAGTAAATGAGAAGTGTAATATCTTCTCATTTTTATATTTATTATTTTTATAAAAAAATTTGCATCTTAGTCCCTAGCTTTCTTCCTTTGCTCAAAAATGGTCCAAAAATTCACATCTTTACAAACCAAGTTCCATTAACTACTAAATTACCATTTTTCATGACATTTTGGTCATTTCTATGTCAAATGACTATTTTGCCCTTTTTTGGTCAAATTTCACTATTCATGCGGTAAAACTTCAAATTTCACATAATCTCTTATTTCTTATATTATTATTTCACAAATACATATTATCTTACATAATGGTCTTATAATGAGTCAAAAGACCATTTTACCCTTTTTCAACTTTTTCGCGGGTTTTCCTTACGTATTTTCTCGAATATAAATTCGAGATTTTTGGGTCGTTACAACTACCTCCCCCTTATTGGGATTCCGTCCTCGGAATCATTGCACAACTATTAATTTAAGGAATCACTTCTCCTTTCTCCTTTACAAAGGCCCTCGGCCTAAGTTTGCTTTTTAATAAATACTTCCTTTTATCATCCCATACTCCTATTCTTTATTATTTTATCTCTTTAATATTTTCTTCTTTAGTTGGTTATAATTCTTTAATCAACATTTGAAGGTTTCTACTTTCAACTCTTTATGAGGAATTTGCATAATCTCTCCCTCCTGAATATTTCTTTCAATTTCTCATATGATGCTTCATTTCCTCAAGAATTTATTCATCTCATGTTTTCATTACATCTCTTTTTAGTTCATTTTATTCATAAATGAATCTTTTAGTAAAGCTTAACTTACAAAGTAATTTTATACTTTCATATTCTTATCAAAAATAGCATCTTACTTTGTAATTCTTCTCATATGTTCGCCAAAACTTCATGAGGTTTCATTAATCATATTCTTTACTTATAAAACTTTTTCCCAAATACAATTTGGTAAAATTTTGTATTTATACAGATTTTATAAATACACTATATCTTTCTTTTAAAATAATATTTTGTCCTTTAATGGACAATTCATTTAAACATAACTTCATAACTTATTCATCCTTATCTTTCTCTTTTCTTATATCTTTGCTCATGTGTTATTACATAAATAATTTACTTTTATTCTTCCTTTATCTCTACTGGCAACTCTCAGTTGGTTACCATTTTTAAGGAATGCATTTTTTTTTCACTTCACACCCTTACTTTTCTGTTTGGGACAGAATCTGTCGAATCATCATGTTGTTCACGAGAATCTGCATTTCTCGTTCTGAAAATACTGCTTTTTATTTTAACAATTAGACATTTTTAGCTTTCCTTCTATGTACCATACACAATATTTAACCTTTTAAACTTGTAAAATTTTTCTACTCTTGTCATTCATATACGAATTCATATACTCCTTTTTACTCCTTACTAACTTTCATACGTTTACAATAAATTATTAATATCATTATTTTCTACTCTCATTTTACATGTATCTATTCATACATGTCTTGAATCTTCCTACTTTTACATCATACTATTTGTTAATGACCCAACTTATGAATTTACATTTTCACATACATCTTAATCATTTCTTGTACATTACATGTACTACTTTCTTTACATATCTCGTATCATTCTATACTTATTTTACTTTTCATGATATTACCATCCTGTGGTGTAATTAGGTTTCACAATCATATTTGTTAACTTCTTGATTTCAAATTTAAATTTTCAATTTCTTGTCCCACCTTAGACTTTTATAAATAAATGTTATCCCTTGATTACTGCTTAGCTTCTTGATCTTACCATGTGGATTCTTTGGTGTTTCCAGTTCATTTCATCTAGTATTTCATTATTCTAATCTTAATTTCAGTATAATTCATACATGCTCCAATATATATATATATATATATATATATATATATATATATATATATATATATATATATATATATATATATATATATATATATATATTTACACATATTCTCAATTTGACTCTTATAAAAGTCAAAGCTGTCAAAAATTTATTTACCAACTTTGTATACTTTTAGTCATAACATGATTCCAACTTGACATTATGATATAACTCCTTGTCTCAAATAACTTCTTAATACATACATACAAGTTCTTAATGTATATTATATATACATAATTCTCTTTTGGTATAAGAATTCAAACTAACACTTTAGTCATTTTCGTTCCATGACAATTCTTGACATAACCCTTAATCATCATTTCATTAACTCTCGCTACTCTTTACTTTTACATCTTTTATCTTTTCTATTATGTGTTATAAGGCTACATGCCTAACACATTTTGCTATTCTTTTGTTTAAACTCCACTTCTTTACAATATATATCATTATATATTTCATATACAACTTACTTCTTATGTATCTTTAGATGATACATAATTGCCATTTATTTTCTCGTCATCTTTTGTTCTTTTGTATTTCGAGGCATTATGCCCAATACATTATTTTACTCTTTTTGCTTTATACCTTATAGTATTCTAATTAGAATACTTATTTCATAACCACTTTTATACTTTTGTACATCATATTTATATATTCCAAAACTTACTCATGTGTTTACATTTATAAACACATATAAACATACATGCACTTCTTTGTATTTCATGGCTACAAGCCATGTACTGACCATTTCTCACAATTTTTAAATATTTTCACTCGTCACTTCCATTTTGAAATAATAACTTCCTGTCTATTTGTTTTAGTTCTTATCTGGTCTTTGATTCTTTGTCTAATACTTATTTAGACGTTTACTCTTGTTCTTTACTTCATATGTTTATGACTTTTAGTCATTTTCTTTTCATGCTTACAGGTTTCTTCAGTTAACATACTTCATTATACTCTTTTATTATTGGTATTTCTTCTTATACTTCTTTCATTTGGTTGTGGAACTTAATTCCTGGCAACCACTATCTTATCATCATTTGTTTTACCTTAAATTTCTTGCCTAAGATTTATTTAGGCATTCAAGCTTTATTTCTCGATTCACATTCATTTTATCACATTACATTAATACATTTTACCTCAATTATCATAATCTTTAACAATTTACCATTCATCATTCTTTTCCCTATTTGGGAAATCTTACTTTGTTTTTATTACTCATTATAGCATTGTACTTATAACTTATTCAATTGTCCATCTTTGGGACACTTTCATTTGTCTTCTTTGTTCAACCCCGGCAGTTAGTCTTCCACTCTTTGCTACCATTGTCATCTTCTATCTTTAGCTTTTCTCATAATTTTAATCTCATCGTCTTACAACGATATTCTGCTTCTTCTACAGGCCGATTCACGCTAACAACTTCCAAGTCCCTATGTAAATATAATCACCTCAATATGGTTTTCATACGCTTATGCTATAATAAACAAGGCGTATTATCCTTACTTTACTTGAATTTCTTTCTTTTCGACTATGCACAACGAGGTTGTCGGGCTTTTGTACCGATCATTTCTCATTCTTCAGCTTCATTTACTCTTCACTTATCTTGCTGCTTGTCACTTTACTTGACTCATCACTAAATTTACGACTTGTTCACTTGTCCAATATTTGGGAACTTTTTTTTATAGAAATTTATATATCATTAATAAATCCTGCTGATAATTTTCATTCTTTATGTATGAGTCTTACAACTCTCGTATGGGTAATCAATACCCATGTTTCTTCTACATATCGCTCTTATTCGTACCTCTTCTCGCCTCTACAGGCACTTAATTTAATGTTTTTTTTCAATCTGTCTAAAATATTAATTATCGCATTATTTCTTTTACTTTACCATACTAAGTGGTATACATCCACTGCATTAACTTTTATTACTTATAATCTTTCTTGTTCTTGTTACATAGGTTTACAACTCCTATGTTATTCTTACTACTTTCTTCAAAACCCTTACCCACCAGATTACCACAATTCCTTTACGATTCCACCAGTCTCAATACATATCCTGTGATTATGATAATACGGGCCCATATTACCATAATCACCTATACATATTGATTCTGCTGTTACCACAAGGTTTCATGGGACACTGGTTCCTTTAACATATTAACACCATTATCAGTACACAATAATCACTACTAAAATCTTACTACTTTATAAACATAGTCTTTAATAAATTTAGACGGTTATGGAAAATATCGTATAATTTTCCTAACGGTCAAATCTTTGCTCACTTTAAACGTTAACTTAACACTTCTTTGTTTTATATATTTCCATACTTTAAATAATGCATAATGTCTTAATCATTTAAGACACCATATAGCATACTTTCATAAACTAACTTTCCTATAGCATGAGTTTAAGCCTAGGAGTGGAACAAGCCAATCCTAATTCGCTTAAACTATGGCTCTGATACCAACTTGTGACACCCCATTTCTACTGTTTTCAAATACTGGATAAATATAGAAATACAAAAATACGGTTTATCAAAAACCGATTATTTACATTTTTCAAAATAGTGGGTGTTACAAATTCATACCAAATTTAACCATAGTAAGCAAGAAAAGGATTAAACCTTGCGTCCAAGATAGGAGCTAACTCAAGCTCCACTCCAGCTAAACTTCATCCCTTTTATAGCAAATCATTTTAACCTGGAATACATGGCAAAACATAGAATACATAAGACAAAATGTCTCGTGAGTTACATGAGTTTTAGACTCAAACTATTAACTTATTTCTTCCAACTTTTTATAAAATTTGTAACATAAAACTTCTGTCAAAACTTTATAGTAATAACATACTATAACTTTTTATTTCTCGAAATCATTTCATAACATGCTTACAAAATAATACCTTTCAAAACTTATAGTAGTAATATACTATAACTCTTTTACTTCCAAAATCATTTCATAGCATACTTTACAAAAATAACTTCTTTCTTACTTTCTTTGACTGGTTTTATAAGCTTGCTGGATTTTTATACTTAGGGCTTTAATTACTATAAGTGATACCCCAAGTCTCTACGGCTAGAAAGAACGGATCAATCCTCACCATAGAAGTGCTGAGGCAATCTACTTCGCGATGGGGCTTGCCCCCAGTAGATCCCTTACCTAACCCGGGTAGGTTGGAACATAGTTCCTTTACTAACGCTGCTTGTTACAATTACCAGTCATACAAAATACTTGCTGCTTGCTTAAACATTTCTCGTATACATAACTTATGGCTAGGTGCCAAACTTCATCATATTATGTCTTTACGGCTATATGCCAAGTATAGCTTTCATCTTATAATAATCATATGTTTAAAACATATCTTTCTAACATACTAAGCTTTATGCCAAAACATACTTTCCACATCTTATGGCTATATGCCATTCATACTCAAAAATATATACAGTTTGTAACCAAAACATACTTCTTAAACATCTTGTGGCTATATGCCATTCATACTTGAAAACATGTATCATTTGTAATCAAAATATACTTTCATATAATTGGTTCATAGACCAACATACCATCATTTAACTTGACTTGTAGTTCAAAACATAACTTCAAACATAGCATTATACTTTCATAAATGAGTTGATAATAATACTCTTGCATATAATGTCACATAAAAAGATTTTATAAGAAATCTTAAATATACTTACTTGCCATGTACCCCAGAATTGGTAAAAATACTGCATGTACTCACCTTATAACTCTTGATAGGTCGTTTAGACGTTCCTCGGTTCTTTACCCTTTCGGTGTCCAATTACTTGACTTGTACCTATATATAATATATGATACATTATTTACATTCTAATTGACTCTATAATATGTTAGAGTCCTTATTATACCATTAGTGGTCAAAACAAGTGTATAACTCTTAAATGACCAACTTTAGTTAATACGTATTTTACTACAGTACCCCCGAGGGGTCGTATTTCAGTTCCGACACTTTTTCATGAAGTCTTATGCTGTATTAGACTTGTATTTCAAATTTGGAGTTAATTGGACAAGTCTAGCTCAAATTCCAAAAATCAAGTTTTGACATAAACTTGAAGTTTAGCCACTGCCGCTACAGTGACTTTTCCGCAAGGTCGGATTACGGATTTGACCATTCCCGATATGTTTTCATACCATTCTAAGGCTATGGTAAAAATTTCAGACCAAACGGACATGCCTAGCTATGGTTTCTGCCCTTTATGGTTTTTAACATTTTTGGTCCCTATCTGGAGGCGCACTGCGCCAGGTACAGGGCGTACTGCGCCTGGGCGCACCCCGCCTAGGTCCTGGGCGCACTGCGCCTAGCGCCTGGGCAGGCTCCTGATCAGTCGCGATTTGGCACTGTAGCACGCAGTTTTTGACAATTTAAGTCCTTAATCCAGTTCTTAATCATATGGGGTTTGTTCTAGGACCAAAACCCTTGACTAATAACAAGTTTTAAACCATTGGAATCAAGCTTATCACAAGAACTCCCAATCCAGGGTTCTTGATCAAAATCCCAATTCTTTGAGAAATAGCAATCTACTTCCATTTTCTTGAATTAAGTCCTTTTAGCATGACTTACTGGAAGTATTAAGCCATTTAGACTACATGATTCTTGACTGAAATTACAATTTCAGTTCATCCCGTTCAAGAAATTAGGTAGAATAAGCTTGAAAACATGGAATTCTTACCTTTTGAGGCTTGGAATCATCAATTCCAAGTGTTTATGTTCAATTCTTGGAGCTTTGATTTTCAGTTCTTCTTGATCGCTCGTATCCTTCTCCAGAGCTCTAGAAGCTGCTCCTGGTTTCCAGTAAATGAGAAGTGTAATATCTTCTCATTTTTATATTTATTATTTTTATAAAAAAATTTGCATCTTAGTCCCTAGCTTTCTTCCTTTGCTCAAAAATGGTCCAAAAATTCACATCTTTACAAACCAAGTTCCATTAACTACTAAATTACCATTTTTCATGACATTTTGGTCATTTCTATGTCAAAAAACTATTTTGCCCTTTTTTGGTCAAATTTCACTATTCATGCGGTAAAACTTCAAATTTCACATAATCTCTTATTTCTTATATTATTATTTCACAAATACATATTATCTTACATAATGGTCTTATAATGAGTCAAAAGACCATTTTACCCTTTTTCAACTTTTTCGCGTGTTTTCCTTACGTATTTTCTCGAATATAAATTCGAGAATTTTGGGTCGTTACATTAGTGCTGAGTCAAAACATTCCAAAATAGAAGAAGTAGAAGTGGTTTGTGATTATCCCGATGTATTTCCCGAAAATCTTCCAGGCGTACCACCAAGTAGACAAGTTGAATTTGTGATCGATGTCATACCGGGGGCGAAGCCGGTAGCTCGACCACCTTATCGATTAGCACTATCTGAGATGGAAGAATTAAATAGACAATTGCAAGAGTTATTGGAACTTGGGTTTATACGTCCGAGTTCGTCTCCGTGGGGTGCGCCTATACTCTTTGTGAAAAAGAAAGATGGATCTATGAGAATGTGTATAGATTATCGGGAGCTCAACAAGATTACTATAAAGAATCGTTACCCGTTGCCGAGGATCGATGACTTATTTGATCAACTGCATGGGGCCACATATTTTTTAAAAATTGATTTGAGATCCGGCTATCATCAATTGAGAGTACAAGAAGCTGATATTCCGAAGACAGCTTTTCGTACGAGGTATGACCATTACGAGTTCTTAGTCATGCCATTCGGTTTGACTAATGCTCCAGCCGTTTTTATGGATTTGATGAATCGGGTTTGTCATCCCTTTCTTGATAAATTCGTAATTGTGTTTATCGACGACATCCTGATTTATTCAAAGAGTCATGATGAGAACAGATTTCATTTACAACAAATGCTAGATCTTCTTCGAGACGAGAAATTATATGCAAAATTTTCAAAATGCGAGTTCTGGTTACAGGAGATTCAATTTCTTGGCCATGTGATAAATGAAGACGGTATAAAGGTAGATCCAGCAAAGATCGAAGCCGTAATGAGTTGGGAGCCGCCAAAGAGTCCAATGGAGGTTCGTAGTTTCTTGGGGTTAGCAGGCTATTATCGACGATTTGTAGAAAACTTTTCTGGTATAGCTATGCCCTTAACCAAATTGACCAAGAAGACGGAGAAATTTAGTTGGACTGAGGCACAACAATCAGCCTTTGAACAACTACGAGATGGCTTATGCAAGGCTCCAGTGTTGGCTTTACAGCAAGGAGGGGAGGATTTTGTTCTTTACAGCGATGCCTCCTTAAGTGGGCTTGGATGCGTGTTGATGCAAAAAGGACGAGTGATAGCGTATGCCTCTCGACAACTGAAACCACATGAAAAAGCTTACCAGTACATGATTTAGAGTTGGCGGCAGTAATTTTTGCATTAAAGATCTGGCGACATTATCTTTGTGGAGTGCGATTTCAGATCTATACAGATCATAAAAGTCTGAAATACCTGTTTGATCAGAAAGAGTTAAACATGAGGCAAGTACGGTGGATGGATCTACTAAAAGATTATGATTGTGAAATACTTTACCATCCTGGTAAAGCAAATGTAGTGGCGGATGCACTAAGCCGTAAAGAGCCGCCTATTCGAGTAATATCGGCTCGAATGGGGATTGTGAGTCGATTACCAGAGTTGATACGTAGATGCCAAGTCGAAGCTAAAGATTTGAAGAAAGAAATGATGATTGGTTATGTAGAGAAACTTGTGGAAAATGCACAAAGAATCAAGACTTTCCAGGGGCGAGTTTGGGTTCCGAGACATGGCAAAGCGAGACAGTTATTGCTAGAGGATGCTCACTGTACTAGATATTCGGTTCACCCTGGTAGTACACGAATGTATCATACCTTAAAACCGTACTACTGGTGGCCGGGTATGAAGCGAGATGTGGGACGATTTGTAGAGAACTGTTTGACATGTCTTCAGGTAAAAGCTAATCATCAGAAGCCTTATGGAGCAGTGCAGCCATTGCCAGTACCAAAGAAGAAGTGGGATGAGATCACCATGGATTTCATCACAAAGTTGCCTCGGACTCCTCGAGGATATGATTCTATATAGGTGATTATTGACAGGTTAACAAAGTCGGCTCATTTCATTCCAATCCGAGAAGATTATAAAGTATCAAAGCTAGCTGAGATATATACGAAAGAGATTGTGAAATGACATGGAGTGCCAACTTCAATAATTTCTGATAGAGATAATCGGTTCAATTCACATTTTTGGCAGATTTTCCAAAAGCATTTTGGTACAAAAGCTTTATTGAGTACTGCGTATCTTCCCCAGACGGATGGACAGTCGGAAAGAACGATGCAAACACTTGAAGATATGCTACGAGCCTGCATCATTGATTTTGGAGGCAGTTGGGAAGATCATCTGTCTTTGGTAGAATTTGCCTATAACAATACTTTCCACTCCAGTATACTGATGGCACCTTTCGAAGCTTTATACGGTGCACCGTGTCGGACCCCGACTTGTTGGATGGAAACTGGAGAGAGACCATTGGCGGGACCAGAAATTATAGCTGAAACCGAAGAGAAAATACAAAGCATTCGTGAGCATATGCGGGTAGCCCAAAATCGCCAAAAGCAATATGCAGATAGAAGAAGAAAGCTGTTAGAGTTCAATATTGGGGACATGGTAATGTTGAAAGTGTCCCCATGGAAAGGAATAATTCGATTTGGCAAGAGAGGTAAATTGAGCCCACGCTTTATCAGACCCTTTCAAGTTTTGGAGAAAATTGGAGCGGTTGCGTATAAGTTAAAGCTTCCAGAGGAGTTACAGGGTATCCACAATGTTTTTCATGTGTCACACCTTAGAAAAACATTGTATGACCAATCCACTTGGGTACCCTTAGCTGAAGTTCAAATAGATGAGAAATTAAGATATCAAGAGATGCCAGAGAAAATTCTAGAAAAGAAAGTTAAGAAATTGCGAAATAAAGAAGTGGGATTAGTAAAAGTGCAATGGCGACATCATAAAGGAGCAGATGTTACATGGGAAGCTGAAGGAGAGATGCGGTCGAAATATCCTTACTTGTTTCAAGAGATTCCGAGGACGGAATCTTTTGAAGGGGGTAAGAATTTGTAATACCGTATTATTAATTTATATAACATTTTGTGTTAATCTTAGTATAATTAAGATTAAATAGGTTACTATATGAGTTAAGATGGTTAAAAACCCAGTTGAGTAAAGTTTGGACTTGTAAAATGTTAAATCAGAGCTACACGGGTCGTGTATGGCCACACGGGTCGTGTAGAAAGGCTTAAGAAGCAAAGCAGTAACCTTTTCAGACCTACACGGGTCGTGTACCACTACACGGGTCGTGTAGCTCTTTTTCAAAATTTACCGAGGCGAAGTGGGATTTCACACGGGTCGTGTGATGCTGCACGGGTCGTGTGAGTCTGTGCATTTCAAGTTGGCTTGCTGTAGGCCTCACACGGGTCGTGTGAGCCTACACGGGTCGTGTCGCGCACCCAGGGCTGTTTTTAATTCGAGTTTTCTTTCATTTAGGTCATTCCCAATTCGACCAAAAACCCTCCTAAACCCTAGAAATCGATTTATACCCTTCTAAGTCGAGATTTGAGCCTATCTTTCACGAATTGAAGCTAGAGATTAGTTCCTTGAGCTTGAAAGGTAAACCTCTTTGATTTTTATCTTGTTTTGACGGTTGAATCTTTGGAATTGAGATGGTTCCTTGTGGTTTTGATGAACCACTTGCTTCTAGCATGAATTAGAGTGAGTTTACTTGGATTAGTGTGTGTAATGAAATTTCTAATTCGAAATACAAGCTTGCAAAGTGCTTGTATTGTGTTTTTAGGGTTGTATGAGTCAAAATGGTGAAATTGGAAGTTATAATTAGAATAGTATTGCTATCTTTTGATTATAAACCTCTCTTATGATTCAAATTTTTGATTTTTATCAATGTTGAACATGATTGAGATTGTTGAATATTGAGTTTGACCTGAGATATTGTGGTACAGCTAAGGCTAGACAGGAGCACGACACACGCGGTTCAGGAATTCCACAACATAACCCGACAACAGGTGAGTAGTTGTTTATTAGATGAATTATATTTTGTTGGGATGTTTGTTGCAGATAAGAAGTATGCTATATTTGATTGGTTAGTAAAAACCAATTATGAGTGTTTGGATCAAAGAGTTACAGTGTGTGTGACACACTAATGTCTGAGATAGTTATTTGAGATTAACCTAAGCGAGATATTGGATGATATAAATTCAATTGATCTTTATTTACTCACTGAGCTCTTGAAGCTTATATATATATTGTTTGTTAATATTGTTTGTGATAGGTTCTGGTAGTGGAGATCGCGGGAAACGAAACATGGATGGATAGCTGGACTTTGGACCCTGGACTTGAATTTACTTGTTGTTTTGAATATGTAATTGACCCGGTTTTTGAATAATGATTGTAAACACTTAATGTAAATAGTTTAGGACTTAAACTATGTTTTTGGTAACAACTTTGTAATACTTGTTTTCTGAAATTGAGTTACACCCTTTAATGCTGTTAAAAGTGTGAAGATTAAGGTGTAATTCATTTGTGAGAAACCGGGAGTTACACTTTATGTGATATTCAAACAATTTCATGCAACTTTCAATTAACTTCATGGCAGTATCTTTCAATAAAATTTGTTCATGAAGTGATGGATGCGACATATGTGCTTATTCGATTATTTCCATTGATTTGAGGGACTATTTTGTATCTTCAAACATTGCACCAAATATCATTGACATACGATAAACATCTAACTTCTACGCCTGTTAGCTTTTGAGGCTGGTAATGAGATCTCTATTTCTTCCATCTGCTCTCATACGTATTTCAAATCGTTAAAGAATTCCAACACATTAATGTGAACAATACCCGTTGTCTAACCTCGATACATATCACTTCAGATTCTAATGATGGAGGTGGCATGGTAGTTGATGTTAAAAGAAATAGTTTATAAAGTGTGGGGTCAGTTTCCATCATTCCCTCCATTTAGACCCAACATATGATTCCTTGTGTTTCCCACTGAACTTTTTAGTCTGTACTTTATTTCTGTAAAGTGTCAAGCATCGTGTATTTAATGTAAGACTTCCATATGAATGAAATACAATGAAGTATTTAGTTATTTGCTTCTATATCCTCTAACATGGTATCAGAGCAGTGTTGAGATCCTCAACCAACTCATCACCTACCAAAAATGTCTGAAGGTGATAATCCAAATACAGATTTGGCTATACAACTAGCAAATCTGATCAGAAACTCCCAACCACAAAATCCCAAATTATCCGACAGCCTACAAATCAACCTCAAACTCAATAGCCAAAACTATGCTCTATGGACCCGGATGATTCGGGTTGCCATAAGCGGAAAATCAAAGGCCCTGTTATCCCACTTAACCTCAAATCCTCCCGATCAAGATGATGGAAAATTCGAGCAGTGGGAACAAGATGATCTAGTCATTTTTTCATGGCTAATACAAAACATAGAACCACTACTTGCAAGCAACCTGACCGAGTATCCCACAACAAAGTCACTCTGGGATGCCTTGGTGGTCACTTACAGCAGCGGAAAAGACAAGCTACAAACTTTCAATCTCCATGTAAAGGCAAATGAATTTAAACAAAGTAGTACTTCACTTGAAGACTTCTGAATCACTTTACAAGGAATTTGGGGAGAAATCGAAAGAATCGATCCAAATCCCATGAAATGTCCAGAAGACATTCAAACTTACACCCGAATCAGGTCTGACTAAAAACTTTTTCAATTTTTAAATGCCATTGATCGGAAATATGATTCTGTTAAAAGAGATATCCTCCGATGGGATCCTCTACCAACCGCCGAGGCGGCTTACGCTGCTGTCCGAAAAGAAGCGTCTCACCAAAACATTTTGGGAACCGTTTCAAATGAACCGCAAGGGTTAGCGATGGGATTATTTACCTCAGATTCATGTGGAGGTAGATTTATCTCAAAAGGTAACCGTCGACCAGAAAATTTCTCAAAAGGTAACCGATTTCCCAAAGAAGATAAAACACACCTAAAGTGTGAGCACTGTGGGATGATGAAACACACCAAGGAGCAATGCTTCAAACTTGTCGGGTACCCCGAGTGGTGGATCGACGGGCATAAAAAGACTAAAGCTTCGATCGGACAAGATGGAGGGGGACAAGGTAAAGCTTCCGCCGCCGTGGGCAACAGCAGCGCCGCCATTGACGGCGACGGTAGCTATGGTGGTTTTGGAGGAATAGCAGTTGGATCTACAAATCAACTCCGATCCACAACTCGACCCACATCTCCGCCAACAAAGAACCGCCACTCGACTGTGCCAAATCAAACCACCACTCCCAACCAGACAACCCCCGCCGCCGTGAGCAACAGCAACGCCACTCCGAACGACGACGGAATGAACAGATGCGAGTTTTTTGGTGGTGTATTTGGTGCGTCTCCACCGAAAAAAACGGGTGATCGGGACGGAACACAATCCGCCGCCGTGAATAACAGAAAAACCGACCAGGAAGGCGACGGATTCATCAGTTTTTTAGGAGGCGTAGATGCGAACGTGAGAGAGGGGGGGAGTTCCACTGAAAACGCAAAAGCAGGTAACGGGAATGAAGGGTTCCCGAATTTTAACCCTAAAAATACAAAAAACAATTTTGACCCTAAAAAAATTGAAATGTCAGAATTAACCCTTGAAGTTTATTCCCTTGTTCCCTATATAGAAAAAAGCTTAAAAAGCTGTAGAAATGATCCACAAAATGGAGGAAGTGAAAATATAACATTTTCTTGTGAGAATATACGAGATAAAACTTGGATACTTGATAGCGGGGCCACCGACACCATGACTTATGAAATATCGGATCTTATTTCGTTATCCAAACCTCGAAAAGCGCAAATACAAACTGCAAATGGTGGAAAATGGAAGTTAAACAAGGAGGAACAATTGAGTTTTCTCCTATGTTAAAACTCTCTAATTGTCTATATGTCCCATCTCTTTCTCAAAACCTGTTATCAATAAGTCATGTTACAAAAGAACTAAATTGCTCAGTTTTAATGCATCCAACTTTTTGTATCTTACAGGATATCAGGACGGGGGCGATCATTGGGCGTGGCACTGAGAAACAAGGATTGTATTATGTGGACGAGGTGACTCAAAATGGTACTGTGATGATGGCTCATGGAACCACAGAAAGAGAAGCCTGGTTATGGCACAGAAGATTGGGTCATCCCTCTACGGGTTATTTACATACTCTTTTTCCTAAGCTATTTCCTTCAAAAAAACTATCGTTGTGTGAAACATGTGTCTTAGCCAAAAGTCATAGACAAACATTCAAACCAAACAAAACCAGGGTTGATGTTCCTTTCTCATTAATTCATTCTGATGTATGGGGTCCATCGCCAATCATTGGAGGACAAAATTTTCGTTTCTTTGTACTGTTTGTAGATGATTACACTCGTATGACATGGATTTATTTCTTAAAAAATAAATCTGAAGTTCTTGACAAATTCGTTATGTTTCATACCATGATTCAAACCCAATTTCAAAAAAATATCCAGATTTTTCGATCTGACAATGGAGGAGAATTCGTTAACACTTCTATGAAACAATTTTTTCAATCAAAAGGAATAATTCATCAAACTACATGTCCACATACCCCAAAGCAAAACGGTGTTGCTGAGAGAAAAAATCGTTTTTTGTTAGAAATAACTAGAGCTCTTTTAATCGAATCAAAAGTTCCAAAATCATTTTGGCCTGAAGCTCTCGCCACAGCTACATACCTTATAAACCGACTTCCAACCAACACTCTCAAATTTAAAACTCCACTACAAACCCTATCAGAATTTGTCAAAATTCCTTCACTTCTTATGCTAGAACCAAAGATCTTTGGGTGTACTACCTTTGTTCATATACCAAAGTCTAATCGAAATAAGCTCGATCCATGTGCTGAAAAATGTGTATTCGTAGGATATGGGGTAAATCAAAAAGGATACAGATGTTATAATCCCAAGACTCATCACATGTTCACCACTATGAAATGTGATTTTCTTGAAACAGATTACTACCATGCCTCCCAACATAGTGGCCAGGGGAAGATAGAGTGTTCAGACGCACTAAGTTGGTTTGAATATGTTCAGGCGACAACAACAGAAGAATCATCCACACAATATACAAATCCTAATTCTAGTGCCATTCCAGATCAGTCTCCCAACCTGACATCCGAGGTAAGTAACACTCAGTCTCCTCACACTCCTGAATCTTCTCAAAATGATGAACTTGTTACCCCTAATCATGAAACTGCCACAGAACACGAAGAACTAATACAGGAACAACCAACAGAAAGATACACATTACCTCCAAGAACTAACAGAGGGATTCCTCCAAAGAGATATTCCCCAGAAAGAGAATATTGAGGTTCTAGATATCCTATGGCAAATATGGCTAAAGGAAACTTGACTCAAGAAGCTAGGGCCTTCAATGTTGCACTATACTCTGACGAAATTCCAACCACCGTGGAGCAAGCCTTGAAGACGAAGAACTGGAAAAATGCAATGGAAACTGAAATAGAAGCCTTATTAAAAAATGACACATGGAAAAAATTCATTATTCGAAACGAAAAAAAACCAGTAGGATGTCGATTGGTCTTTACAATAAAACATAAACCTGATGGTACTGTTGAAAGATACAAAGCAAGATTGGTAGCCAAAGGCTATACCCAATCCTATGGAATTGACTATGCTGAGACATTTTCCCCAGTTGCAAAGATTGATACTATTCGAGTTCTTTTTTCCATAGCCGCAAATGAAGGATGGCCGCTACATCAATTTGACGTTAAAAATGCATTCCTACATGGAGAGCCAAAAGAAGAAGTTTATATGGAAGCACCTCTTGGTTTCACGAAGAATTTTAAACCAGGTGAAGTTTGCCGCCTTAAGAAATCACTCTATGGATTGAAGCAATCTCCTCGAGCTTGGTTTGGTAGATTTACCTTAGCAATGAAAAGATACGGTTTCAAGCAAAGCAATTCTGATCATACTTTGTTTCTTAAAAGGAGAAACGAACTTATAACATGTTTAATTATCTATGTCGATGATATGATAATTACAGGAAATGATAAAGAAGAAATGGCGAAACTAAGAAAAAACTTATTCCAAGAATTCGAGATGAAAGATCTAGGCCGGCTTAAGTACTTTCTTGGAATTTAAGTTTTAAGGTCAACACAAGGGATTTTTATCTGCCAGAAGAAATATGTCATAGATTTATTAGCAGAAACTGGAATGATTGATTGCAAACCCGCAGAAACTCCCATGGTAACAAACCAAAAGTTATATATTGACAACAATGCAAAATCAACAGATAAGGAAAGATACCAACAAATTGTGGGAAAATTGATATATCTCTCACATACCCGCCCAGATATTTCATATGCAGTAGGGGTAGTTAGTCAATTTATGCACCAACCCCAAGTCTCTCATATGGAGGCAGTATGGAGAATTATCAGATATCTCAAAGGAACAGTAGGACATGGAGTGCTGTTTAAAGCAAACGGACATCTAAAAACTCAGATCTATACTGATGCAGATTGGGCAGGAGACAAAGGAAATCGAAGATCAACCTCGGGATACTTCACCTTAGTTGGTGGAAATCTAGTCACATGGAGAAGTAAGAAACAAAAGGTGGTATCCCTTTCAAGTGATGAAGCGGAGTTCAGGGGAATAGCACGAGGAGTCGCAGAAGCCCTATGGATACGAAAACTTCTCATTGAAGTTGGTCTCTTCCGTAAAGAAACAAGTAAAATTATGTGTGATAATAAAGCTGCTATTCAAATATCAGAAAATCCTGTTCAACATGACCGAACAAAACATGTGGAAGTTGACAGACATTTCATCAAAGAAAAGCTAGAAGCTCAAATCATTGAACTACCGTTCGTTCGATCAGAAGACCAGATAGCCGACATTCTGACAAAAGCTGTAAATGGAAAAATTCTTAACAATTGTCTGGTCAAGTTGAATTTTGGGAATCCCACTATTCAACGTGAGGGGGAGTGTTAAAATAAATAGTTTATAAAGTGTGGGGTCAGTTTCCATCATTCCCTCCATTTAGACCCAACATATGATTCCTTGTGTTTCCCACTGTGTTTCCCACTGAACTTTTTAGTCTGTACTTTATTTCTGTAAAGTGTCAAGCATCGTGTATTTAATATAAGGCTTCCATATGAATGAAATACAATGAAGTATTTAGTTACTCCCTCCGTCCCAAAATGATAGTCCACAGACAAAAAACACACAGATTAAGAAAACATTAAATGCATCTTACTTTTTCCCACAAAATGACTGTTTTACATTTTCTTTGCATTTAATGTCGGCACTAGATGTGTTGGCTATTACAATTACAGTTAGCGGTATTTTGGTAAAGATGTCATTTATATTTAGAAGTGGACTAACATTTTGGGACAAACTAAAAAGGAAACATGGACTATCATTTTGGGGTATTTGCTTCTATATCCTCTAACAGTTGATGTTTCTAATTGTGAAAAAAAAAATGAAACAACTATATGGTTCAAAAAACTTATTGCATATAAATTTTAGTAGTTCGTGGAGCTAGACATCCGAAAGCACACCACACTAATCCAAAATAATAACCTTATCAAGGCTTGACCAGTCTCATCTTTAGGAATCCTATCTATTTTCGGTTTCAATTTTAAGGTCTCTAATATCCTTTTTACTTTTACTTTTGGTTTTGCTGGATGTGGATTTTTTTGTTTCCACAATAGGTATTTCTTTTTGCAAATAAAAAAATAGTTGGCATTATTTAGTAAGAGCCGAATAAAATATAGATAGAGTAGATGGGTATCATGATCACTTACCAGAATCGACTTTAACTCTAAAAGTTCGAGAAGTTGTGTTATTATCTCATCATCTCTATACCTATTTTTTAAGCAACACTCGTGCTAAGTGACTGGGTGCACCTTTAGACCAATTCAAATTATTGCTTTTAATTTGGGCCGATTCAACAAATTTAGTTGTGTGGAATCATTCATACTAATATAAAAATAATGTAATACTTAATTACAAAAGAGGGGTTTTAGAGGACTCTAGAAAATAGAAGCATCATGAGCAGATATGTAGGGCGCTTGAGTTGCCCGGTCAAGTCGAACCTTGCCAATTAGCTTATTTGCGCTATGTAATAATGTAAGGCAATCTACGATATATGTATGAACTATAACTAGCTACACATAGTCTTTCCTAGTGGAAATCAGGCTTCATCAATTATTAACTATTAGACCTTACATCTTGGCTTTGATTATTAACGAGATTTCTTGTGAGATCAAATGAGAGATGTCATGGTGTGTTTTTGAGTATGGCATTGTTATGGTGAAAACAATAGTACTAAGTTGAAGGTTACGTAGAGGACTAATAGGAAATGATGAATGGCAACGTAGAAGCACATAGCAGTGACCAAGTTGTACACCAATGGGTAGTTGCAAGTACTTGAGGTATGTGACCCCCAAGGGAGACGTTGCCCACCCCTTAAAGGCGTATTTATAAAAATGGTGGCTACATGAGTTTTGTGTGGCAAAAATATCTCGCTAAAACTGAAGATAAAGTTCCACAGGGCGGTAGTATGGCCAACTATGTTGTATGATCAAAATGTAGGCTTATAAAGAAAAAGCACGACCAAAAGATGGAAGTCGAGGAAATGAAGATGGCTTAGTGCAAATGTGGTATAATCACACGCCGAATTTGAAAATGGATCATTTCATCGAGTGCCCATTTTATACAGTTACTTCGTCTTAAATGTTCGTATAAGTTCTTAAATGATAAAAATATACACTATGTTACACAAACCATATCACTAAATACAACTACAAAGCGTACCATTCTATTCAAATTTTAACTCTCTAAGACTTTATACACTTCAGTTTCGAGCCAGATACATAAAGATTACCAATTAACAACATATAAACAAATCAGCCTAGTCCCTATTATCGATACTTTAAGACTAGTGCCTACCATATTCAAGATCATCTACCGACATATGTGAATCCTGATCTGAGGACCCCGTTGCCAAATCATTATTCCTTTCATGTTGCTGAAATTCTACTTCACCCATTGTGTTATTAGAACGGGGAGGCCTTGAAACCCGAGTGTTTGCATAAGACTCCTCTAAAGCCCGGAAGAACGCATAAGGTCCCCAACCTTTATAAAAACACATTAACCGCGGTTTCATGTCAAAAAATAAAAAACAATCAAGATCTCCAAAAAGGGACATCAAAATTCATACCTTTAGCATGATAAGGTGGTGCAAAAAACTGCAAGTAGCAAAATATGGCCATTGTGATACCTACAAAATATAATACATAACTTTTTTAAAAACAAACAAGAAAGAGAGTATTTTTAAAACAAGGGCAACAATACAAAAACATACCTATAAGACCTCCAGTAACTACATCCTGCCAATGATGCCGATAGTTATCCACTCTAGTAATGGCAACAAGTGATGCAACAAGCAATGGGAGAAAAACTACGCATAGCTTTGCAGCATGTCCTTGTCGATCAAAAGCTCTTATTTTTCCAGATAAATAGAGCGAAAGAAATCCCAGACCCGCAAAAGACCCTGAAATGAAATCACAAAAAGACGTCTTTTTTGTGAATCTTGAATTAGAAATCAGAGGGTAAAGGTGTCTTTTTGCTTACATGAACTATGCCCACTGGGGAAGCTTTTATGGCCTTGTCCTACAACATCGATATCACCATGACATATAACCTCTCCCCATCGATCATAAACCTGAGAAAGAATCGTTAATTAATAGCATGAAAATCATTGGAAAGAAGAAAGGGATTGAGGATGGAATTGAAAAACCAGAATACATCTATTCCGTCGGGAAAACAACGCCAGAAAAAGTCAGGGCGAGGTCGACCAATTGCACCTTTTAAAGCTTCTGTTATAACCCCAGTAATGAAAACCGAGAATAAAAGCCCTGTGGTAACAAACGAACGTCAAATTATTCTGATTCATTCGATCGAGGACCATGAGAAGATTTTAAAAATCCGATCACCTAGTAGTGCGTGGTGAAGATCGTAAACGTCTTTTCTACGAAAATAGAATGCCAGGAAGATGGCTATTGGCAAGAGAACTGCATATAGCTAATTGAAGGAACATGGAATTAGAGAAATTAGTTGATTAACAACGTTTTTAATTTGTTGGTTTGGGATTGTTTGTGGAAAGATGGAGAAGATGAACTTACTGGAACGGTCCAAAATGGGATGGTGCTAGGCTTCATCGGATACTTGAGATCGGCCATCATTTCTTTTCCGATAAAACGTTGGAAAGGATGGATAAGGCCTAGAAGACCCGTAATCGCCGCTAGCAGTCCGATGATCAACCAATCATGCATGTGAATCCTGGAGACTATTAGGCCATGAGACCTTATGGTATGTGTTGCAGGCTGTGAATGTGAATCCATTTTTCGAGTCTGGAAGAAAGGTAAAAGGAAACCAATGAGCAATTTCCATCACCAAATTAGGGTATAACTTAATTAGATTACAAAATTTACTGGATTTAACTTCGTAACTTTTTATTTAGATCAAAAGAAGAAGAACAAAAAAACCCCAATAAACCCACATGAGAAATTTCATGTCTCAAATTACACGGAGATAACTTCCAAGTATCCGCAATCACCATACAGAAACGTACGAACTAAAGGAACAAGCGTATATACTAAGCCGTAATCGAAATAACTAGTTAAGATCAAACATATTTTGGAGGAAATTAGAAGTTTCTAAACGAAACAGAATAATAGATATTGAGGACGGTTAACGATGAAGGAGAGAAGATCGGTGAAAGAGATAAGTAATTCGGTTACCTTGTAGAAGTTATTTTCGTAAGAGGGAGTTAGAAATGGTGGGAAATTGGTGCAGAGCGTCGTTACACTTGCAGTGATATGGTGGGAAGGTTTTGACAAAGGTAGCATCCCAGAAAAGGAATTGCAGAAACAGAGAGAGAAGACAAAGTAGCGTTTTTGTTGGAGAAGGATGGAAATATTGCCACGTTCATGGCGGTTTGATGACATGGAAGCCCACGATAGGAAGCGCCGAAGTTTATGCTCCGAAATTCTAACTTCACATTTCACATGAGTAACTTATTTTACTCTACTTGCTTCTTTACATTCCTGACAGAGGTCGTCCCGCAATTCTATCATTTCGCGGCATCAATATTGTGCAACCTTTTGTTAATATTCTATTCATAAACTCATTATATTTAGGGGTGAGCGTAGTACGGTTTGATACGGTTTTAGGTTAAAATCGTATCGAAAATTGCATAGATCGGTTTTTAGATTGTTAAGACCGCATTGTTCGGTTTTTGTATTTGGTGCGGTTTACGGTTTTAAGTGCGGTTCGGCTTTTATTTGGTTCGGTTCGGTTTATAAACCGCAATAGCTATGGTGCGGTTTTTACATTGGGGTGATTTTAAAACCGCAAAACTGATAGATTATGATCATATTTGTTTGAACGTATAACAAATCAAACACAAATGTAAAACGACTTTATGGTGAGTTAGTTGTTAAAATGCTAAAGCAATGTTCAAAATTATGGCTAAAACATGTTTGAGAAGATTAAAAATAATATTTACATGGTGAAAAATACATATTTTAAGTTTTGAAACTAAAATTTTCGTTTAACTTTAATTTAAAGAAAATCTTAAATACGAAATATATATTAATTAAATATTTAAAAGATCATATGACGCGGTTTTGTTGTACGATTTTTGGTATGCGTTTTTTACGAATGGTGCGATGCGGTATATAATGAAAAACCGCACCGCACTGTAATAATCGGTTTTTAAAAAATAAAAAACCACACCATCAGTTTATTCGTTCGGTTTCTGTTTGCAGTTCGATTTTTGTTCACCCCTAATTTTATGAGACCGTGAGGTATACCCCTTAGGGGACCTTCCGTGATGCCTAGATGTCACTCATCACTATTGTAAACACCATCCCGAGTGTAATGTGATGGGTGTGATGTAATTATATGTGATCCCTATAGCTGTACACCACACCCAATAGCAAAAAACCATAATTTATTATTATTTTTATTTTTAAACCTTAGCCAATATGAAACTATCATTTTTATTTTAATATTGATTTATTTTTAATTAGAAAAATGATATGGTGTGATAAATATACCATGTTATTGTGATCTAGTATGGTGATGAGGTGACACCACATCATATATGATCATGTAATAAATATATCTAATTATAGGAGGGGATAATCACAAAACAAATATATGGTTTCAACTTTTAAATGATGATGGATACCATACTTAGAAATGACCTATTTGTTAGAAAATTAAAATTTGAATGATATCTATTTCTTGGATGACAAAATAATGTAATATTTTCCTTGCATAAAATAATGTCGGTTTATCCTTAAATAAAAACATAAAGAATTAATAATATCTCGTTATAAATAACATTTTCATGAACTATTACCATTATAATCCAATAGACCTAAATGACCGTTTTTGATGGCATTCCCGGAATTTCTAGCCCAAACCATGGCGTTACATGTATTCTTTGATTTCTAAATGAAATCACATTTATTAATGGGACCGTCAAAAGTATGCATATTACTATTAGGCAAGTTAAACTATACTTTCATCCTGAAGTTCGTCATTTGAAATAAAAAAGGCAGGCCTCTAAGAAAAATCATTTAATTCCAAGATTCTACTATTTAACTTTTTGATATAGTCGGTGGCCAAACTAGGATACATTAGGGTAGCATGCTGCAAAATTTAAACTACATCGAAAAAAATTTCCACTGCGTTGAAAAAATTGAGTAGTAGCATGGGCTACCTCATGCCCTATATTAGTTCCTCCACTGGATAGTGGGAAATTAACATGTTTTGGCACAGATAACGTAGTTATCTCTCACATATAATCCAAGAATAATCAAAGTGGCACACATGTCACAAAATACAACCCATTAAAACAAAAATACCAAATACACATCTCAAACATAGGTCTAGTGAGACAAGGTGTTACCGGATCCATACAATTCATAACAAAACTTATTTGAACTTGATTTGCAATTTCTAGATCATTAAACTTAGTTTAACAACCATGAAATTGGAAACAAATCCTATACAATTGTTTTTATGGTTTTTCATGTAAGAACACATCCAAACCAATGTATCTTAGAAACCAATGCTCATTTGGATCTATATCAACGTATATCATGAAAACCAACTTTTGTAAAACTCTTGATTTGCATGGAAGACCAAAAATGTACAATAGCTAATTGGTTTGTTGTTTTAACCCACGTAAGCTCCGAATTACTTTCTGAGTTCAAAAGATAAAACGCGGGAATTTTCTTTTATCTTTACAAAGACAGCGACATCAAGATGTCCAATTTAATTTTGAAGCAAATTAACTTTTTACAAAAATCTAGGTTTAAATTATGCGAAAAACATGAACCAGTAACTCTGATACCGCTGCTAGAATATGGTGTAATTTACAAAACACAAAACATATAATAACAACAGAAGCAATAAAATCATATTTCATCAAGGATCACAGGTTCATGACTAGATGCAACATAAAACAATAAAGACGAAGTATACATATCCTTGCATAACTTTGATTATAACTTCTACTTCTTATTGTATGGATAAACAAGGATCAAAAACATAATTCCTCTAATGTAATTGCACCCAAGATTATGATCTAATAAGTTTTGACAACACCACCACCTTGAGATCTTCAAGCAGTATGCACTAAATGCTAAAAGGCTAAGTTTGCTAGAGCTGAGAAGAAGAAGTCGTGATGTGGAGGAGGGAGGAGAGAGGAAGAGGCCGAGAGTGAGAGATGGCCAAGAGGGAGGGTGAGATCATGATAGAGAGTGTTTGGCTGAATAGAATATCATGACTAGGGTTTTGCAACCCTAGCTTATCCAGTCCTTATCCCTTGGACTAGATAAGCCTTATCTTTATTTTAAACTCGAATTCATATATTTTTACTTCTCATCCATTGAGTTCTATATGTTTCTAATTAACCCATCATAACATTATAAGTTAACAAACTAGATCCTCATTATCCTCCTTTTGTCATTTTATGCTCTAGTCATATTTTGCGTATAACCTAAAAGGACCTTGTTATTTACTAATATCACCAACTTGTTGTGACCATGAGAATATGTCCAACATTTAAACAAAGGAATCATACATATTTATACTCAAGTCACAGTTATGTACATATTACACGAAAATAAGTGTATAAATAGACACACTCTAGATTCTAAGTATTGGATGGGCTAGTCTTTTCGGTTTAAGCCTCTAACTTGGGAGTGTGACACTGGCAATATAGATTATAAAAGGGTTAATAAATTGGAAGGGTCATCAACAATTTTCCATATGCACTTTTGGGCATTTTTTGTAAACCATATACCACTAAAGGCATTGGATATGTTCAATATACACTATTTTTTTCGACAATTACTGTCGGCTACGCTCTTATTTAAAAATGGGTTAATGACTTGGGAAAGTAACCAATTGTTCTCCATGTACACATTTGGTTATTATTATTTTTTTTTGCACACCGTATACTGCTAAACTCAATTTATTTGTTCAAAAGACACCAAATCATAACCGAGTATCGTAGGTTAGCTGCTTATTTGGCATCTATACACCATCTATGTAGGAGTGGGTTTTAACCTACTAATTTGCTAACTTACATTCAATATTATTTATTTCATAAAATATGTATTCACTATTTTCAATTTGAAGCGCACCGTCATATTTTATCTAATAAGTTGTTACCATATCAATGGAAGAAGGAAATGTAGGTGTAACACCCGGTTTCTCATACAAAGTACACCCAAAAATTTTCAACAAATTATACATAAAAAATGGGTATACTTGTACTAAACCATAGAAAACAAGATGTTATCAAGCACTAATTACAACAAAAGGTCCTCACGTTACATACCAGGCATTACAAATAAATCTATTACAACTAAAGGACGGGCTCTAAACTTGTCCATCTCTCTCTATCACATGCCTTCCCCTATCACAGCTACAGATACCTGCAAAACAATAAAACACTCAAGTGTAAGCTTATAAAGCTTAGTGAGTAATCTCAATCATATTTTACGGATCTTTATCAAAAGACTGTTGGATTAGGTGTCTAAGCCATGACTAATAATTAGTATTTACCTAATTAATAAAAGCACAGTCCATTTGGGTTGCCCTCATGGCTGGAGGTTTGGTAGAAAATTCGGTAGAGAGAAAGGTTGATTTATTATGGGATTAATAAATCAACAGGAATTAAATATATGGTTTATTAATATATTAAAGTGATAATATATTAATTAGAAACTATATTAATTAATTAGGAATTAATCCAGAATTAATTGGATTTAATTTGGGGATTAAATTAATTAATTAAAGGTGCAGGGACTAAAACTGTAATTATTCAATAGTTGAGTAAGAGGCAGTGTGACAGTGACCAGTGGAAGTCGAAATCCATATATGGAAATATATAGATTTCGAAATTGATAAATAGATAAATAGGAGTTTGAATTATAAGATAAAAGGTTTATCTTATTTGAATTCAAAAATGTTTATCTCTAAGGCTTATCAGTTAACCATTTGGAAACTATAAATAGGGATCCCTGGCACCATATGAATTTCCCCATTCTCATTACTCTCTCTCAAGATTTTCGTGACCCCTCTCCTCCAGCTTGGGTGTGATCTCATTTGAGGCATGATAATTTTGCTGCTCAGCTTCCAGAAAATTCTAAAAGGTTGGTTTTTCTAATTTTATTCCTTTAGTTAATTTTCTTATGGCCTTTAGGTTTTGTTATATGTTCAATTAGAAGAAAACATAGATCCTCATAGGTTGCATGTGAACTTAGGTTATTTAGTTCATGGATTGCCTAAAACCTTTCAGTGGTATCAGAGCCTGTTTTGTTTTCTTGTTGAATTGTTATAACTGTTTTAGGGTTTAAAGCCTATAAACCCTAATTTTATCATGGATCGATTTCTAGGATTAGGGTTTTGGAAACCCTAATCCCCCCCCCCCTTTGTTAATTTCGAAATCTGGCATTAGGGTTTTAGGAGGTTTTCTATTTTTGGTAACTTTATTTGTTAATTAAATGGATAACCTTAAACCTTTTCCTTGAAATCGAAAATTAGGGGTTAAGGATAGGTTTTAATTAATTTGATTAATTTGGATAAACCTATCTTCATTTGAATTAATTTAATTAATTGTTAATTAAAAGATAATTCAAAAGGGATTTAATTAATTTTAAATTGGCGAAATTAATGGAATAAATCCAGAAAAATATTTTAAAATGTTTAAAATATTTAAATTTAATTAATTTAATTAATTGGTAATTAAAATTGATTAAATCGATTTTAAGGTTTAATTTAATTTAAAATTTAATTGTTAAATTTGGTAAAATTAAAAGATAAACCTTGAATATTTTAAAGGGTTTTTAAAATACATCTTATATATGTTATTAAAAGTTAATATTATATATATGAGATAAATTTGGTTAGTCAAATCAATAGTAGGCCTCATTCACGAAGCTGGTCTATAAAGTGGGTATAAGGAGACTGCCTATAAAATGGTAGTCTAATGGGTGAACACTCTCACCCACCGCTCGCCTGATCAGTGGAGGGTCGTTAGCCGAACGGGTTTGACAGAACCACTTAATCATTAAAAGTATAATGATCAAAGTACTAGAACCATTTATAAAATCCCAATCTAGTTACTTTAGGAAAAATGTGAATTTGATGCTACCCCATGAAATTGCACATTGCACTTTATGAAACGTTGGTGGAGCGTGTGTAGTTTACCGGCACACCAATGGGGGTTCATAAAGAGTGGCAATGGGTGTCTCGGGTGTTATCATTGTTGATGGAGCGTGTGTGGTTTACCGGCACATCAGTTTGAGATGATAATGGACCCCGAGAGCACCAAGCTAATTTGCATGGTTATTCACACCCGGTTTGTGATCCTCGGCATCCCAGTCACAAACGGTGGGGCATATCCGAGATTAAACATGCTATTGAACAGTTCAATATATCTCAAAAGAAACTAGGAATTCCATTTATAATAAGATTATTTTTCCGTGGTGGAATTGGCTGAATCGTCATTCGCCTACCTTTATAAAATTTGCTTATAGATTACGGCATCCCTCTTCTATGTTGCAAATTGTTATAGTTGGATCCTAGCCTTATTTTATATTGGGTTATTATAAGGACCGACAAGTATCTAATTAAACTTACCTTCTTTTATAGATGTCTTCTGCTGATCAATCCGCTCCCCAATCAAACTCCAGTGTTCCCTCTATCCTCTCACTGTGTTCCAAGGTTCAATTGAACGGGACAAACTATAATGACTGGATTAGAAACATCAAGATGGCTCTAAGGTATGAGAACAAAGAGTATGTTCTCGAGACTGAGCTTGTCGATGTTGACCCCGAAACAGCTACTCCCGAGGAAATTGCCTCGTACCAAAAACATTCTGATGATGCGACCAAAGTGGCCTGCATCATGATCGCCACAATGAACCCCGAATTGCAAAGGATATACGAAGACTACTGGCCCTTTGAGATGCACAAGGAGCTTGCGGAAAAGTTCCGCAAGCAAGAGCGCATCGAGAGGTGCGAGGTGGTCAAGGACTTCACGAACAGCAAACCTAAAGATGGAGAGTCCATCTGCGCTCATGTGCAAAGAATGCAAGGTTACGTGGAGCGGCTTAGAAAGCTTGCGATGCCTGTACCGGAGGAGTTGGCCGTTGACATAGTGCTTAACTCCCTACCGAGTTCTTATGACCAGTTCAGGCTGGCTTATCATTTGAACAACAATCAGGCTAACCTGACTGAGTTGCATCGCATGCTTCGAGTTGCTGAGGACGGGATGAAGGGTAAAAGTGTACCCTCGGTCAATCAGCCCGTCTTAGCCATTGGAAGTGGCAAATGAAAGAAAAGGAAGGGCCCTCCTAAGCAAAATTGGAGGGAAAAGGTTCAGGTCGGGTCATCCAGTAATGGCTCGAGAACCAAGACTTCCCACATTCCTTGTGTGGCCAACCCCGATGAAGCCAACTATTTTTACTGCAAAGAGAAGGGCCATTGGAAGAGAAGCTGCCCCAAATACTTGCAGGATGTCAAGGATGGGAAAGTAAAGCCATCGACAGCAGGTATATACACTATCTCTAAAAACTCATCATCTTCTAATTCTTGGGTCCTTGATACAGGATGTGGTTTTCACATTTGTTCTGATCTGCAGGGCCTAAAGGAAAGCAGGGAGGTGGAGCACGGTAGACTGAACTTGATCATGAGCAATAGGAGATCGTCCCCTGTTACCAAGATCGGCGTTTACAGTTTAGTGCTTAGTAGTGATGTTAGTTTAGAATTATCTAATTGTTGCTATTCGCCAGAAATGGCAAGAAACATTATTTCATTTCACGCATTGTTCAAACAAGGATTTCAATTTTCTTTTGATAATAAAATTGGTTCTATTTCTGTTTTCAAAAATGGTATTTTGATTTTTACTGCTTATCCTTATGATGGTGTGTATGAAACTGTTGAATGTGTTGACAATTTAGGACATAGTGTAAATTATATTGATTCTACTAGTGGGGTAGAAAAGGCATGTCTGTGGCATAGTCGGCTCGGGCACATCAGCAAGAAACGCATCGCCCAACTCCAAAAGGATGGAGTGTTGGAATCATTCGACCTCAGGTCGGATGATGTATGCGAATCTTGTCTGTTGGGCAAGATGACTAAATCACCTTTCAAAGGGTCTTTTGAAAGAGGTGAGGGTCTGCTGGACATCATTCACACGGATGTGTGTGGTCCATTCAGATCAACCACAAAGGATGGCACGCGGTTCTACGTGACCTTTACCGACGATTTTAGTAGATACGGTTATATCTACTTGATCAAGCACAAGTCGGACACCTTTGAAAAGTTCAAAGAGTTTAAGAACGAGGTAGAAAATCAATTAGGCAGGAAGATAAAGATGCTCAGGTCCGACAGAGGCGGAGAGTATCTAAGTATCGAGTTCCTAGACTATCTAAAGGAATGCGGAATAGTTTCGCAGTTGACACCTCCCAGGACACTACAGTTGAACGGTGTTGCAGAGAGGCGCAACCGAACCCTGTTGGACATGGTTCGTTCCATGATGAGTCGAGCTTCACTTCTCATTCACTTCTGGGGGTATGCCTTAGAGACTGCCGCCCATATCCTCAATCTTGTCCCTACTAAAAAGATTGCTAAAACACCTCATGAAATGTGGACGGGGAAAGTTCCCTCGTTGGCACATATCAAAGTCTGGGGTTGTGAGGCTTTCGTTAGACGAGAGACTCAATACAAACTCGCAGAAAGAAGCGAAAGGTGTTTCTTCCTTGGTTATCCCAAACAGTCCTTTGGATATCTATTCTACAGACCGAGCGAGGACGTGGTTTTTGTAGCTAGACGAGCGGTCTTTCGAGAGAGAGAGCTCATATTCAAAGAGGACAGTGGGAGTACCATCGATCTGGAAGAAATTCAAGAGTCATCAGATGACGCAACCTTAGGAGAAACTAGCAACCAACATGAGGAAGAAGTTCCTGTTGGTCCGACAGATGTATCCTTACCTCTTAGGCGTTCCGGCAGGGTTAGCATGCCACCCGAGTTTTATGGGTTCCATATAACTTCGGATGGGGACACGTTTGTCAGTGATAGGACACTGATAAATTTGGATGAACCAGCTAACTACCAGGAAGCAGTGGCGGGCCCTGAGTCTGCCAAGTGGAAAGAGGCCATGGATAGCGAGATCAAGTCCATGTATGACAATCAAGTTTGGAACTTGGTTGACAACGTACCGGGTCGAAAGACAGTCGGGTGCAAATGGATCTTCAAGAAGAAGACCGACATGGACGGAAAGGTACACACTTTCAAGGCAAGACTGGTTGCGAAGGGCTTTACTCAAACCCTAGGGGTTGACTATGACGAGACCTTCTCACCAGTAGCCAAGATAAAGTCTATTAGGATTATGCTGGCCATAGCTGCATTTCATGACTATGAAATTTGGCAGATGGACGTCAAAACCGCTTTCCTTAATGGGAAGTTGACTGAGGATGTTTACATGAATCAGCCAGAGGGTTTTGTCGATGCAAAGTATCCTAATAAGGTGTGTAAGCTTGAGAGATCAATCTACGGATTGAAGCAAGCTTCTCGCAGCTGGAATCTTTGTTTCCATGAGAAAGTCAAAGAGTTTGGCTTCTCTAGGAGCGAGGATGAGTCCTGCGTATATGTCAAGGCTAGTGGGAGTATAGTCACCTTTCTGGTGCTGTATGTCGATGACATACTGCTCATGGGAAACGATATTCCAACCTTGCAAGATGTCAAGGCTTGGCTTGGGAAATGTTTCGCCATGAAGGACCTAGGAGAGGCTGCCTATATTCTCGGGATAAGAATATTGAGAGATAGGAAGAAGAGACTAATTGGACTTAGTCAGGGTACATACTTGGAAAATGTACTGAAAAGGTTTAGTATGGAAAATTCCAAGAAGGGAGAGCTGTCTATCCAAAGTAATGCAAAATTGAGTAAGACTCAAAGTCCGAGTACAGACGAAGAAATAGCTGAAATGAGTCGGGTACCTTATGCTTCGGCTGTAGGATTGATCATGTACGCTATGACGTGTACTCGCCCTGACGTGGCCTTTTCTTTGAGCATGGTCAGTCGGTACCAGGGTAACCCTGGAAGGGCGCATTGGATAGCTGTGAAAAATATACTCAAGTATCTGCGAAGGACAAAGAACATGGTGTTAGTCCTCGGTGGCAGTGATACCTTGAGAGTTGAAGGATATACAGATGCCAGCTTTTAGACAGATAGAGACAGTGGTCGGTCTCAGTCGGGCTGGGTATTCCTTTTGAACGGTGGAGCAGTTACTTGGAAAAGTTCCAAGCAAGAAACAGTGGCTGATTCTACGTGCGAATCAGAGTACATAGCAGCAAGTGAAGCGTCAAAGGAAGCGGCTTGGCTGAAGAACTTTATCGGTGACCTTGGAGTAGTCCCGAGTATTCAGGAGCCCTTGGAACTATTCTGCGATAACGAAGGAGCGGTCGCCTTGACAAAGGAACCACGAGATCATGGAAAGTCCAGACATATCGACAGAAAGTACCACTATATCAGACATAGGGTAGAAGAAGGTCACCTCCTTGTAAAGAGGGTATCATCGGAAGATAATCCTGCAGATCCCTTGACAAAGGCTCTGAGTAGGATTAAGCATAATCAGCATGCTAGGAGCATTGGATTAAGAGATGATATAAGTTTTTGTAATTAGATTGATTTTTGAAACTTGTAACAATGTTATTGTATTTGACTTTTGTGATTTAATAATAGAGATTTATTAATGAGTAATGGTTTACTAATTTTGTCAATAATATATCATTGTGTTTCATTTTGCATGTTTTACTTCCTGAATAATTGGATTATTCAAATATCCACAGTCGCTCATACTTTTAGGGAGTAAGTATGAAGTAAGACTGTCATGAATTGGTAATAGATTGTCTAAGGAGTTAGACATTGCAATTGGATTGCTGCACCATTCGTGAGTACTTGGAAATGGAGATTTGAGTATTGGATAAACCCGCGCTCAATGGATTGCTTCATGGATTACATCACGAGCAATATTGAGACGATAATATCTTTTGATCTTTAAGCTAAGACATATGAGTTATGATTTACTAGACGGTTATTCATTGATAATATGAAAACGCATCGGTAACTCGGTGTTATAAAACGTATTGTTGTGAGTGATTTGTCTGGTAAAAGACATAAGTATATGAGTCAAAGTTTATTCGTCCCTTGACCCTAACGGGGAACAGATATCTGTAGGCCTCTCGATGATTTTGAAGTTGACTAAAATGGTTGGCCAACCGGGACTAACTTGATAGTCTAAGAGTCATATGCAAATCGGAAATCGAGGAACAGTGAATCAGACCAGATTGATTTTATCCATGTCTTGAGTCTGAAAAATATCTTGTTGGACGGAGGATCATCTGATCACTTATCTATGGACAGGACTGATTAGATCAGAGTTTGACATTGGTTTCTAGGAAGCTACAAGTGCTGGTTAATTAGAGGTTAAATCGGTAATTATAGTCATAGACTTATCCAAGTGGGAGACTGTTGGATTAGGTGTCTAAGCCATGACTAATAATTAGTATTTACCTAATTAATAAAAGCACAGTCCATTTGGGTTGCCCTCATGGCTGGAGGTTTGGTAGAAAATTCGGTAGAGAGAAAGGTTGATTTATTATGGGATTAATAAATCAACAGGAATTAAATATATGGTTTATTAATATATTAAAGTGATAATATATTAATTAGAAACTATATTAATTAATTAGGAATTAATCCAGAATTAATTGGATTTAATTTGGGGATTAAATTAATTAATTAAAGGTGCAGGGACTAAAACTGTAATTATTCAATAGTTGAGTAAGAGGTAGTGTGACAGTGACCAGTGGAAGTCGAAATCTATATATGGAAATATATAGATTTCGAAATTGATAAATAGATAAATAGGAGTTTGAATTATAAGATAAAAGGTTTATCTTATTTGAATTCAAAAAGGTTTATCTCTAAGGCTTATCAGTTAACCATTTGGAAACTATAAATAGGGATCCCTGGCACCATATGAATTTCGCCATTCTCATTACTCTCTCTCAATATTTTCGTGACCCCTCTCCTCCAGCTTGGGTGTGATCTCATTTGAAGCAGGATAATTTTGCTGCTCAGCTTCCAGAAAATTCTAAAAGGTTGGTTTTTCTAATTTTATTCCTTTAGTTAATTTTCTTATGGCCTTTAGGTTTTGTTATATGTTCAATTAGAAGAAAACATAGATCCTCATAGGTTGCATGTGAACTTAGGTTATTTAGTTCATGGATTGCCTAAAACCTTTCAAAGACATCCTCATCTTCCTCTCTTGCTATTCTCATTAGCAAGATCTCTTTTTCTTGACTCAGAATCTACAAGCATATTAACTTTACAAACACTAGTTAATTGTTAGCAACATCAACTCAATCATAGTACCACAAGCGGTAATACTTATAAACTCGATCGCAATCTCACATATACTCATTTTAACAATCTATTAATCTCAATTACCTCATAGAGACATTATTCCACACGAAACTATATGACACGATCATATCAACATTTATTCTAATTATACAACCAATATGCATTTTTGACTCGGCCACTGTTACATACTCATAACAGTTTACTCAGTCAAAGGTTACAACAATAACCACAACATAGAAAAATCATATATCAACTCAATTACAACATTTCTCATTGTTATAATAATCAATGTAAGAACACGTTACCTCAGTCACGCTAATATCTATTCTTATCCATTAATCATTGTTTATATTCAACTCATCAATCATTATCCATGATAAAAATATCACTTTATCACTTAGTCTCATAAGATCAACATAACACATATAAATATATAAACATATATTTATATATACTCTGCATAAAACAAGTGTAACTCCACTCATGTATTAGAAAGTACTCACCTGATATCATTTCAGTATATGGAACCCCCAATTTATGTGTATCGGGCTCCTGTTCGCTAGACTTGGTTACATCACCACAGTCCAAATCAATTCTCCAACATCCACAACCATTTCAATAGCATCTATCTCAAAGATGTACAAATCAAAAGAGGAAAAAGGAGTATAAACGGTAAATATCAACTCTATATTTACCGAAACCCCAAATTTCCATGGTTCTACTCATTCAACCGTAGAAACTCGACAATACTCTCACCAATAACTCTAAAGGCATCCACTAACAATCTACTATCAACATATATAACAATATATAACAAAATCATGAAATCAAAGTTAGGGTTTCAAAACCCCCAAAATGAAGAAATCACTCACCTTGATGATTTAGGAATCGTGAATGTGTTTACAGGGTTAGATTGAAGTCTCCATACGTTTCCCCACGCATCCCCTAGCTCAATTTGGTGGAAAATCGCCTTAGGAAGCTCTGGAATGAAGTTTGGGTCTATTATTCCCGAAATGAGCATTTTCTGCACTTTAAAGGCTCTGCACGCGTAACACGGCCCGTGTTAATACAGCACGGCCCGTGTAAATCACAGATTTCTCTCAAAAATGGGTCTGTAGCGGAACACGACCCGTGTTCTTAGAGCACGACCCGTGTTTCACAGAACACGACCCGTGTTCTCTAAACACGACCCTTGTAAGTCACGGTATGCCCAAAAATCCCAAATAGGTCTCCTACACGACCCGTGTGACTCTAACACGACCCGTGTAACCCCTTTTTAACACTTTTCAACCTCAAACTTCCTCCAAACGGGATTCTAACTACCCAAACTCATGCAACAACCTAACTAATCTTAATCATACCAAGGTTAGTACATAAGAAAGGCTTCAACCTCACCTTACTCATCAAACAACTCATAACTCAAAGGCAATCACAAATGATCGTCACACCCTTACTCTAAACACTTTTTATATAAAACCACACCGACTATTATGTAATAACTCTACTTACTTTAATAATCATCTCAATATTGAAAATGGGTCTTACAGTAGGCCATGCCTTCCTCCTCTAGTATATTGAACTCAAATATGGAGGAGCAATCTAAATATCGTTGTGATTGTGGTTTAAGGTGTGCCCGTATATAGTAAATATTGTAAAATTAGAAGAAATTCGGTGCTATTAGAGTAGGGGCTACCTAGATGGGTAAAGAAAAAACATTCGAAATTAAGTATTTCGTATTGAACATAACTATGTTTAGGCATGTGAGATTAGATGGTCTAATCCATGTTCAACAGTTAAGATAGATGTTGATACCATGCTTGATCTAACTACCTATTTCTCAAAAAGATCTAGAGTCTAAAAGGCCATTCTTGATTTCTTTACTCCATAATGCTTCTTTTGAACAAATAAATTGAGTTTAATGGTATATGGTGTACAAAAATAGGATTGGGACGAAACATGTACATGTAGAACGGTTAGCTCCTGTCACATAATTAACTCATTTCCAATTGAAAGACTTAACCTGCAGTGAAAATAATGTTTATCGAACACATTGGTATCTTAGTGGAATATGGGGTAAAAAAAATGACCAATGTGTATATGGAGATTGGTATGCACCCTTTATAAGAGGGCTTCTCAAATTTGGTAGGATTGCGGGTAAAAATGGAGGAAAGGGTTTGGGGTTCAAAAATCATTGGTTGCTTTCCTTCATTCCAAATCCAAAACATCACAAAAAACATATATTATGTTCAAAAATCATGTCCTTCGACTCGTATTACACATACATTCTTCGATAAAAGAAACTTCAATGGTACTTATCAACTATTTAACCCTCTTTATTCAACTTGCACAATCTCAACAAACCTTCGTCATCAACGCATTCCCTCATCCATGGCACTGTTATTGTTGCTAAGCAACATTTGAAGCTTCGGTGTCATTTTCTCACTCCTCAAAGAAGCCGATTTAGGGGTATAACGGCCTGCTGGTGATCGAAACTTTTGTGACCTAGCTCGTCTCGCAGATCCCATGTTCCCAACCCTGTACACCGATTTTCGAGGCGACGCCGCAACTTTTGCCGCGCTCTTTATCAGGTGACTGCTTCGATCTACCTCTGTTTCTGTTCCTGTTTCTGCTTCTTCTTCTTCTGCCTCGCTGCTCAAATCCCTAATTTCTCGTTGTTTTATCTCAACTTTCATCAAGATCTCTCTTTCATTTGCCTTCAAAGCTTCAACCCAGGCCTGAGCTGCAGCGATTTTCTTATCAGCAAGCTCAGCAGCGCCATTTGCTTTCGCGGTTAAGTACTCGTGTTCGAAGTCAGTGATTGTTATTATCGAGCTGTTAATGGAGGCCGTTTCTCTAGCTTCTACTGTAGTGTTGATCATATTTCTTAGATTCTCCAGGGCTTCAGATTCCGTTGATTTGATTGTTTTGAGCTCTTCCATGGCAGCTATTAATTGTTCCTCTTCTAATTGTATTTCAGATTCAGTTTTATCGATTTCCCCTTTCATGTTTTCGATTTCCTCATCCACAACTTCTTTTTCTAGCTTTGATTTTTCCGTTTCTGCTTTTAATTGTTCGAGTGTGATGATTAGATTCGATGCAACTATGTTGTTTTTTTCTTCGGCAGCCGTAAGTGATTCTAGTTTGGCTTTTGCCCTTAAGATCTTTGAGTTGAGGCTTTGAACTGTCAAGTCGCGTTTCTGTTCTGCTTTCTGTAATCCAGTCGTTTCGTCTCGAACATGCTTGAGCTCTTTCCTAATGACATCCATGGATGCCATGAAGTTAAACCCTTCACCTTTAATGGACGCAAGTTCACGTTTTGCAGCCTCCAGTTCTTCTGTAATCGCATCTATCGAAGACCCTTCTTGCTTTCTTGACATGGATTCCCTTTTATCCATTTCCTTAGCCATGTTCAGTTCACTCTCTAACAAATTTATATCCGAAAGCGTTACAATTTGAAGCTCTCTTGCCCTTTCGCTCTCTTCCACCTGCGTTTGGCAGCGATTCGCGTCTTCCACCCTCCGAGCTTCAATGGCTTCTAGTTCTTTTACAGCTTCTATTCGAGCTAATTCAGCAAGCGCTTGTTCCTCACCCAATTCTTGAATCTCTTTCTTCATCAATACAATGGAGGTCGAAAGAGTCGACGCTTTTGAATTCGATGCTTTTGCTGCTCTCTCCGCGTGTCTCTTCTCCTTCAACACGCGAGCCATATCGAGCTTAAGTTTTTCCAATTCCCGTTTCACATGTTCAAGTTCTATCATCACTTGTTCATATCGAGCATCCTCGTTCTTTAACGACGTTTCTGGTTCTTCTTGTTGGCGCCATTTTGGCGTTCTCTGCAATCCTTTAGCTCTCGCATTCGATTCTTCAATTTTTAGAGATAGATCCCGAACTGCTCTTTTCGCTTCAGAAAGCTCGCTCTCTACGCTATCCATTTCTGATTTCCGCATTGGAGATTTGTCTTTAATCTCTTTATGTTGAAGGTTTTCCTTTTCTGCACATGGCTGTAACGATTTCGATCATAATTAGGAGCAAATAATTCAGTAAAAAGAGAAATCTAGAAACATCTCCATAATCACGATTCGCGAATAAAACGAAAGAGTCAGGATTGGAGTTACTTGAAGCATCATGAGTGTTTGCTAGGGCAAGGTACAACACTAGAAGGAAAAGGTACAATCTTTCAAAGCATCACACACCCTGCACAAGAGAAACTGTTGTAAATTGTAATGATTTGATGAACACCCAGAAATCTCAACGAAGAGTTTGCTTTCTTTGTAAAGGGACCATGAACTGCAACTTACCAGACGAAAGTACAACACGTGAGACAAAAGGTACAATCATTCACTGCAGAACACAGAAACCAGATAAATAGAAAGCGTGATGAGATGGAAGATTTGGATAAAATGATTGGAATATGAAAAAGTAGGGTGGTGTGGATTTGGGGGTATATCTGTCGAATGGCTGAAACGGTAATTAAATTGAAAATTGAGGTTGAAAGTGAAGGAGAGCTTGGAATCTTGTTCGATGTTGCCTTGCTGGCCATTGGAATCATCATAGCCTCTAATTTTGATACCACTCGTTGGACCCACTAATCTGGTTGTTATTATCACCTTATTTCATTAAAAGTCAAAGTATGTCTCTATGCATGTCAACAAAATAAACTAACTAATGGTAATAATATATTAATATTATATTATCTGGAAATTATATAGTCTATGCATTTGTGGATATACTACATGAAAAAACAATATTCTTGAAAAAGAATGTCATTTTCGAGGATCATTGTAGGATTTATGAGCTAGCAATATGCTCGTTTCTATCAAGTTTTTGTTCCCTTGCCGTATTTGAAATATATGAATATCATTTGGTTGTCATGAAATTGGTTCTAATGTTTGTATTTGTATCAAAAGCTGAATCTTTTGTGGTTTATTTTCCAAACTTTATAGGCTTGTCCTACTATGTTATTTGCAAAGACGATGTGTAGAAAATAATTTTTTGCACAAGACGGCGAACATATTCTAGGAATGGTGAGGTACACGTGATATTGTTTTCTTAAACAGCAGGATTTTGGTGTTCTTACTAAGACGACAAACGTTTAGAAAAAAGTCCATACTCTTTACTCCAAAGTTGATTTTTGGATTATAAGTTTAACAAACGAACTTTATTACGATAGCAAATGTGTTATAGGCCCATTCAAAAAGGTTTCCGGGTATATTAGGGACCTACCATATAGGTTGCGTTTGATACGTAGTAATAAAAAATGGAATGAAATGAAGCATTATAACGAAATAAAAAAAATCATGCTTGATTGCTTGATTGCTCGAATTAATCAAATAGAACATTTCTCACGATTACAATTTATTATTTTGTATTGAATTTTATTCCATAGAGAATTAGTGGTTTTTTTTTTCATTCCTATGTAGAATGGATTGACATATACTAGAATTTATATTTTTATACTTTCAATAAATATTAATATTTTTAAAAAAATTTAAAACATCATTTAAATATTTTTTATTTTAAAAAAAATAAATAAACATTTTACTATATTTTATATTTTGTGGTATTTAGTGATTTTTATTTTGTAACTTATTTTAAATTATAGATAATATTTTTTCAACTATTTGCATAGCATATAATATGCATTTTGAACGATATGAAATATATATATATATATATATATATATATATATATATATATATATATATATATATATATATATATATATATATATATATATATATATATATATATATATATATATATATATATAATTTTTTTAACAATATATTTTTATTTAATAATAATTATTTTATAAAATAACATTTATTTCTTTATTTATCAATTTTACTTTATTTATTATATATATTAACAACAAATAATATGTTTGAATGATTCGTTTCATTCCTTCAAGTCAACCAAACATGACAATTGAATGTAATGATGTATTCTATTACCTTGCCTATTCCATCACGTTATTCCATTCCTTTATGATTTCATTCTATCATACCAAACATACACTAACTCTTGTTAATGGCATGACATATAACATACAAATTAGGATAACTTTTTTTAAAACAACAAATATTATTAAAACAACTCAACTCCGACGACCAAGCAAGACACTAGGCTGAAGGAGGGGCAAGAAACAAAATACAACTCCGTGTAATTATATGCAAAGAAAGGGCGAACAACATCAATTTAACCAACCCATAAACCAAAAAAATCACATAATTCACCGGTTTTGTGGGAGAGGGATTCACACGATTAAAGATCTTGTCATTTTTTGTCTTCCAAACACACGAAACGAAAGGAATCTGGATATTATATCAAGCACCAATTTCATTTTATTTTTGGGCAGAGATCCTAATTCGCCGCAAAGTTGATTAATTATGGGACACTAGAAATTTTTTTCACGGGCACTGTGCTAGAATGTGGCTTGTAGTTTCAGGGCAAACCGAACAAAGGGCACACATAAGTGGTGTTTGTTTTTTAAGAGTAAATGGTTTGTAGCCCGCGGACCATATCTGTAGACATCTGCAGAAGAAGAGGTGGACTAAATGTCTGCAAGCTACAAGAAAAAGACTGTTTGTTTTTTAAAATTTGCAGAGTACTAAAATAGACTAAATTATTTATCAAATAATGTAACTTTTGTATCTAACTTTTTATTTTGTTAATTAGTTTTTATCAATAATGATCTATAATTTAAATAAAAAAAATACTTTTTTTAAGTTAGAAGATGTTAGATAATGCAAAAAGACTTTGGTCCATGTCTATGAGAATAAAAGAGCATGCAGGCCTTTTTGGGTCTCTGGTATTCTAAAAAACAAACAGTCTGCGAAGGCAAACGTCCGCGTGCCGTCTGCGAGCTGCATACAAAGAGGCCAAGAAGATATGTAGACAAAAAACAGACACCCCCATAGAGAAAGCACCAAAACAATCACTACTACAAAAATCTTTTATAGTGGGGATGCAATCAAAACTAACTCTCCATACAAAAGGTGGGTCGTCGAAAAAGAAGCTTCGATGGAGAAAAAAGCATCGCCGGACTAAGGCTGTGTCACCGGAGAAGAAGGTGGGTGTAATGTGTATTTTTCTCGGGAATTTTAGTCATTGTGTTGAGTGAGGGACCGAAAAACGAATGGCATATTGATTTACCACCGCCAGCAATGGCAGCCCTGGGGGTATGCCGGTGGTGCGGTCGCACGGGGCCTCCATTCGTAAAGGGACCTCATAATTTAAGGGAAGATCTGTAGTTATGGTATATGATTTTTCAAAAAAATATGTGTTTTATGCAATATTATTGTAAAAAATTAGACTTAACATACATAATGTAATCGTTGGTTGCAATCATTAACTATTTAAGTCAGTTTATTTATAAAAAAAAACTGAAATACATAAAGTCCAAATCTTATAAAGAAAATCTTAAACTTTAAAGGGTTCATTAGCAACTTAAAGAAAGAATCTACATCTAAAAAACAAATTTTGTTTCTAATAATAACTTCTAGCAAAATAGGATTGAAAGTGTGAAAGCAATAGTGACTCCCAAAATAGTAGAAGTTGCATAAACTTGTCGATGAAGTGACATATATAAAGATTTAAAGTAAAGCTACTGTTTTGACTTTATAACTGGTATGATTATATGGTATCATATATCGTCTAAAGTAAACAACCTTAGTATACAACTATAATATGAAACCATGCGTATTGATAATTCAATGAGCAGTGTGGGAGCACTTATCGGGTTTTTAAAGGAATACCGAGAGCATGTGTTTGAAAAGGCTTTAAATTATGCGAGAGCTTTAGCTGATGATTTAGGAATTGATCCGGTCTTTGTTGAGAAAAAAGAAGAATTTTTAAAAAAAGACCCGTTGACGAGAGTGGCATTGAGTCATCAAAACAAGTACATTAACTTTCAACTCAAGAATCATTCAGGACCTTGTACTTTTTGTACTTTATTGATCAAGCTATTGGTTTATTAGAGAGAATGTTTGAGCAATACAAATAGTACGAATACATGTTTGGTTTCTCATTCACAATAGAATAGTTGAAGTCGCTGAATACATATGAACCGGAGGCAAGCTGCAAAAATCTTGAAAATATGTTACAAAAAGAGATATCTCATACATCAACGGTGATGATTTTTTCAGCGAACCTAAATTGTTACAAAAAAATTTTCAATTGAACATAATACAACTAACAAAATACTAAAACTTGTAAAAGCTTTTCAAAACTAAAACTTCTAAAATCTTGTCTAACATATAAAATATTGTTGATCGTTCTCATTACAGTTGCATAAGTGAATAGAAGTTTTTCAAAACTAAAACTTCTAAAATCTTATTTGTGATCTACCATGCCTGAAGAGAATTAAACGTTTTGACTTTGATTTCGATTGAGAATGAATTTCTTGATAATATTGATTATGAAAATATAATAGATGAATTTGTTTCTAAAAAATGATAGAATGTCGATTTTAGAAAATGGTAATGTATTTGTTGTTTATATTCTTTTAGAAAGTTACTTGCAATCGTTTCAGTTTCTTACTAATGAATTTACGAGGTGTATTTGAGTTTTAAATTTATGAGTAGGGAATTTACTTAATATTATTTTACAAGAAAAAAAGTCATAAGCCTCATTTTTTTTCGCACAAGAGCCAAAAATATCAAGACCAGCCTGACCGCCAAAGATAAATATGCCGCTGGCGAAGGGAATGGCATCAAACGATTGGGTTGGTGGAAGCCCACGACCGTCGTCAGTTTCAGCACAGGGACGAGGGGCAAAATGAGGTATTACGTTGGACTCATTTGACTGCATTAGCCATTAGGTCATAAATTGATTATTGGGCTTTTTCATTTTGGGTCCAAGTGTTGGACCCTTATTTTGGGCCAGCTATATTTGTTGTTTGGACTCTTTAAAATTGGAGTATATGTTGACTATCTTGACCTTTTAAATTAAGTCTAGTCGGGTCTACTCTTACTGGGCTTACACCTTAGGTCTGAATTTTGCACTTCTATGAGTCTATCTAAGTTGTGCCAGCTTCATTCTGATCTAGTTGTTGGGCTATTCGAGTTTGGTTATATGGAAGCAAGAACTAGAGGTACACAAAGTGAACCGGTTTTTTTAAAAATCGGAACCGGTTTTTTAATAACCGGTTTTCAATCTCAAACCGAACCGGTTTTTTTCCCCGGTTTTCCTTCCGGTTAACTGAACCGAACCGGTTTAAAAACCGAAAAAACCGGCAAAAAACTCAATTTCGTTAAAAAAAAGGTCAAAACCGGACCGGTTATAACCGAAACCGGTTGGACCCAAACCGATTTTTGAAAAAACCGGTTTTTAAAAAACCGGAACCGGTTAAAAACCGGCTTTTGTGCACCTCTAGCAAGAACTAGCGGTAATATTGGGCTCTAATATTATGTTTGGGTTATGAAAAGGAATAATAACCATTTAGGTTTTATATTATTGAATTATAAATAAGATAATTTCAAATCAATTTAGTTTTAGTTATATGATAAATGGATTTAAATTTATTTTAATAAATCAATTATTTATTTATGTAAAGATTATTTATTTAAGCGCAATTTGAATCCATTATTGAAGATAATATAAATTTTAATGTGAGTTTATGTCACAAAAGTGTATTTATAAACATACAAGCTATTTGGGTAAAAACATTGTTTAATAAAAGATGTAACATTTTAATATGAATATTGAGTGATCTAAAATAACTTATAACCTAGACAATTAAACTTAGTACTCGTATTGACATAAGTTCAATAATTGGATGAGACGTTAGTTATGTTTGAGAAATTGTGACACCTTTTGATCACGTATTAATCTTATACGTTTGATCACATAGAAAAAATTGAGAACGAGGACATGATATCTGGGATTTGGACATTTCCGGACACGACGAGATTATAAGGACTGTTGTTGACACTTCGGTCCGCACTAATGTGAGTTTACCGAAGTACATGTCCCTAAACTATTTTATGGTGAGTTGCTAAAAGATTTTCATGCATGCATTTCTATGTGTTATGTGTTATACTAAGTCTATTTGTGCATTCACGGAAATCTATTTTGAATGATGATTTAAAGCTGATAAAAAGATGATTTTAAATCATAATTATTCATCCTACATGTGAATTGCATTTAAGATGAGAGTCTATGAGTGTCACCTATGATTTCCATATGGAATTTGACTTAAGATGAAAGATGATTGATGTAGTGATTAGATTTTTAGATAATCATCACTTTACATGTGTGAGGTTAGCTACCACACGCATGGGGCTTGTGTGGTGGTTCACAAGCTCCTAGCTACGATGAAAGGGTAAGACGCATCTTCAAAACCATCTGAAGGGTATGATGTACCTTTATGGTGAGATAGACCTGGTGTGTGGGTTAGTTGCATATGCATACATCATACGCATGACTTACCCTTTTTGATGAACTGATGTTTTAATATAATTGATGTTTTATTATGATAAGTTGACTATATTGACTTTGGGACAATTTCCCTAACCTATATCTATGATGTTTTCGATGTCGCAATGCTGTATTTAAATCTAATGTTGACTAAGATGATTTTGGGGGACAAACTTACCCCTCAAACCATTTTTATGATGTATGAGTGTTTTCTAAGATTTTTGTTGGGGGTTTGACTCGAGTATGGTGACTGACATCATCTACTCTAAATGAGTCGACCTTGGGTAAACTCACTAGGCATTTCCATTACCTAACATATTTTGACATGTGCTCATGTTGACGATTAACGATGAATTATGTAAAGCTTTAAAATTTTTAGAAGGCCACGACTTGTGCAGTTTCATTAATCTATGTAATGGTATTTGGATTGTAACCACCTTGCTTTTTTAAAACAATCTGAATTGTTCTGAAATTGGCAGCGTATGACTTTATGTAACCTAAAACTCTGAAATGATTTTTAAGTAAAGACACACACGATTTTAAAACGGATTTTAAACACATATTAACTATATTGAGATCTTTTAGGACCAAAGTTCCCGCATGTGATGATGTATAAACTTGATAAGAACTTGCGGGTCTAAACATAATGTTTTTATAATTACCCTTAGCGAGGGGTGTTATAAGGGGGTATGACAACAAACATTTTCGTGATTTCTTTGCCACTAATGGAATCCAATTCTGTTTCTTGTGTTCACACACTTCCCACACAAAATGGGAAATCTAAAGGCATGTTACAGACTATAAAGAACATCGTATGTACTCTTCTTTTCCACTCTCACCTTCCACCAAATTACTCGGTGGAAGTTCTCCACTTGGCCAGCCACTTATTCAATATCCCTCCCCCTCATCAATTCACAACAAAAGTCCTCACTATCACTTGTTCCAAAAACATTCGTCGTACTCTCACCTATGGGTTTCCGAGGGCCTTTATTGCCTACACATCAACACTCCTCATAAACTTGCTCCTCACTCTATTCCATGTGTCATCTTAAGATGGCCAACTAATCATCGTGGTTTGTGTTTCCTTGATCATTTAACTCAAAAAATCAATATATCTCGTTACGTCATTTTTAAAGAAATAAATTTTCCTTTTGGAACGGTTACTCCTACCAACTCTTTATCTTGCCCCTTTATCGGTCATTCCCCTATATAGAGAGACATTCTGCAATCCGTCACCACTCCCGCCACCACCACACCTCAAACTGCACCCTCTACCTCAGCTTCCACACCCACCATCACTCCCATCTTGTCTCATGTATTCACCCCCACCTCAACATACCCACCATATGATCACTTGAACCAAAATCAAGACTCTTAAACCCACTCACATAATCAATCTTTACACAACCACCATCTCTCTTGTCCTTTGGTCTCAATTATAGGCATTACAGAACCATTATTGGTTAAAAGCTATGAATAAGGAATATCATTCTCTTATGTCCAACGAGACTTGAGTGCTTGTCTCTTGATCTCTAGTGGTCCACGTGGTTCGCTTTATGTGGTTTTTTCGGCACAACTTTCATGTAGATGGTTCGTTGGCTTGGTACAATACCCGTCTTGTAGCCATGGGCACAACTAACAACCCATGATAGATTACGACGAGATCTTTAACTCGATGGTACAATTGGAAACCATATGTTCTATTCTCAGTCCATTCATCAGCTTGATATGAAGAGTGCTTTTCTTCAGGACCACCTTCAGGAGACAATTTATATGCATCAACCACTTGGTTTTTGTGATCCATGGTTCCCTAATAATGTATGTCATCTACAACATTCTCTTTTTGGCCTTAAGCATACCCCTAGAGTGTGGTACCATCGACTCACTCAATATACTCGTCTCATCGAGTTCCAGCACAGCCTGACAGACTTTTATTCAACACTTTCAGCATGACACTACATACCTTATACTATATGTCATCCTCTTCTACTGTGCTATTATAATATATCATCTCTCAGTTGGGATGCAAGTTTGCTATGAAAAATCTGGATGCTTTAAACTATTTTCTCGGCATTTCTATAGTTCGATAATCTACATGCTTATTTCTATACATTAGAAGTATGCTATTAAGCATATTGAGCATGCCAACATGCTCAATTACAACCCTACACACAATCCTGCTAAACCAGTTCATAAGCTAGATTTTATTGGCACTCTTATTGCTAACCCTACCCTATACCGTAGTCTAGCTGGGGGTCTTTAGCACCTTACCTTCACCAGACCCGACATTGCCTTTGTTGTGAAACAAATATATCTTTTCATGCATGATCCGAGAGAGTCATATTTTCATGCTTTCAAGTGCATCCTTCGATGCATTTGCAATACTGTATCTCAAGGTCTTCAACTTCATGTCTCCCCTCCACTGACCTTGTTGCCTACTCTGATGCCGCTTGGGGGGATACCTAGCATCCAAACGCTCCATGTCTAGGTATTCTGTCTTAATGTGGGGCAATATGATCTCACGGTCCTCAAAATGACAATGGGTCATTTCTCATTCGAGTTTAAAAGGTGAATATAGAGGGCTCATAAATGTGGTAGGTGAAACTAGCTAGCTCTAATAAATCATTTGTAAACTTCATTGTCCGACGAACAAAGCTACCATGATTTATAGTGATAACATTGGTGCTGTGTATATCTCTTCCAATCTTGATCAACATCAGCGTATAAAGCATATTGAGATTGACATTAACTTTTCCTGGGACACAGTTGTTGTTGGTCTTGTTCGGGTTCTTCATTTTCCATCTTCTTCTCAGTATGCTTGTATATTCACTAAGGGCTTGGCTACTTCTCTTTTTATGACTTCAAAGATAGTCTGAATGTTCACAAATCAAAGTACAGGGTGATGTTAGAGTAGCATTCTTTGTATTTGTAGTTTTGTGTACATATTAGTTAGCATAGCCGTGTATTTGTCCCACATATGTATGTGTATTGTATTTAACCTTCTATCCATCTCTATTTTGAGTCAAGGAAAATACTTTCCCACATTATCCTAAGAGAGCCACTACAAGTGTATTAAGTGTTCAACTATTTTCTAAGTCCATAACGTGATCTTCCTCGACGACCTTTATAGCTTGAAAGATATAATCAACCATCATAGTTAGATAGGTTCAACCATGATAGAAGTTAAATGGATGATCTGACATAACATCGGGAAATGAGTTAAGATGGGAACAACAACATTCTTCGTCTCCACAATGCTAATGACTACATTTGTAGGTATTGAAGGAGGTTGCGCTTGGATTTTCTCGTATTTTCTAATAGAAGTGAATGAATTAGTTCATGTTTGGTTTGAATAATCTTAGTGTTAAGATGTTTGTATACTACTTGAATAAAGTGGTAGTGAAAATAATAAATTATGTAGTTAGGTGAGAGTGTTAGACAAATTCATAGGATTGGTGAACTTCGACATATCATTCCTAAACAAAGTATCTTAGTCCGAATTGTCATATTTCGTATCACTTTATATGAAATATATATTGTTTACCTGACTGTTCCGAACAAAAAGACATCACTCCGAAATGCGACGTCTCGAATGTCATATTTTTTCAAATCGATGAAAAGGTCACCATTTTTAAATAAATCTTCATTTATAATGGTCATTGTTGGGAATATCCATTAGGCTATACGGAATACCCCGTGATCGGGGGCGTGATGGCCACGTGTACAAGCCATCACGGCGTGCACACCGCCCCGTGTGCCCCGTGATGGCCGTGATCGTGGTGTGGGGTGATCGGCTTCACGCTGTATCACGAAGAAATTAAAAAAAAAAAAAATTTTTAATCCTTTTAAAAGCCGTTCAACGGCTATAATTTCAAAAAAAAAAAAACTTTTTTTAAACCAAAATTTCACCTATATATACATACATCTCTCATTCATACAAACTCACACAATTATCATATATACATATATCTACACACAAAATGGAATTTTTTGAAGAATTCGATTCGGACGACGGCGAATTTATCAACACGTTTTTTAATGTCGTTGCGCACGGTGCCGCTGAAGGGTCTTCAAACGTTAGACACACCAGAACTTCTATCAACCGAGATCGGCAAGCTGCACACGAACTTTTGGTACGTGACTATTTTGCTGATCCTCCTCTGTATGGTGACAAACATTTTAGACGTCGTTTTCGTTTACCTAGAGAGTTATTTTTACGTATTAGCAACGCTTTAGAGGCGCGATATGATTATTTTAAGCAAAAACCCGATAGTAGAGGTAGAATGGGTTTTAGTTGTATACAAAAATGTTCGGCTGCACTTAGGTATTTAGCATTAGGCATAACGGCTGATGCTAGTGACGAGTATCTAAAATTGGCTGAGAGGACCGTAAGGGACACTGTGGATTGGTTTTGTGCATGTGTTATTGACGTGTTTGGCAAAGAATATTTGCGTAAACCTACAGCTCGTGATATTGAGAAGTTATATGCGGCACATGAAGCGAGACATGGTTTACCTGGTATGCTTGGTAGCCTTGATTGTACCCATTGGGCGTGGGAAAAATGTCCAACTGCGTGGAAAGGACAATTTACCCGAGGTGACGTAGGTGAGCCAACTATGATATTGGAAGCCGTTGCATCATTCG
>CM042014.1:33183948-33203948 GCA_023525715.1 Cichorium intybus
TATATATATATATATATATATATTGATTTTAACTTTTACCACGGGGTAGTTTCCGTCCGCGTGTGAGGAACCAAAAATAGGAAGTAAAATTAGGTATAGTGTTTGACCATTAGGTACTTTCCGTACACGTTATGAATCAAAGCATATTGTCCGCATAATTTCCGGGGCATATGCGAATTCCTCGAAACATGTTTAATCTGTTGTCCCTTGCTTCACTTCCATTCACCAATCACTTAAAATAATTCCTATCCATGAAGCCAATTCGTTCATTCATTCTTCTTCTGATGTTACATCATGGGAAAGAAAAGGGTTTCCTATGATTGCAACGACCTTGATAAACCACCAATGCATGTCATAACCGACCACCATAACGACCACCACCACCGCCACCATAATCAGCCAAAGGCGAAGAAAATTAAACCCGATGCTAAACTTTTACACACTCTCAGTTCCCACTTCAAGAAACTTGGTAAATCTCGTTCCCGAAACACGCCTTCTATTTCCACTCCTCCTCCTCCACCTCCTGCCACCACCATTTCGCATGAAAGCAACATACATCGTCATGGACATCAATGCCATAGGGAACAACATCTTCACGATTGGTGTAAGGGTTTTGATTCCGATCATGATCAGAATGCATGTCACGATGATCATGGAGATAACAACGGGGTGTTTAAATTCGGTCAAGAATTATGTTGGAAAAAGTTGTTATCCGAGATTAATGAAGATCTTTTCGGTGGGGATTGTGTGTTTGCGCCAGATCTAAATGCTAGTCGTAAAATGGTGGTGGTGTTTGAAGATGGATTCGGATGTGGGTCATACATACCTGACCCGGTTGTGAATTGGGATAATGGGGATGGAGGTAACTGTTTATACGACATATTAAAGCTTTCATCACAAGAAGATATGCTCAATGAGTTTTTGAAGGTTAACCTTTTTGTTTCTTGATTAAAATAACTTTCTTTATTAAAAGATATTGGATTGGGAAAATCCAAATGAAATTAGTCAATTCAAGATCTTTAAAGTAATTAAATACGTTATATAAAGACGTCATTCTGATTTATAGGACAATCTATATATAAATGTAAAATTTAAAACCTAACACTTTAACACGTCTTAGTTACTTTAGTAATTGAAGTCTAGGTAACACATGCATGCATGAGCATCAAAGTTAAAGGGAAGGGTAATTATAACCAAGAAAAAACATTTTCGAGATGTTGACAGTCCAAGCATGGAAAACCCTTCATACAAGTGGTGACAGGACCAGGTAATCCACCTTTTCCATATTTTTTAATTTAAAATTGGGTTTTAATTATATTAGTATAGACTCAAATTTTCAAACCCAGCGCTTTTCTTGGATTTACACTAGGCTTCCTAGAGTTTTTTTTCCAAAGTTTTTGAACTCGTACTCATTAACTAACCAATCTTATTGAAAATGAAACCAACAAATTAAAACACAAAATTAAGTACGTTATACATCATGTCAACATGTTATTATAAATGCTTAGCACACCAAAAGTTAAAATTTATTACCAACAGAAACAGACACATATGATGAGTTGTAATCGATAGCGACAACTTATTTCACGATATTAAGTTACTTGAAGAAAGTGGGAAAACATAATTTCTAGCACTACACTGGCGAACAACCCTCTCGGTAGTGGCAAGGCTGATAAACTGACGGTAACTAGGGTCGCGAATGTACCCACAGAAGCAAGGGCTTTGTTGTGTCACCTTAGTGCAACAATCACTAGTTGGTGCCTGTGAAGACGAGATTGCAACGGCACAAGGCATGAGCTCCATGTCACTACAGCTGTTCAAGGGATTTGGCCCAGAAGAACCATGCATCATCGTTGCACGACAAAGCAAACAATGGTGGGTGCCTTCATTTTCCGGTAGACCTATGTATTTAGAAAGATATGTATGGAATTTGATGGTTGGAACCATGAGGTAATTGGTGCACGACTATATTATATATCTATGCAATTATGGCCATTTTTGCATGAAATTGTGTTAAATTGGACTAATGAGTTGTGCTAATTTACACCAAATGAATTTAATATATAGAAATGGCCCCTAGACTATTCTTTCTTATTAAGAAATTATCCAAATTCCAGAAATCGTCCATAGAATTTTCTCCCTTATTCACAAATTACCCATCCTTTCTTTTAAATTTTTGTTGTTTTGAAGAATTACAAGTTTGACACTAAAGTTTCATTATTTATATGTATTTCAGTTTTATTTGAATTAAGTTTCTTTTGACTTTTTATTTTGAATTATGTTTTCTTTTGGCTTTTTGTTTAGAAATATAAAATGAAGTAACAAACCGTAGCAAAGCACGAATATATTCTTACTAGTTTATACAACAAGGAACCCCACCCACACAGCTAGGTGCGGTTAACTAATTGTTTGGGGGGGGGGGGGGGGTTAAGGAGATTAATCCCCGATTCACCCTTGTTTGTCGCTTTTTCTACAATTAGTCTTTTTTTTATTCTTTGCAAATCTAACACTACACTTAAATTATACTCTTATACTCCTACTTATTCCCCTAGTGAGGATTGAACCCTCAACCTCAAGGAGGGAGGACATGCATCTGTGTCGCTGACTGGAAGACCTTTGACTTTTCTATATTTAGTCAAACATGAACAATATTTCATATATTTCTAGTGGAAAAATAAGTTGTGATAGGAATTGTCAACCAAACCCCCTCTCTCATTCCCCGGTGAAATTAGAATGAACATGCAGTTAAAGATGAACAACACAAAGAAAACCGATCTATGCTTCGAACCTTTGCCTTCATATGAACTAGAAATTAACATCAATATGAGTTTATGGTAATTTAGTCCTTTAAATAGACCAATTTAAGTTACATATATTGGAAAGTAAATTTGAAATACTTGCTACCGGCCAAGTCTAAATATCATTAGCATATGAACATGACACAGACACATGATCTATATTCTGATCTTCAATGAAATTGAATGGACAACGGGTGGATGACATATCTTTCAGACTCTTTTTTCTCCAAACTATCATGTCTGAGATACCAGTTCTAAGATTATAAGAAAGATAGATCTTAAGGGCATCAGGATAATGACAAGTGTTTGAGGCCTTAATCACACCCCATCCGAGATAAGGTCTCTGATCTTTGCATCTATAAAGAAATCCACATAATGAATATCCCGACTTATAATATGTTAACCGATAGGCGTATTTCCCAATTATCAAACCATATGGATCTAGGAGTACCATCTCCAATATAGAAATGAATGTAGTCCCTAATATGCTCCCTCATATTTATGAACTTCCTCCATCCTAAAATAGCATCATATAGATACCAATATCCAAAAGTTCTTTTCTTGAAGAATATAAGAGTGGATTTCCTTAACCCATATAGAATCTTTCTTGCTCAACATTTTCCATATATAAAGCCATAATCGATATTTTCCACTTTACAAGGATTTTTATCCCACAATGGACATGTTATTTTAGGGAGTAACGGGTCTTCTGATAGAATTTTACCTTATCATTTTTTAGTTTCACTTCATTTTGATCCCTAAATACGGTTAGAGTTTATATAATGCTATGTAATAACCAGTCACTTTGTAAGACTAATGTTCTTATAAGTTTAGAAAAGTTCTCCCAATAGGTCTCGCATTAGATATTGGTGTAGTTTAGGATTAGAATAGGAGTCGTTAAAGAAAGTGTAGAAAATTTGTAAGGCTATATCTTGTCATCATTATAGAGACACAAGTGAGGCAATGAAGTCGATCATGTTCATGTAAAGGTAGAAAACAGAGTATATTAGCTAAATTGAAGACCCAACTTGTCTGATCATGGTTTGTATGTGATCTATTTGTGTTCAAGTTGGTTGATGATGCGAAAGATTATTTTAGGTAGATACTAGATAGGGTGACATGGCAAGAATAATTTTGTTATAATAGATATACTCCTAGAACATTCTCTACCACCTAGAATACTCCCTTTTCCTAGTATATATAGAATTGAGAATACAACATCAGATATATGCAAACATGGTGATTGAAAATTGGTATGGAGTTTTTGAATTCACCTTTAAAAACTTCCATAAGTTGTAGTTTAACTAATAAAAAATTAGCTCATAGATTCACATCATCAAACCTTTTTACAAAATCTCTAAATTCACATCAACAATTTTTTTTGATAAATAAAGTCAATCATATAAAACAGTTTCATACTTGAGATTAACTGAGGCTGTTAAAAAACTCTTTTCAAGTTACCATCTTAAACTATAAAAGTAAGTTGCTAATAACACTTAATAGCTCGCTAACTTGGAAAGGTTAGTGCTAATGTAAATATGTGGAGTTCTAATAGTTGGTAAGAATAAAGAGAAAGTTGGAGGATTGGAAGCGATATTCTAGAAGCTGGAATGATAAGATGTTGTAGCTAATAAGAATGCGTTATTTGGTGGAGATGTGTCAAGCAGCAAGTACAAGGTGGTTTGGAGTGAAATTACAATTCATAGATATGCAAAACTTGAAGAACCCAAGGTTCTTAGGGTGGGGGAGTAGTTCCCTCCCATCTCACTGAACCCACGTGCCACGCAAGCTTTTCTCTCTCCTCTCACTTCTATCTTTCCCCATCTTTCATCATCTTTCACCCATGGAAGCAGTACCCACTGGACCAACCGAACCCACAACGCCACATCATTTTTTTGATTTTTAAATCAATTTATTAATTAAAAAATTCATATACATTTAATTTAATAATTCAAATAAAATAAATACGTATTAAATAAAATTAAAAAGTCAAGTAACATTTAATTAAAAAAACACACCATTACCAAAAAAACAACCTAAATACGAGAAATTAAATACTAAATTACTGGTAAACCTAAATACTAAAAACAAAAAAAAAACTAAGGTGTCTCTTTTATAACATTCCACGCTTCTATGTGCGTAAACTCTCTGTTGCGTGTCACCAGATACTGTTGTAGGGCTTGTTCCACGACCTGATCGTCGGTTGTCCCGTCTGGTCGGTTGAAAGATAAGTTAATGTAAATTTGGTTAAATTGTATCAATTTTCTTTTCAAATATTTCAATTTAGCGTTAAGCATATGGTTACTCCGATAATGAACCGTGCCCAAATTTGTGTGAAACTCTTCCATCACACAAAACCAGAATGAGTGGAAGCATGTCGTATCCGTTTCTTCGGTGATGGTGACCCTGGCTTTTGTTAAAGCCACATCTTCTCTTCTAGTCCATGCGGGAAGCCTCCTATTTCTGTTGCCTGCCATTTTTTACAAAACTAGAGTGAAAGGTTAGAGAGAAACTAAAGAATGGTGTGAAAGGTTGAGAGAATGGTGTTATTTTTTAATGGGTAGAGGGGCGTATTTATAGGAGTGGGTAAAAATTATTTTTTTTGTATTAAAACTTTTTTTTATACAAATGGTGCAAGATCGGCTGGTTTCACCAAGTCCCAAACGAACCCCCATTCGCCGAACCCGCACGACACTGCCACCACGGGGTAGCGGTACCGCCCAAGCCTGCCCTCCATCCCACATGAACCGCTCGTTGCTTCGTGTACCCTTAAGGATTCTTCATGATCTCATTCTCCATGTTTTTATGTGTATTGACAATATCTTGGAAGATTGCTATTTTCGTTGTATCAATATCTGCAATGTGAGTTATTATACGAGGAAGGATGTTTCGAAATAATAAATAATATATGGTATTAGGTTTTATGATTTCATGATTAAATGGATAAACTATTGAATATAACTGCAAAAACCAAACTATCATGAGTTAATTAATGGTATTCAAGCAATTTCTTGACATTTTGCCAATGCTTACAAATTCTTTAGTGCTAAATTCATACACGTAAGTGAATATGACCATTACCATCCATTCCAACCAAGAAACAACCCTGGCCTTCAAGTCTTTGTGCTTCCTCTACATCATCGTGGCCTTCTTCATTACCAATGTCTCAAACAAATAAGTTTTTCATATCACAATTTTGGTTAGTAAATAATTTATGACATCTAAAGTTTTATTAAGAAACGATAAAGATGCAGGTAAAAAAGAAATACACCATAAGTTACGCAATGTATAATGTCACATTTATATTATTTTAGATCACTTTATCTACGATTGATATTGGCAATGTAATAATACGTTTTCCTGTAATCATGTTCAACTAAATACCATTTAAGAAAATATAAAATATATGACTACAAATGTTTTTTTTCTTCTTGTTGGCATGGTCTTCGTGAGAGTCAAAATTCTACAAGGTCAAAAGACTTACGAGTTATGATGCTATTTGACAATCAATTTTCTTTTTGGATAACCCAAAATAATTAAAGTCTCCACGTGTATTCACAAGCTCACAAAAAATTCAAATGTACTCATCATTCATGCATGTGCATTCTAATACATTTTTCAGTTCAGCTTATGCGAATTACCCATTATTTTGTATTGTCGATATACAAATAATAAACTCGACCAATATGATAATTTTCATTATTTTTCTATCTATTATTTTGCATCTATAAAATCTAGACAACAATTTAACATAAATCAATGTTGTTTTACGATACTCAACAAATAGATCCATAACATATCACTAAAATTAAGAAGATACGTAATCACATAAGTCAATTTTAGTAGTGGAGTTGTTTTTCTTTTTTATCAATTTTCATCCACGTTGAGTATGATTAGAGGCCGTAAAACTAACCGATGACATGGTATGATTTTAGCGATGACATTAATAGATGCAACTAAAATTTTGTAACTTATAGCATAAACTCAACACCGATTGAATTTATGGCTTCTGAACCCAACTTTATATATTTGATGTAAGTTTTGTTGTTTCTTTTCTCTAACTCCTTGCTAGAGCTGTTATAATATTAGATTGTTCAAAAAAAATTTGTAATTAATCAGAATGTTTAGATTTTTCTACAAAAATTAATACATTTGTTTAAGTTACATCTCAAATTAACACAACTTTTTTTCAATACTTTGTGGTTCACATTATATTTAGAAAGTAATTTGAATCTTTTGGATGAATATGAATTTGAAGACAAGTAATGAAATGAAATTATTTATGGATTTCTGTTTGATTTGCAAATTTTATCGAATGAATTGGAATGTAAAATATATAAAATGACTAAACTACATTTTATAAGGTTAAATAAGTCATTTAATTCGAGATAAGAAAATATAAACAATGAAATTTGAATTATTTGACATTACCCAAATGATGATAAATTCATCTATATATGAAATTTGATGGAATCTTATACAATTTCATTCCATCAAATTTTCAACCAAACACGTTTTGAACGAAATTTCTCTTTCCAATTCCTTTAAATTCCATTAAAATACGTGAACAAACACGCCCTTGTATTCAGAAACTTGAATATTTCAAGTTGGTTATTCCCGTTTATTTTTTTATGAATAGTGTTCTCAAAATCCATTGTCTTCTATAAATAGTAATGAAATTTAATGACACATTCCTTGTCTTTTAGAATATGTCATGTTTGGAAAGAAAATTAATCGCCTACGCCATTTACCGCATTACGTAGATACATATCTAGTTATTATATAGGGTTTAAGTCTGATAAACAATACAACATTCACATCTAACAATGTATAATTAGAAATTTATTTTTATAGGATGAACATCATTCACATCTAATAATATATAATTAGAAATTTATTTTTATAGGATGGAGATGTGGGAATGAAATAGAGTGAGGTGAGATGGAATTATCCTTTGTTTGTTGTGAGCCATATTAAACATACACCCTTTATAGTTTTTATAAAATATTTTTATTATACTCATGGCTAATCATTTCAACAATATCATATCATCACTTGAATTTTTTTTTTTTAACAATTGGATGAGGGGATGGGATTAAAATCATGTTTGTTGTAAGTGATAATTGAGGATAAATATGATTATATAATTAAAAGATGATCGGATATAAATACAATAATAAAAAATAAATAAGGTTGATTCTATTCGTACTCGCATTATTAAATGCATCCTTTTTGTATAACTTTTTAGTATTTAGTTGTTGTTCCTATACACACCTTCTTCTTCATCTTTTTAGCAAGTACTCCGTGCATTCTCTTTTGATATTTTTGCTAAGTATAATGATCTATAAATGTAATGAACTTTATCTCGCGTACATATTTAGTCACTTATGCTTTTTATCTCTCATATTCGGTCATATAATTTATTTTTGTGTTTGATTTACGTATAAACTTTTCAAAATTATTTACATTTAGTCATTAATGTTTTTTTGTTCACAAATATGACCATTATCAAATATGACTATTATGTTATTGATAATATGTGTAAAAAAGATAAATTTAATAGTTATATGTGTACAGAAAACATAAGTGGCTATCTATGAACAATTTTAAAAAATTCATGGGTAAACCAACTACAAAATAAGTTTAGTGATCAAATGTGAATAATTTTAAAAGTTCATTAACCTATCAAGTAATTGTCTAGTTTATTCATTTTGTTGTTCTTTTTATTTAATGCACCCCTGATTGATTTTATTTTTTGTTTTTATCTGTTTTTTCTATTATTATTATTGTTATTATTATTATTATTATTAATTTTATTAATATTATTACATTATTATTGTTATTATTTGGCAAAATTTCATAAATTGGTCAATGTAGTTTTAAAGAATCACGCATATAGTCATTAATTCTTTATCGTCCACGTCTACGATTGTTCTCATTTATTATTATTATTATTATTATTATTATTATCATCATCATCATCATCATCATCATCGTCATCGTCGTCATCATCATCATATTATTATTAGATTATTAATAATATTGTTATTACTATATTATTGTTGTTATTATTTGACGAAATTTCATGATTGGTCAATTATGGTTACAAAAAGTCACGTGCTGCGTCTTTTATCTTTTTATTACTCACATTTACGATTGTTGTCTTTTCTTTTATCATTATTATTAGTAGTATTAATAAGATATTTTGATAATAATAATAATAATAATAATAATAATAATAATAATAAATTAAAAAGATATAATCTTATAACCATTGTTTCAAAATTGTAAAATAGTTTTATATGAACATGGGTTTCTAATTGCTAATAGATACGATGTAATTGACATAGTTGATGTATCATATAATTAATAAAAAAAAGTTACACCTCGTTTACTATTATTATTTAGTTTATTGGTAATCTAATAATAATAATACGTGATAATAATATGTAATAAAAATATCTAACAAGAAAAAATAATAATAAAAAGACAAAACATACAAAAAACAAAAAATGACAACAAGATAAACAAAATACAAAAAATGACGAAAATTAAAGGTGAACCAAGTAATTAGGGAGTACATAATGAAACACGTATTTACTTTACTAAACATGCCCCCTTTGATTACTTAGGTGATGCTTGTTTTTTAAGAAGTAAATAATTTGTAGTCCGCGGACCACATCTGCAGAAAAATATGTGGACCAAATGTTTGTAGCCTATAAAAAAAGATTGTTTACTTTTTAAAGTCTGCAAGCTATTAAACTAAATTAAAGTATAAATAAATTGATTTTTATTATAAATTTGAAAGACCTTTTTAATAATTATAGTTTTATTGTACACTACTTTTAAATAAATTGCTATATGTTAGTGTAAATAAATTCTAAACTTTAACTTTATGCTATGTGAGACACAACTAAATTATTAAAATGTAAGCAATTTGTCTGTTTTTATCTAGAAGATGTGTGAAAGAAATGTATTCCTCTCCACAAACTTTAATTCATATCTTTTTGGAGAAGCATATGTACAGATGTCTTGACTTATTGACATCTGCGGTTTTCTAAAAAACAAACAGTCTGCGAGACAAATATCTTTTTGTTCGCAGACATAAATGCTTAAAAAGAGCTTTTCCAAAAAGAAAATAATAAACAAGGCCTTATTGTACCTTTGATTTGACGTTTTGAAGAGATATAACTGATAATAAGGGAAATATAATAACACTGATAGATAAAAAGAGTGAATTTTATAAAACCTCAGGTAAACAATGTGTTCGGACATCTATAATAACTAAAAATTATTACTTTATTGGAAAGTAGTTTTTCGTGTGCGTCCTATTAAATTATAAGAGTTCTTGTATTTGTATTAATAAGAATCTAATTTTTTTTGAAACCGACAAACGATATCTATACATACTAATAAACAAAGTATTTTAATGCCACAAGACATCCTTTTAAGGCCTTTATTTGCCACATGACACTCTAAATTTACTTCAATTTGAATTCAAAATAAATCCCAATAGGTTTTAAAGATATCTTAATTAATTCGTATTTGACATCCAATACCAATAATACGGAAATTATCTTAATTGATTCGTATTTGACATCCAATACCAATAATACGAAAGTTGGAAAGATAAATATTGTCATATGTTATAATTGATTCATGGATAATCAAAAAGACAAATGCAGGATAATCAGAAAGACATGATTTATTAGGAAGTGGGCCAACTAATTAGTCTTATGTAGTCACGATGTAATTTATACACAATACATATTATGATAAATCATTAATAAAATGGGTACAAAATAACCAAAAGCCCCCGTATTTAGGCCACGAACTAGGATAATGAAATCTTAATATTTTTTAAGTTGGAAAGATAATGTCTCAAAAGGAATTCTCCAAACCTTGATAATATTAGGTTTTTTTATTCACAAATTGTATGAGATTAATATTTTCCGGAAATTCACAATTTAAATTCAATATATTAGGTTTTTTTGTTGACAAATTTGTATGAGATTAATACTACAGATTAGTCATATCGACAAGTTGAATGCAAGTCCGGAAAATCACAATCTAAATTCAAAAAATCCCCTAAAAATAGTATATTTTCCGGAAAATCACAATCTAAATTCAATATATTAGGTTTTTTTATTGACGAATTTGTATGAGATTAATATTACAGATTAGCCATATCGCAAGTTGAATGCAAGTTTTCGGAAAATCATAATCTAAATTCAAAAAAGCCCCTAAAAGTAGGTATCATATCCTTTGTAAATTTAAATACAATTCATTATAAGTTACGTCTCTGAAATTTGCTCATCCGAATTCATTCTCCTTCCTAAAATCTGCTCCACAAGTCGTCTACTACCTTCATAAGCATGCATTTGAAGCTCTGGACCGGACATTGAGGGATATACTAACTTGTGATAACGTCAATAACTCAAATTTAATATTTAGAGGAAAAATTGTTGTTTTTGGAGGAGATTTCAGACAAATTATTCCGGTTATTGCCGATGGCAGTAGACACGACATTGTCAACGCCTCATTAAGTTCTTCATATATATGTGATAAATGCAAAGTTCTTAAATTAACAAAGAACATGAGGTTGACTGTTGCAAGTGACCTATCTCTTATTGAACAAACAAATTTGTTTGCAAATTGGTTACTGGATATTGGAGAATGAAAAGTTTGTGGTTCAAATGATGGGGATGCAATCATCGAGATTCCCGACGACCTTCTCATTACTCAATCATCTAATCCTATCGATTCATTAATTGAGTTTGTATATCCTTCTTTCCTTCAAAACATCAATAATCCAACATATTTTCAAGATAGAGCGATATTGGCACCGAAAAATGAAGTTGTTCAGGAAATCAACGATCGTTTACTATCATTATTTCTAGGAGAAGAGAAGGAATATTTGAGTTCAGATAGTCTCTGTCAATCAGAGTTTCTTCAAGAATCTTTTAATGAGGCGTTATACTCACCTGATGTTTTAAATGGGCTTAAAGTATCAGGATTGCCAAACCATAAGTTGAATTTATAGGTAAGGGTTTCGGTTATGTTACTAAGAAATATTGACCAAAAAAATTGCTTATGCAATGAAACTAGACTTCAGGTGCTTTCATTGGGTAATCGTGTCATTGAAACTTTGTCATAACCGGAAGTAATATTGGTCATCAAACTTTTATTTCTAGATTGTCTTTGACGCCTTTTGACAAAAAGATTTCGTTCAAATTCAAACGAAGACAATTTCCACTAGCTGTTTGTTTTGCTATGACGATCAACAAAATTCAAGGACAATCATTGTCAAAAGTTAGGTTATTTTTTAAAGAACTGGTTTTTATACATGGCCAATTGTATGTTACGTTATCCAGAGTCAAGAGTAAAGAAGGATTAAAATTACTAATCTTAGATAAAGATAGTCGCATAACAAACAAAACTTCCAATGTTGTATACAAAGAAGTCTTTCAAAATTTATGTTGAACCAATTTTTTGTTTATTTATATCAATATTGTATAAATTAAAAGACAATAACATTGCACAATTTTCGATTTTGTTTATTTTTATCAGTTTGTGAACATACAACTTCTCTAAATTACATAATCCATTACCATTATAAGGAACATGTACATCTTCATATTATCTCCCATTAGTTTTTACGTCACAATTCTATATATATCAAATTAAATGATTCAAAAAATATTTTCTTGCCAACTATATAAAATAAATAATTTTCTTATTATAATAATTTACTTCATCATCATCCGTGTGTTACACAGGTAATAAACTAGTTTATTCCAAATCAGACGCATAAACCTAACCAATCTCATTAAATTTGTGATAAATAGATCTAGTTGACATATTAAAATGAAATGTTGTAGCTGAATAATTATATATAAATAAATCAAGTTGAATAAAAACCATTCAAGTTAATCTCTTCGTTTGTTAAAAAATTCTCATAAATTGAAACTATGGTTATGAATCGTCAATCGCAATGGTTTGCAGAAATGTCTCAACTTCTATAAATTACATCACTATATTATCATATTGACAAATTGAAGTTTATCTTAATAATAAAATAGAGTTGGTAATAATAAATATTAATATATCTTTAAACGTATTTAAATTAATTAATTTAGTTAGTGATGTAATCAGTGGTGGTTTTACTTAAGGGCACGGGGTGGTACGTGCAATTGCTAAAAATTTTATATGTGGTGGAAATTTTTTTTGTTTATTTAGTCTAATAGGGTGCAACAGCAACAAAAAAAAAAATGCCACCATTTAAAAAATATAGTGTTGCCATAGGCTGCAATAGAGGTGCACAAAAGCCGGTTTTTAATCGGTTCGGTTTTTTTAAGAACCGGTTTTAAAAAAAACGGTTTGGGTCCAATCGGTTTCGGTTATAACCAATCTGATTTTGGCCCCTTTTTTTTTAAATAAAATTAAGTTTTAGAACGATTTTTTTTCGGTTTTTAAATCGGTTCAGTTCGGTTAACCAGAACAAAAACCAGGGTAAAAAACTGGTTCGGTTTGGGATAAAAAACCTATTAAAAACCGGTTATTGAAAACCCGGATATTAAAAAACCGATTCCGGTTTTTTTTCGTTAAAAAAAAGCAGTTGTTTATGTGCACCTCTAGGCTGCATTTTAGAAGCCCTAATGAAAATTAAATTTAAAGCTGTAATGAAGCGTTTTACAAAAATGTGTATACGTCGAGTTGAACTTTAGATTGTATGTGCAACAAAAAATATGTCATATATAATGCTAATGCAACGTATTTCTAAACGTTTTTAATACTATTATGTTTGGTCGGAATTTTTTTTTTATCTTATTATATTAGCTTGAAAAAAAAATCAGATGTCACGGCTATTAGTAAATCATGCGTCCACTCATGAATGTAATTATTTAAAACAATTCATATTTATGTCTATACATAATCAACAAGTTGATAAAATACAAAAGAAACATTATAATTTGAAGTATTATAAAAATAAAAAAAGATTTAATAAAAAATTAATAAAATAATGTACAAATAACCGTGTTAGATATGGTGGGAACTAGGAAGTTTGGTGATGTGACCCGAGTAAATCTATTGTCACGTACCGTGGAGTTCACACAGAGCGAGTGCGCATACGTGTTTTATGTTTGACAAAATATAAAAGAAAATGACCATTTACACCGGTCAATATATCCCCCCGGCCCCCTCCTTCCTCGATCTACTCCTCATTCCTTGGTCTATAAATGCTTCATTATTTCCGGTTAAAAAAACGGTGCATTATTTTGAACCAAGACATTTCATAAAAATCTTACACTCGCGTCTTTTGAAAAAATGAAGGCTACCGCCATGGTTTGCTTTGTGGTTGGACTTTGTGCCACGATGTTGCTCATGGGTCAAATCCCTGGAACTGCAGCCGTGAGATGCAGTTACATGCAGCTTGTGCCATGTGTTGATGCAATCACGTCGTCAAGATTAGCACCCACCGGCGCGTGCTGCAGTAAGATGAGAGAGCAAAGGTATTGCTTCTGTGGGTACCTCCGGGACCTTAGCCTCCGCCAGTTTGTCAGCCCCAAGGCGGCGTATCGGATTGCTAGCCAGTGTGGTGTTAAGATCCCAGCGTGCTAGAAAGGAGAAACTATGTTTTCCATCTTTTTCACTATTTACTTACTATGTGAAGTAGATTGTGATGTATAGACAACTCGTGATCGATGTGCGTGTTGCTATTGATAATCGATTTGACTTGATGTATACTTTGTAAATAAAAGTTTTTTAGTTGTTCAATAACAAGAATACTTTAAAGTCTAGCTATCAGGTATGTAAGCCAACGATTTTCATATCATCGTCATGTTCACACCACACCCTTGATGATATGGTCTTGATATGGAGCATATAGATGATCTGGTGGAAGCCTTCATGAACAAATGGGAGAAAAACAATCAGAGCAAAGAGAATCTCAACTTAAAACGAAAGTAACGTTTGATTTGTAAAGATTTGGGATGTGTGATACATCGTCGGACGACCGGAGCGTCTGACAGGTCGCCCCTCGGTCGATACCCAAATTCCACTATTTAGGCATCCAAATCGTGATTTCTCCTAATCTCGATCCATTTTTGCAATTTGATCAACTCAGTTTTCATGACACAATGCCATTTTCGGAATTTATTTATTTTTCATGTTTAACTAGCAGTAATTTTATACATTTAATGTTAAATTTCATTTTCAAATTTGGTCGTATCTTCAAAATTTAGCACCACCCTATATATAAGACCCTATGTAAAGTCTTTAGGGCATCTTGAAATTTAATAAACAATATCTTAAATACTTTTATTATTCTTGCTTTCGTTTTGCGTCAGTTCATCACGCACCCAACTACCATGTTCACAAGAAAAGAGAAGAAGGAAAAATGAAGAGAAAAGAGAATAAGAGAGAGGGAACGATGCTGTGAGTCGTGGCCTCAGCTACATCAAGCCACAACAATTCCACCTCCCGCTACGCAAGGCTTGTGTGCATGCCATTGAAACCCATTTGCACTAGGCTATTGGGTAAACTCACACAATCCTCACACCAAAAGAGAGGGAGGTCCTTGTATTGTCATCAGTTGTGACTCCAACCACACCACAAGACGCCTGCGTGGTTCACGTCGTCTGGCGGCGGTGTCGCACCTCATGACCTTCGGCCATGTCAGTTCCATGCCTGGGACGTGCCTCCTATACAGTACAACCTTAACACCATGCTATGTGCATGATGCGCATACCGTTTAACCTTAATATATTGGTACCAAGCTTGAAAATTTGGAAACCAACATGATTGAGAATATTTTGAATCCATGAAAAAGATTGGGTTTATAGAATATGTTTAGAAGTTTTCATATTCTCTTACATTAATTGAATTTGATATCAAATCCAATACATAAATATAATAATAATTTTCAAAAGTCATACCTAATTTTCTAGGAGATTATAACTTCCCATATGCTTTATATAAATCCTGTAAAAATGTCTACTTTTATATTATTATTATGTTTGATTTTAGTTGTTGAGACTAATAGTCATGTCATTAAGTCTTAGTCATACATAAATTTTTTGATAGATTAAAATCAACAAAAGGACTTTGGTTGTGAAAACTACAAATATGAAAAGTTCATACAATAATTAAAATCAGACGATGGTAATTGAAATAACACTATTACTAAAAGCAACCCATGATATTGACTTAACTAGTTGGTTTTACATAAAAGACAAGCCATTGTTTATGTTAACAGATAATGTAATTCTTTTTGTTGTTTTATTGAATTGGTTTTAGTTATTTCTAAGTTTAAAAAGTTGGCCCTTTTTAAGATTTATTCTAAGGCAAACACAAAATTCAATTTAGTATAAAGACGAAAATTAAGATTTTTATTATTGGTAATTTCTAGATTAATAAAGTATATTGAAATGGTAATTATATCTATGTAGATAAAGGATTGCTAATATAAATATTGTTTATTTTGTGGACTCAATGTCTTGTCCGAATATAAATAAATAAATGACTATTTTAGTTTCTTAGTTAAAAATGACGAATAGCATATGACAATTTATTTGATAATCGTTATACATTAAAATTATAAATAATTAATTAAAAAATCAAATTTCAAATAATTTAAAAATAACATGATTACTAACTTAAATTAAACACAATTTTAAAAAAAATTCAAACAAAAAACTAAATCCAATCATTTGTTACAGTAGATTAACAATTTCGTTATGTACTTTTAGACATATATTGCATGCTTTAAGTACCTTATTGTTTTCCATTTGATTCTTCTCTGCCTTCTTAAACTTTTTCTTCATTGTTAAATATATTGTCTTAATTGCACTTCATAAATAATATGTCATGCATGTTACATTTTCTTATATAATTGTGTTAGCAAAATAAACAATGACCACATTTCTTTGTATCCCAAATGTATAACGAATCATTTGCTTTGGGATTGGAAATTATGGTCGATCCAGAAACTTATAAGTATGTTGGTGATATTGCTACATTTCACGATGATGATACATATGTTGGTAATGATGATGATGCAGATTATCGAAAAGTACTTCAGTTAATTGATGATACCGATTTACTTCCTTATAAGGAGCCAATAGATTTTTGTCTTGGCATATCTGATCTTGAAAAAAATGATAGTGAAATTGAATGATCGGATGATGAATTCACTTATGCAAAAAGCCTATTCTATCGTATGCCTTCTACACCACAATATCCATCCCCGATATATACACCTACTCCATCACACAACCCAAACCCAACCTAAAGGATTAAAAAGCTACAAACATTCAAAGACAAAAACTTTTCAACTAGCACTAGGACAAAAAAGTGTTCATGAGATCTTTCAATAAAAATTATCAGGAAAATTGCTCTTGACATATATCAGTTGTGAGACTAGAGAATACTAGCATGTTCCAGGTCAGAAAACGGTAGACGAAAACAATTGTTCTTTAACTCAATGAACCAAAACTATTGTATTGGGTAATGATCATAACATGGTCCACCTTGGAACCGACATCCAATGGAATTGCAATTCACACTACATAATTAATATTTCATAAAAAGATCATGACATTCGAAAGAGCATGTACTTAAACTTCTTGGGGAACCCCAAGAGGATTCATACTCTAGACTCATTGTGTACTGTTACAACTTGAAGAAGCGGAATCCCAGAATAGCGATATATATTTAAACGGACGATGAAGACTGATTTGAGTTTTTCTTCCATTGAAATTGGTTGTACGACAATATTTTTTATTTATGATTTCATATTTTCATATATTGTAGGTTAAAAATTATGATTGTTTTGTACCTACAAGCCTTCCTCAACTATTTTAGGTATACCCTCATTATAGACGTGACCCACTCAATTGGTTACTTCAAGGTCGCCATGTTATTGGCAGTTGCGATAGATTGGATCAACCAAAAATTTTGCATTTTCTTATGGAAATTGTAAGTGTGAGTACACAGAGATATGATCATGGTTCCCAAAAACTACATGACTACATCAGCGAGTCGGATCATTTAACCATCATTTTGTTTGGAGGCCATCAATTGTCATGCCCATATACGTATCATGGTGTTTGTTGCCATCGTCTTTTATTAAAATTCCAAGATAGGTTCAATAAAAGCAATAAGATAAAAACTTTGTTTTGAAAGGCAGCCAAATCATATAAATAGTTGAATTTTGATTATCATTTTGAAAAGTCATAGAACAAGATATATAAAATTGGAATACTTAAATGGCAGAGATCCAACAAAATGGTTAATGACATATTTATATACGCTTTATTAAATCTAATTACCTCAATCAACATGGAGTCTATCAATGCTTTATCGAGATATAGGCGAAAGATGTCGATAATGATCCTTGTAGAGTTCTTCCACATGACGATGTTGTTGGATTAGGTGTCTAAGCCATGACTTATAATTTGTATTTATCTTATTAATTGAAGCAAAGTCCATTTGGCTTGCCCTCATAGCTGGAGGTTTGGTAGAAATTCAGTAGAGAGAGAAAGATTGATTTATTAAATGTTTAATAGATCAATAGAAATAAAATAAATAGTTTATTGATATATTAAAGTGATAATATATTAATTAGAAACTATATTAATTAATTAGAAATTAATATAGAATTAATTGGAATTAATTTAGTGATTAATTTAATTAATTAAAAGTACAGGGACTAGTTTTGTAATTGCTCAATAGTTGAGTGATAACTGGCTAGGTTGTAAAGCAGGTGGCGAAATTATGGAGAAGGTTATCCATAATTTTGAAACCCTAATAAGGGTTTAAAAGGCTTGGTCCAATTGATAATAGGCTTATCCAGATTTGGGCTTGTCTAGGGTTTTGACGGTCACCAGCTAGAGGCTATAAATAGGGATCCCTGGGAACCCTAAATCCTGCCCCACTTTTGGTCTCTCTGTCTCTTTGGAATTTCGTTCCCCATCCTCCTTCTCCCTGGGTGTAATCTCATTTGAGGCAGGACACTTGTGCTGCTTGACTTCAAGGATTAATACTAAAGGTTAGTTTTTCTTAATTATTTTCTTTAGAATTTTTCTGTGGCCTTTAGGATTTTATTATATCTTCAAAGATAGAAAAACATAGATCCTTTTCTAGGTTGTATGTGAACTTAGGGTTTTAGTTCATAGATTGCAGAAAACCTTTCAGATGTAACAGTGGTATTTTCAACGTCAGGACCAAGGACATATAATTTAGATGTTGTTGGTAATGCTCATATAGTTTCCCATTTAAAATACATAAAACTTAACAATGTTATGTAGGTATGCAGCTGAAGCAACGACAAGACTTACCCCATGTGTCGATAATAAGGTTGGTAGAAAAGTAATCAAATGTAACAAGTGGTAGGTTCATCAAATTCAAAATTCAATATTTTAGGTTATACTTCCATGATAACAACATTGTTGATTCTGAGGAGAAAACATGTTCACGTCAAATATCTAGCTTACTTTGTAGGCATGTCATATGCCTCTTAAAGTATTTAAGACACGCTGATTGTTTCGATATGGCTATCAAAGCCTTTCATACATATTGTTACCGCCAGACATATAAGGAGTTAGTTAAGCCTCTTCTCGCCCACTTTGAATGGGAGAAACTCGATGATATAATGATTGTTAAATCACCAATAATAGACAAGTTTTGGGATGTCAAAAAAGCCTCGTGGGACCCCTCAGCCGTATGGGGGTATTTTTTTCTTTTTGAAAAAATTGAGGGCGGGGGCAGGGTGGGCAACCCTGTCCTAAAACCCAGCATGGGCCTATATATATATATATATATATATATATATATATATATATATATATATATATATATATATATATATATATATATATATATATATATATATATATATATATATATATATATATATATATATATATATATATATATATATATATATATATATATATATATATATATAGAGAGAGAGAGAGAGAAAGAGAGAGAGAGAGAGAGAGAGAGAGAAAAAACTCACCTAAGATATATGTCTGAGAATCAATACTCTTGTGGTGGTGGCAGCGGCGGTTGCCATGGTGGTGGGTAGTGGTGGTGGTGATGATGGATGCTAGCCGTCATGGTGGTGAGTAATGTGGTGGTGGTGGCAATGGTGTGTGTAGATGGTGGCGATGGGTGCTGGTGGTGGTGGTGGATGGT